>LR738713.1:68363513-68471291 GCA_902687465.1 Secale cereale
TTAGTTTTTATTATTTTTTTTTTGTTGTTTGCTTTTCCTTTTCTTTTATTTAATTATTTCTTTTCTGTTTTACTTTATTTAAAATACTTAGGCAATTTTAGAAAATGTAATAACTAGTCCATAAATGATCTTAAAATATTTAGCACCGCCCGAACATTTTTAATTACCATTTTGAAAACTTATTTTGTTTATTTCTTTTTTGGGCTCTTATTTCGAACGGGTTTTCGATTAGCGTGATGCTATCAACAGTAACACGATGACGTGGCATCATTAGCAGGGAATTACTATAGCGTGATTACCCGGGCGTTACAATTGCCATAGCATGTATAGTAGATGCGTTTTGAAGGTCCGAGGTAAACGGTTTCCGGAAATAACTGGTTATGTGTTGAAGGATGGATACAGCTGGATGTAGGATTAGAGTTGAGTGCGCAATGCTTCCCCTGTTTCCCCAACACCTGATTGCATAACTGGAAACTTTCGGAAATTTATAGGTGGGTTCATCTAGTAGTTCGTAGGCATTCTTGCAACGAATGCATGATATGGAGTTCGGGGTTCTACATTGAGTGAAGTAGTTTTATGGGCGTTGTTTCGATCAGGAGTTGCATCTTAAAGGGTCCTTGGCTATGCTGATCCGGGGATTGCAAAACCCTTTTGTAACACGTTACATAAGCTTTCAGCACGAATATGTCGAACGAAGCTTCTATCTTGTATTTGTTCTATCTGCTCCTTGTTGTTATTATTTACCTTTTGTTCTCCCAAGTGGCTTCTCGTGAAGATTGTTGTATCATTAAACTATGGATTACATTCGTTCATCTTGTTCGAATGTGCTTGTGAAGACTTATGTTGCAATTTCTAGCCGTTGATTCAGCTTATATATTTTCTCAATCAATGGCTAATAGTTGTCATCTCATTCAGGATGGCTCCTAAAAGGGTTCCCAATGCTAACCCAGAGGGTGAAGAGGTTCCTGATCGTCCTCCTTCCCCTCCTCCTCCGTCTGAGGCCTGGAGATCAATTATGCAAGCGACGAACCAGAACACCCAGATGCTTATGCAAATGATGCAGAACATTCAAGCAAATCAAGGCTGTCATGGGAACCAAGGCCAAGGCAATTTGTTCAACCAACCTCACTTTGCTACACTCAACCAGTTCCTGGCAAACCAACCAAAGGCATTCAGTTACTGTGTGGACCCTCTAGATGCTGAAGACTGGGTAACAGATATCAAGAAGCATTTCGAGTGCAGTAACGTGAGACCTGAGGACTATGTGAAGTTTGCCGCCTTCCAACTCAAGGACCAAGCCGCTGATTGGTGGCAGCAGTACAAAGATTCCAGAGAAGGACGTGAAATCTCGTGGGCTGATTTCTGCAAGGATTTCCG
This sequence comes from Secale cereale, assembly GCA_902687465.1. Lineage (NCBI taxonomy): Eukaryota > Viridiplantae > Streptophyta > Magnoliopsida > Poales > Poaceae > Secale > Secale cereale. Next base: position 68,364,891 of record LR738713.1, read on the forward strand.
CTCCCACCACATTCCAACAAGTGTCATCGAAGGTATGCGTGAGCAATTCCGCAACCTGAAGCAAGGCTCAATGACTGTTTATCAATACAATGTCAAGTTCCAGAACCTTGCACGCTATGCCAAGAAAGACATCCCAGATGCCAAGAGCAAGATTTATCAGTTCCGTGGTGGTCTGAAGGATGAACTCCAACTAGCTCTCACCTTGTTCGAGCCTGATGAATTTGATCAATTCTATAACATGGGACTTAAGCAAGAGGCAGCCCAGCTCAAGATGGAAGCTTCCAAAAAGAGGATCAGAGATGCTGTTCATTCCTCCTCTTCTTCCCAAGTGGTCACAAAGCAACAGAAGTTTTGGCTTCCACCTCCTCCACTGATCCGACCTCCCAACAACAACAACAAGCATTCTCGTGGCCGTGGTTTCTCCCACCCACCCAACCCAAGCAATCAGTCAAAGAATCACTTTCAAGCTTCAAAGTCAAGTGCTCCTTATCACCGTCCTCTCTTAGAAGTGGTTTGCAGCAAGTGCACTCAGAAGGGTCATTATGCTAACAAGTGCCCCAACCCAAGGCGCCTTCCGCCTCCTCCACCTGTCAGCACTGCTATTGTCAAGCACAATCCAAAGGCAGCAAGAGTGAATCTGATGAATGCAGCTCAAGCAGAGAATTCTTCAGATGTGATACTTGGTAACCTTCCAGTTAACTCTATTCCTGCAAAAGTGCTGTTTGATTTGGGTGCATCATGTTCTTTCATGTCCTATCCATTTGCATCCAAGCACGATGTTATCACCAAGAATCTACCCAAAAAGCTACAAGTTACTTCTCCGGGGAAACTAATGACTTCAAGTGTGTATGCTCCGGATGTATCTATTCGCATGGGTGATTACTGCTTTCCGGCTTCTCCGGTTGTTCTCGGCAACTCCGACATTGATCTTATTCTCGGGATGGATTGGCTTTCCTAGCATGATGCTCACATTGATTGTGCAAATAAGGAAGTCAAGCTTACTCATTCTGATGAAGACGTGATTATCTTCGCCTCTCGAGATAACACAATCAGGCTATTCTCTCTTAATGACAAGGGCGAGATTAATGCCATCTCTCAAATTCCGATGTTCAATGAATATGAAGATGTTTTCCCTGAAGAGCTTCCAGGCATGCCTCCACATCGTCAAGTTGAATTCGTCATTGAACTCGAGCCCGGTACCGAGCCAGCATGTCGGCGTCCGTACAAGATTTCCCCTGAAGAGTTCAAGGAGCTGAAGAGACAACTCGATGAGCAAGAGCGTATGGGTCTAATCAGGCCTAGCACTTCTCCTTGGGGCTGTGGTGTCTTATTTGTCAAGAAGAAGGATGGCACGGAGCGCCTTTGCGTTGATTACCGGCCATTGAACAAGAAGACAATAAAGAACAAGTATCCGCTCCCCAACATCAATGAATTGTTCGAGAAACTCAAAGGAGAAAAAGTGTTCTGAAAGCTCGATCTCCGGATGGGTTATCACCAGATCCGTATCCGCGAAGAAGATATTCACAAGACTGCATTCAGAACAAGCTACGGCTCCTATGAATACACAATCATGTCTTTTGGCCTCGCTAATGCTCCACCCACCTTCTCGAGGATTATGCACTACATATTCAACCCCTACACCAATGAATTTGTGCTCGTCTATCTAGATGACATCTTGGTATTCTCCAAGAATGAAGAGGATCATGAAAAGCACCTCCGTTTGGTTCTCGACAGACTTCGTGAACATAAGTTATGTGCCAAGTTCTCTAAATGCAAATTCTTGCTCGATAAGGTCTTATATCTGGGCCATATCATCTCTACTGACGGTATTGATGTCAACCCCGAGAAAGTTGAAGCGATTGTCAACTGGGAACCCCCTCACAACTTCAAGCAACTCTGAAGCTTCCTTGGTCTCACTAGCTATTGCAGAAGGTTCGTTGAGAACTTCTCCAAGATTGCCAAGCCTCTCTCCAACTTGCTGCAGAAAAATGTCAAGTACAACTGGTCTCCGGATTGTGATGTGGCATTCAAAACTCTCAAAGAAAAGCTCATCTCTGCTCAGGTTCTTACTCCCCCGAATGAGTCCAAGCCCTACGAAGTATTCTGTGATGCTTCTCATCAAGGACTTGGGGGCATCCTAATGCAAGACAAGAAGATTGTGGCATACACTTCTCGTCAATTGAAGGCAAATGAGAAGAACTACCCCACACATGATCTCGAGCTAGCAGCAGTCGTACATGCCTTGATCACGTGGAGACACCTTCTGTTGGGCTGAAAAGTCGACATCTTCACCGATCACAAGAGCTTGAAGTACATCTTCACACAACCGAACTTGAACCTTCGCCAGACTCGTTGGGTTGAGATGATCCAAGAGTATGATCCAAGCATCGAATACATACCTGGCAAGGCCAATGTCATTGCAGATGCCTTGAGCAGAAAGGCATATTGCAACAGTCTCCTTATCAAGCCGTTTTAGCCTGAGCTTTGTGAAGCATTCAGGAAGCTCAACCTCCAAGTTGTTCCGCAAGGCTTTCTTGCAAATCTTCAAGTTGCTCCTACCTTGGAAGATCAGATCCGTGAGGCCCAACTCAGTGATGCTATGGTGCAGAAAGTGAAACATGGTATTGCAAAGGGTACTCCCAAATACAAGCGCTATCGCATTGATGAGAAAGACACCTTGTTCTTTGAGGACAGACTTGTGGTTCCCAAGGGTGATCTCAGGAAGCTCATAATGAACGAAGCACATGACTCCCTCCTCTCGATTCATCCCGGAAGTTCTAAGATGTACCAAGACCTCAAGCAATCATAATGGTGGACTCGCATGAAAAGAGAGATTGCCCAATTCGTGAATGAATGTGATGTCTGCAGAAGAGTGAAGGCAGAGCATCAACGTCCAGCCGGTCTCCTCCAACCTCTTCCTATTCCCGAGTGGAAATTCGACCACATTGAAATGGATTTCGTCACTGGGTTTCCCAAGTCCAAGAAGGGGAACGATGCTATCTTTGTTGTGATTGACAAGCTAACCAAAGTAGCTCACTTCATTCCAGTCAAATAATCCATCAATGCAGCTCAGCTGGCAGAGTTGTACACTTCCAGGATTGTGTCGTTACATGGCATTCCTCAAGTTATATCCTCAGATTGTGAAAGTTTGTTCACATCCAAGTTCTAGGACTCCTTTCAGTTAGCCATGGGCACTAAGATCCGTTTCAGCACTACGTTTCACCCTCAGACTAGTGGTCAAGTCAACAGAGTGAACCAGATCCTCGAAGACATGCTCAGAGCTTGTGTCATCTCTTTTGGCATGAAGTGGGAAGATTGCCTTCCGTTTGCCGAGTTCTATTACAACAACAGTTTCCAAGCAAGTGCCGACAAAGCTCCGTTTGAAATCCTCTTTGGCAGAAAGTGTCGTACCCCTCTCAACTGGTCCGAGACTAGTGAACGTCAACTTCTTGGCAATGACTTGATCTCAGAAGCCAAAGAAATGTGCAAAGTCATACGTGAGAATCTCAAGGCCGCTCAGTCGCGTCAAAAGAGCTACTATAACGGCAAGCATCGTGATTTGGCCTTTGACATTGGGGATCATGTCTATCTCCGTGTTTCTCCTATGAAAGTCACCGAAAGATTCGGTATCAAAGGAAAACTTGCTCCGAGATACGTGGGCCCTTTCAAGATTCTTGGCAAAAGAGGCGATCTAACCTATCAACTTGAGCTCCCCTCCAACTTTGCGAATGTTCATGATGTGTTTCACGTGTCTCAACTCCGCAAGTGCTTCAAGACACCTGAACACACCATTTCATTCGAGGAGATTGATCTTCAACAAGACTTGTCTTACCGTGAGCACGCCGTTGCTATTCTTGAAGAAACCGAGCGCAAGACTCGCAACAAGTCAATCAAGTTCTTGAAAGTTAAGTGGTCACACCATACCGACCGAGAAGCTACGTGGGAACGAGAAGATCACCTTCGTTCCGAGTACCCATCCTGTCGGGGATATACCCCGCAGTATGAACCGGCCGGAAATATGACCCGGCCGGACTTGGCTGTTTACTTGAGAGACGGTTTACACTTGATGATTCACCGGCGATCCGTCCTAACCAGACGGTTTACAAGCAACCTGCCTAAATAAGACCACTCACTGGTAACCCGGCTGGCGGATCACGGATGACAAGGCCCAAGGCCCAGAAGGCCGGTTCATGTTATTGTGGGCCGATTTATGAAGGAAGCATAAGGAATATTCTCCTACAAAGGAAGCAAGACTAGGACTCCTTGTAATAGAGTAATCCTATTCCTACTAGGACTAGTCATGTAACCCGCCCCTTCAACATATATAAGGAGGGGCAGGGCTCCCCAAAGAGGGACAAGTTTAGAGAAGTTCTCACAAGTTTCTAGGGCTAGACACCAAGAGCCGGTTTACCGGCGACACTATGAGGATCATAATGAGATCTAGCCTCAAACAGCATGTAGGGGCTATTACCGGATGATGTTTCCCGGGGCCCGAAGCTGTCTAAATCCTTGTCGTGCCTTGCGTCTCTCGATTCCGCTCAACCCCTCTCAAGCTACTACATAGATGCGCGGCCTCACGACTAAGTCCTTACCCTAGGACATCTACCGTGACAATTCCACGACAGTTGGCACCCACCGTGGGGCCTGCGCACGGTGGTGTTGAGTTCTTGGAGGGATCTGTCTCAAGGATTGGGAAGTTCATAATTTTTTGGACGAAGAAGAATCATTGCAGAAAGATTTACATAGTCTCGGAGGCAGATAGTCAAATCTAATACCTATCCGAGGTTCAAAAGAAATTAGGGTTACGATTTTTTCGTTGGGGTGTGTCGCCAACGCAAGTCGCGAAGACCATCGTTTTTCCGCTACAGCCAGTTTTCGTCAGCACATCAAATCCGATCTGCAAGTCACCAATATCAGCATGGTTGGAGTCTTCGTTCTGATCACCAAGTCCGATGATAATACCGACTGCACAAATCGCTGCAAAGCAGGAGGACAAGTCGGGATCGAGCAATCTATTCGTCCCGGAGACCAGACATTGTCTATAAAGTAATTGCTATTATTCCAACTCAAATGATGAGGATCCAAGTCCCGAGGTACTACTTCGACTAGTGCTTGAGCACTTGATTATGTGAAGCTACCTGGAATCAAGACATCAATTACTCGGCCGCCTTTGAGACATTACTGCCGCAAGCCGCCGCTGTTCTTGCCAGCTTGCTTTCATCGCTCTGAGTCAGATCGCCGGCCTTACTTTGCCTACTGCCAATTTTTTCAAGAAACAGAAGCCGAAACCTCAGGCAGGTGGACCAGCAGTTGCAAAAAAAAGGAGAGAGAGAAGGAGACAGCAGCGACCTGGACCTGGACATGAAGCGGTGCACGCACGAGTATCAATACTATGCCAAGAGAGATTTGGCATCCACTCCCACATGAGACTAAGCATGAATAAAAAGTAGATGGGTCAAACCAAGCAAGACCCGGTGGAGGTCTCGGTGGAAGTCACACACCGAGTCGGTCTCTCTTCGCGCGCCGCATCAAATCATGGCCGCGCTTCTGGGTTCCGCTACATCAGGTCATATCTGCCTTTGTCGACTACGCGAAATGATTTACACCATTCGTGCTCGGCCGCTCCGGAACCCGACAATACCAGGTGTTATTTTTCCTATATATACATTTTATCAGCACATGTTAATTCATCAGACAACAATTACTCTCGCATGTATTGTTTTTTATGCAGAACCGTTGTTAAAAGAAAAAGGGGTGGTGATATGCCATGGATGCACGTTAAGTTGAGTTGTGCGGCTTCACGAACATACGTGTCGCGATCCGGTTTACATCAACGCGCCGGCCGACTCGTCTATCCGCGCCCACGCGCACTGGTCTACAACACCGCGGCCGACTCCCTCGTCAATGGACGTGTGCACGCCACCGCTTCTGCGGTCCGGCCTACATTGACACGCCGGTGCCGCACCCGTTCTCATAAACCGCCCGACGGATACGCGTGCAGATTGCCGCCCCATTGCCGCGTTTACATCAATACGCGGCCGGCTCATCTGTTCTCCAGGCGAATAAGGTGATATCTATCCCATTTATTTTTAATATATATTAATTCATCCGAGCAAAAAATCCTTGCCCTGCTGTATTTTATGCGCAGGAAAATTATTCATTATAAAGCGGTATCATACCACGGAGGCGGAGGCACGCCAAACAACGTTCGACACAAGTGGTCGTTGTTATTCCACGGACTCCCGCGCCAGTTTACAATGCCTTGGCCGTCTCTCGCGACCGCGCCGGTTTACAATGTCGTGGCCGTCTCTCGCGACCGCGCCGGTTTACAATGCCGTGGCCGTCTCTTGCGACCGCGCCGGTTTACAACGTCGTGGCCGGTTCCCGCGTCCGCGCCGACTTACAGCGGGGAGGGCAACTAGCCCGGCGGCGCCGGCCGACTCATCTGTTATCCGAGCAAATCAGGTGTTATCCCTCCTATATATTTTATCAAGACATTTTAATTCCTCTGAGCACCGTTACACTACCCTATTGGTGTTTTTATATACAGGTGAAATTATTATTCTACTGCGGGAATAAATCACGTGCTGGCAATATTGTACAACGACATTTCCTCTGTGTCACACTACCCGTTGAACGGACGGCCGGTTCACGCGTCCGCACCGGTTTACAACGCGGGGGACAACTTGCTCATCTGCGCCAGTTTACAACCCCACGGCCGATTCATCTGTTTGAGCCGCCTCTGATACTGCGGTCGTTTTGCTGTCCACCATGCGGTCCGGTCTATTCAACATACCGGGTTGGCTAACCGACACCGATGAGGATCATAAGGTCCAAATACATCATGTGATATCCATCTAAATCTATTGTCTTGATATGTATTATTCTCATCAAGGAAACAAGATGCTTTGATCTGTCTATTTTGATATGCAGGACAATTATTTATAAGGGACCAAAGAGGGTTTACCACACAAGCGCAACTCCCATATAGGTACCCTGCCTCTACGGTCACTAGGGGGCTTCCTGTTCAAACATAGGTTGTATTTGAACCAAAGAGAACATAAACAAACTCACTAGGGGGCTACGTGATCGTATTCGAATCCTAGCTTAACCCCTTTGGTCCAGCGTATATGATCGCATTCGAATCATAGCTTAAACCCCGTTTGGGTCCACCTTGGATCGTATTTGAATCCACTGATCGACAAAATCTCAAGGCCACTGGGGCTACATGATCGCATTCGAATCTTAGCTCAACCCCTTTGGTCCGGTTTACTGATCCCATTCGAATTAGAAGCCTCTTAAAAAATTCTCAAGGCCACTGGGGGCTACATGGTCGCATTCGAATCCTAGCTCAACCCCTTCGGTCCGGTTTACTGATCGCATTCGAATCAGAAGCCTCGATTTCGAGCCTGGCAGCTCATAAAAAGCCTCGATTTGGAGCCTGGCAGCTCGCAAAAAGCCTCGACTACATGGTCTTATTTTGCCAAAAAATGCTTTGTTTTTGCGATTTTACAAGTTTTTGTGGTTAACCAAGTTTATTGATCCGGAATTGGGCAACTTCAAAGTTGACCATATATCTGCAACATTAAAAGTCTGGGTCATGAGCACCAGCATGAGTTAAACCGGCGTTCATCATAACCCAGATCAGTCATCATGCAAATGCCAAGAGAGCCAAGAGCCTCATCAGCATCTATACTTTCAATTATGCTTACCGGATTAAGGTCGTCAGGCACACTTAATCGGAGGACACCTTTTAGCCTCATTCATGCAGACACAGATAATGACCGGTGTTTATTAAACCGGCCTGGCTTTGACTATAAGTCGCTAGTATGAGATAAAATAATGACCGGTGTTTATTAACCCGGCCTGGTTGTGATCAAATATCACTGGAACCAGTCTTCAAACCGGATTATATTCTTCAAATCTTTAAATAGCCAACATGGCTGGATGTTTATTATGGTTATCAATAACCAATATTATGGTTGAGGTTTTCAAAGTCGCTTCAGCGCAATGGATATCATATTGTCAATGGTATGATTTATTTTACAAAGGAATAGTCCCGAGTCGCTACAGGCTTACAACCCGCCACTTGGGGGCTACATTATTCAAATTGAGATTACATCAAATACACAAGTCTGATGTCGCTGCAAGCATGCACCATGACACTTGGGGGCTAATGCAAAGTCATTTTTTGCTCACCTTATTGAAGACCCGACTCATCACATCATATTGAGTCGGCCCTTGGGGGCTACCAATCGCTCATGTCAACAATTCAAGGTACACAAGTATTAATCCATTATATTGAAAGGTCCACTGCTCAGTTGGTAAAGCACAAAGCTCTTAACCTTGTGGACGTGGGTTCAAACCCCACGATGGAAGTTATATTATATAAATGTTATTTTCAATGATTATATCTACAAAGTCCCTGCTCATTATTGCATGACAACCCGGCACTTGGGGGCTACACTGATTGAAGTTTTTGAGCATTATGCAAATTACAAGTCCCAGGTTGATGCAAGCATGACAACCCGGCACTTGGGGGCTACATATGTGGAATATTCAGCTTTTTACTAGTGACTGGGATGAACAATCTGGATTTCTTCAAGGTTGCAACGTTTATATTGAAACAAGTCTTAAGCTATCACTATGTTCTCCTCTTAAGACTTGGGGGCTACAGGTAATATGCATATAAAGGAGGAACATCTTCAAATTCTCAGTTTTGGGTAAGTCCGGAAGATTAATTGTGTGACCCGGCATTGGCAACAATCATAACCCGGCGTCCATAAACAGTCATGACCCGGGATCATCAGTTTTTTAACATGGCAATTTTGGTAATCATAAACCGGCAAATTCTACATCTTCAAGCCGGCTGGATATCAGTTGAATATTTCAAAGACCAATATCTTTGTCAAATCGAAGCATTGAAGGCTAACTCAAATGGATTCTTGATTTACAATATTTCTTATGCAAGCAAGTTGATTATGAAGCTGGTCTGTTGACCCAGATTTTCTAGAAGAAGGAAAGGACAAGGACTTAAGGATGGTCGGATGCCGGTTTACAAGAATTCTTAACCCGGAGCACAACCCATCAAATTTGTTCTTGTGGTTAGTTTGCAGCATAAGTTTACCATGGATAAATCCAAGCTAAACTGGGGGCTAATGTCGGGGATATACCCCACAGTATGAACCGGCCGGAAATATGACCCGGTCGGACTTGGCTGTTTATTTGAGAGACGGCTTACACTTGATGATTCACTGGCGATCCGTCCTAACCAAACGGTTTACAAGCAACCTGCCTAAATAATACCACTCACTGGTAACCCGGCTGGCGGATCACGGATGACAAGGCCCAAGGCCCAGAAGGCCGGTTCATGTTATGGTGGGCCGGTTTATGAAGGAAGCATAAGGAATATTCTCCTACAAAGGAAGCAAGACTAGGACTCCTTGTAATAGAGTAATCCTATTCCTACTAGGATTAGTCATGTAACCCGCCCTTTCAACATATATAAGGAGGGGCAGGGCTCCCCAAAGAGGGACAAGTTTAGAGAAGTTCTCACAAGTTTCTAAGGCTAGACACCAAGAGCCGGTTTACCGGCGACACCATGAGGATCATAATGAGATCTAGCCTCAAACAACATGTAGGGCTATTACTGGATGATGTTTCCCGGGGCCCGAAGCTGTCTAAATCCTTGTCTTGCCTTGCGTCTCTCGATTCCGCTCAACCCCTCTCAAGCTACTACATAGATGCGCGGCCTCACGACTATGTCCTTACCCTAGGACATCTGCTGTGACAATTCCACGACACTTCCTTCTTCCAGTCCTAGATCTCGGGACGAGATCTTTTCGTAGTAGAGGAGAGTATGTAATGCCCCAGATGTAACACTTTCTAAATATGGCAATATATAAACTTTGGCTTCATCAATTCCTTTTCGGGCTCTTCTTTCATTTCGGGTTTCTTCATTTTGTCGTGTGCGTGTGTGCTTTTCATCCATGTCATGCTGTCATGTGCATTGCATTGAATTTGTGTTGTCACTTGCACCCGGTCCCACTCGTCTCTTCCCGTTGTCCGTTTCGAGTTCCGGCGCTCACACACGTGCTTGTGGCATCCCCGTGTCCTTCTTTCGTGTGTGGCCGTGTAACATTTTCGGAATGACGTGAGACTTGTCGTGCGTTGTTGTTTTGGTACGTGTAGGCCGCCTGTCAAGTTTCGTCGCGTTTGGAGTTCATTTGGTACTCCAACGGTTAACCTAGTGGGCTAAAAGAACCTATTCTTTCAGGCCCAAGACCCCCTCCACAACAGCCCATAACCCATCACAACCCTTCCCATCATCTCGGTCGTCGAATTGTGAACGCGTGGCCGAAAACCGCTCCCCATTTGGAGTCTCCTAGCTCTTTGTGCCTATAAAAACGTCCCCCCCCCCTCCATTTTCGGGTGAAACCCTAATTTTTCTCCTCTCTCAGCCACCGGACGTGTCCGTACGTCGGCGGACACGTCCAGCCGACCTCCGCACCAGTCAACGCCCGCCACGTGGCAACCGTCCCCGCCGCCTGATACGTCCAAAACGTATCTATAATTTCTGCTTGCTCCATGCCACTTTTGGGTGATATTGCTATGATATTCATACACTTCCATACACTTTTGATCATATTTGGACTAACTTACTAATCCAGTGCACCCCAGTGCCAGTTTCTGTTTTCGGCTGTTTTTGTATTTCAGGTTTTCACGTTTCGAGAACTGCCCAGAAAAATCCAGAAAATTTATATAAAAAATCAGCGTTCCGGAAACAACACGGCGTCCGAAGGGCAGCCTGGGGGGGCCACCAGGGCTCCAGGCGCCCTGGCGGCGCCCCCCCCCCCCCTGGGCCGCGCCGGGGGGGCGCCTGGGCCCCCCGAAGCTCCCCCGATGCCCTACTTTGGCATATATTTAAAGGGTCCTCCGTAACCCTCAGAACAGGAACTTTTTTCGCGATCCCATCTCTGTTCCGCCGCCGCCGCCGCTTCCAAGATCGGGAGCACCAGGAGAACTCTTCCCGGCATCCTGCCGGAGGGGAGGATCGCCACCGGGAGCTTCTCCACCACCATGGACGCCTCCCGGATGACTCGTGAGTAGTCTCCCTTGGACCATGAGTCCATGACCAGTAGCTATGTGATGTTCTCCTCCCGTTCTTGTGCTTCACTAATTAGTCCTCGTGAGCTGCCCTACATGATCGAGGCACGTATGTAATCCTTATGCTGTTGCTATGTTGAGTTTGCTGGGATCCGATGGATTATGAGATTATGTTCAGATTGATCTTGAGTAATATATTTGATTCACCTCTTTTATATTTTTGTTCATAAGTAATTCTTGCATGTTCTCCGTTGTTATTTATTGCTTTGGCCGAGTAATAGGTAGTGACTCCAAGAGGGAACGTTATGCTCGATTGTGGGTTCATGCCCCTCGATGACTAGCTTGAGTGACAGAAACATGAGTCTAGGGGATGTGCTGTTGCCACAAGGGGGAAAACAACGATGCTTGTGCCCGCGGGTGCAAGGATTGTTTACTTTACGCAAAGTTCTTTTAATGCAGTTGTCTGTTGCATTGAGTTTACACTATGGGTGGGACTCGCAACTTAATACCAGCGAGATGTTCTGGATAGATATCTCAAGGTGGATGATTAGTAGTAGATATTGATGGATTTCGGTCTACTTACTTTGGCGTACCGCCCATGCTTTGAACCTCAACCTTTCTTGCAATGTAGTCAGCATTGGTTTGCGTTCGTGGTCCTGTCAATTGCCCAGCTGTAATTTGTTTACCTCACATAGCTGTTTTATCGTCTTTTGGGAGAGAGACATCACTAGTGAACATCATGAGACTCCGGTCCATATTACCATCATTGATCAGATCCGCTATTTACTTTTCGCTATTTACTTACTATTGCAAAACACTATCTATCACTACTATCATTGCTTTTAATCCTTTGTGAACTACAAGGCAGGAGGGATTGACAACATCTCTGTACTCGTTGGGAGCAAAGTTATTTGTATCTGTGTGCAGGTCCACGTTGATTGCTACTAATCTGGCGCCGTAGCAATTAACACCTACTTGTTGAACCTAGGAGTCTCTGGGGATTCGATCCTTGGCATCTTTGCTAAGGGAAAACACTTCTACAATATTGCATCTTACACCTTCCACTTGGGGTAACCAACGAGGGGTTCGAGGCCTATCAAGGAGTATTTTCTGGCGCCGTTGCCGGGGATTCCACTCTTCAGGATAGGGGAGTTGCATGCTATCTTTTACCTTTGCTTTTTAGTCTTGTTAGTTTACCTTTCATTTTTGCTTTAGTACCTTTTTATCGAAAATCACAAAAATAGTTATCTTGCTTGCTTGCTACTATGGGTTCCACCGAGAACACCAAGTTGTGTGACTTCACTAGTCACAACAACGATGACTTTATCAGCACACCTATCACTACACCTGCCACTTCAGCACCTTCTTATGAAATTAAACCTGCTTTACTGAACTTAGTTATGAAAGAACAATTCTCGGGTGCTGGAGATGATGCTGCTTTACACTTGAACAACTTTGTTGAACTTTGTGATATGCAAAAGTACCAAGAAATAGATGGTAATATTGTTAAGCTTAAGCTTTTTCCTTTCTCCTTGAGAGGAGGAGCTAAAATTTGGTTTCAGTCTTTGCCTAGAAATAGCATAGATTCTTGGGACAAGTGCAAAGATGCTTTTATTGGAAAATACTGTCCACCTGCTAAAATTATCCAACTTAGAAGTAACATAATGAATTTTAAACAATTGGATAATGAACACGTTGCCCAAGCTTGGGAACGTATGAAATCTCTTATCAAGAACTGCCCTACTCACGGTTTGACTACTTGGATGGTTATCCAAACTTTTTATGCAGGCTTGAACTTTACCTCGCGGAACTTGTTAGATTCGGCCGCGGGAGGAACTTTTATGTCAACTACACTTGGTGCTGCCACAAAGCTTCTCGATGAGATGATGACCAACTATTCCCAATGGCACACCGAACGCGCTCCAACAGGTAGGAAGGTAAACTCTGTTGAGGAGATTTCCTCCCTTAATGAAAAAGTTGACTTGATCATGTCTCTACTTTCGAAGCAATCTACTGTTGATCCTCGTGATGTTCCTTTAAATTCTTTGATTGCTCAAGAACAAGTAGATGTGAACTTTATCTCTAGAAACAATTTTAACAACAATGCTTATAGGAGTAATTTTGGTAGGAATCCTAGACCGTTCCCCTCTAACTCTTATGGGAACAACAATGCTTATCCTAGTACCAAGAACTCCAATACTGAACTAGAGACCATGCTTAGAGATTTCATCACTACCCAAAAAGCCTTTAATAAGAATGTAGAAGAGAAACTACATAAACTAGATGATCTTTCTTTTAAGGTAGACCACTTAGCCAATGAGGTAAAATTGCTAAAAATTGAAACTTCTCCTCTTAAGGAGAGGGAAGTCATCCCTATTAATGCTACTCAAGTGCAAATCAATGAAAACATTAGGATGATGGCTAAACTTAAAGAAAGATGGGCTAGAGAAAGGGAGGAAGAGGAAAGAATTAAGAGCCTTCCTACCCACCACACTGTTGCTACTATCCAAGTTATTGAGGATGTTCAAACTCTTAGCACCCAATGTACTCCTGGTCCCAATGGACCTATTAATGGTGATGCTATGACTATAGAAACTACCGAATAAGTGAACCTTAAGGACACCACTACCACTTTACTTGATGCTCGTGACCTTGATTTTGATAATTGCACTCTTACCGAAGTTATTGATTTCCTTCACAAGATGTCTAGAGATCCCCGCACTAGCACGCTTAACCTTGCCTTCACAGAGCATATCACTAATGCTCTCATCAAAGCTAGGGAGGAGAAACTTAGAGTAGAAGCCTCCATACCTACAAAGCTAGAAGATGGTTGGGATCCTATGATAAAAATTAATTTGAATGACTTCTCTTGTTATGCATTATGTGATGTTGGTGCTAGTACCTCTGTTATGCCCAAAAGGATATATGATATGCTTAAATTGAAACCTTATGATTCTTGTTCTTTTGGTGTTCGTCTCATTGATTCTTCCATAAAGAAACCTTTGGGGAGGATCGACGATGTTCTTATTATTGTCAATGATAATTATGTGCCCGTTGATTTTACTATTATGGATATTGAATGTGATCCTTCATGTCCAATTATTTTGGGACGTCCCTTTTTACGCACCGTTGGTGCTGTCATTGACATGAAAGAGGGTAATATAAAATTTCAGTTTCCTCTCAAGAAAGGGATGGAACACTTCCCTCGAAATAAGATCAAGTTACCTTTTGAGTCCGTTGTACGGGCTAGTTATTCTTTTACACTTGATAAAACTTGATCTATGCATTATGCCTAGCTTAAAGGCATAAAAGAAAGCGCTTTTGGGAAGCAGCCCACATGAATAATTTTTTTTGCTTTTGTTGTGTCTTGATGTTGTTTACTGCTGTAGCATCATCATTGTATCTTTTCTTTTCATATTTGTGCCAAGTATAGCCTCTGATTGCTAGAAAGTTCAAAAGTTGTGAGGTGCTGTCCTAGAAACAGATTCTGTCCTTGGATAGAAAAATTCGTATAAAATCACCAGATCATCTTTTTGGTCTGAATGTTTTCGACAGCGTTCTCTATATAATTGTCTTTCGTGCGTCTGTTCTGAGTTTTTTTATTTGAGTTGCAGAAGTATCCCGAACAGATCAATTACTACCTGCTGTTCTGTTTTTCACAGATTCTGTCCTGTTTTGCCTTTCCCTCACTTTGCAAATCAAGAACTTGCTTTTTCTTTGCAAAAACCTTTTGGCAATCTTGAGAAACAGTAGAACTTCAAGAATATCCTTATTTCCAGCAAGGTATAATTATTTTATTAAGGGTACTAACCTCGCTAATCAGATTATGATGAGTTATGTATGAAGGGAGTTTTCAAGTGTGCGAGGGAAGATGATAAAAAGATTCAGGAGTGTCAAGCGCTCAAGCTTGGGGATGCCCCCGTGCACCCCCAAGAAATATTCAAGGAGACTCAAGCGTCTAATCTTGGGGATGCCCCCATGCATCCCCTTCTCCATCAACATTATCAGTTCGTCTTTCGTTTCGCTATATTTTTATCACTTCATGTGTTATGTGCTATGCTTGGAGCGTCTTGCTTTTAGTTTTCTTTTTAGTTTTTCATAACGAGTCGGAACTCATCATTCCTTTATGTGGGAGAGAAACACGCTCCACTTCTACCTAGAACATAACATAGAATTTTCATGTCTATCTATGCTGTGTGTGTTCTTTGTCTTTTAATAGCTACTATCATGCTCTGCTCTTAGTATTCATGCTTATCTTTTCAAAGAGCTTTTGTTTAGTTGGTTGCTTGAACTCTCTTTAATTACCATGCTCACCTTATTAAGAGAGTTTGCTTCCGTTGCATCGGTTAATGTGTCTGTGATAAAGATGCTACTTGCATGATGGTGCTTAGTAGTTCAGGTTTTCTTATGGTTAATCTCAAATAGCTGGGGGGTTCCCAATGTGTTATTGGAGTACCAACATGATTTGTTTTCCTATAATGTGGTATGGTTTAGTAATATCTTCCTTCGAGAATTTATTTTGATTGACTTGGCGTATGCTCACGCATATTTAAGACTGTAAAGAAAGTCTGTCAAGCCTTGATGATCTTTTATTTCTGAGTAGCGATATAACTTCCATGCCTGATTCAATATTGCTTTGTCGCTCTGCATGATTATGACCGTCATTGCTCTCTTAGTTGGTCGCTCCCAGTCTTTTGCTAACCTCCACCTGTACTAAGCAAACTAACCATGCAATACATAGCTCATGGGAAGTAGCCTAAAAACTATTGTGGTAAAGAATATGTTGCTTATGTATCTTATTTCTTATGAGTTGCTTGTTGAGCGGTAACCATGTTTCTGGGGACGCCATCAACTGTCACACTTTTGTTGAATATCATGTGAGTTGCTATGCATGTTCGTCTTGTCTGAAGTAAGGGTGATTTACCGTGGGTTGAATGAATATGCATATTGTTTGAGAAGAACATTGGGCCACCAACCAAAGCCATGTATCATGGTGGAAGTTTTAGCTTGGACCTTAATCCTCAATCTCTCAAGAGAATATGCTTATGCATTAAAGAGGAGTCCATCATCTATTTTCTATGTTGTCCCAGTAAGGATGTCCTCAAGTTGAGATCTATCAAAAACGAGAAATCAAATGCGATTTATCTCCTTGGACCTTTGTACAAGTGGCATAGAGGTACCCCTTTGTGACACTTTGTTAAAACATATGTAATGCAATGATAACCCATGGAGATCCGAGCTAATTAGGACAAGGTGCGAGCACTATTGGTATTCGATGCATGAGGCTTGCAACTTATAGGATGTTTTATGCATGACACATATGAAGTACTACTACCGTTGACACAATTGCTTCCATGTTTTCAAAATAAAAAAGCTCTAGCACTTAACCATGCTTTTACCTTTATGTTAAAGCACCAACTACTGAGAGCATGATTGTCATTCTAAGTGTAATGTGCATTGTCCCAAAGTAGCATTGTCTTTTGCATGATTGTGATATCGTTTATTCTGAAATGATTGTATCTAGTCATCACTTAAACCTTGAAGGTGCCCCTGCATTTATGTTTTGCATCACTAAATGGGGCAAGCTAGATATCACTTTATCATATTTGCACATCATGTTCATTGCAAATCTTTTTGATGTTTCGGTTTCATATTGTAAAACTTTCAGTCATTTGTGATTTTCTCATGAGGCAACTTAATCACTTTAGAATCATTGTCTCAGTAAGCTTTTGTCATATGACTATGAAAAAGTCCTATATGGTTAATAGCATGTCACCACAGAAATTATTCTTGTTATCATTTACCTACTCGAGGACGAGTAGGAATTAAGCTTGGGGATGTTGATACGTCCAAAACGTATCTATAATTTCTGCTTGCTCCATGCCACTTTTGGGTGATATTGCTATGATATTCATACACTTCCATACACTTTTGATCATATTTGGACTAACTTACTAATCCAGTGCACCCCAGTGCCAGTTTCTGTTTTCGGCTGTTTTTGTATTTCAGGTTTTCACGTTTCGAGAACTGCGCAGAAAAATCCAGAAAAATTATATAAAAAATCAGCGTTCCGGAAACAACACTGCGTCCGAAGGGCAGCCTGGGGGGGGCACCAGGGCTCCAGGCGCCCTGGCGGCGCCCCCCCCCCCTGGGCCCCCCGAAGCTCCCCCGATGCCCTACTTTGGCATATATTTAAAGGGTCCTCCGTAACCCTCAGAACAGGAACTTTTTTCGTGATCCCATCTCTGTTCCACCGCCGCCGCCGCTTCCAAGATCGGGAGCACCAGGAGAACTCTTCCCGGCACCCTGCCGAAGGGGAGGACCACCACCGGGAGCTTCTCCACCACCATGGACGCCTCCCGGATGACTCGTGAGTAGTCTCCCTTGGACCATGAGTCCATGACCAGTAGCTATGTGATGTTCTCCTCCCGTTCTTGTGCTTCACTAATTAGTCCTCGTGAGCTGCCCTACAGGATCGAGGCACCTATGTAATCCTTATGCTGTTGCTATGTTGAGTTTGCTGGGATCCGATGGATTATGAGATTATGTTCAGATTGATCTTGTGTAATATATTTGATTCACCTCTTTTATATTTTTGTTCATAAGTAATTCTTGCATGTTCTCCGTTGTTATTTATTGCTTTGGCCGAGTAATAGGTAGTGACTCTAAGAGGGAACGTTATGCTCGATTGTGGGTTCATGCCCCTCGATGACTAGCTTGAGTGACAGAAACATGAGTCTAGGGGATGTGATGTTGCCACAAGGGGGAAAACAACGGTGCTTGTGCCCGCGGGTGCAAGGATTGTTTACTTTACGCAAAGTTCTTTTAATGCAGTTGTCTGTTGCATTGAGTTTACACTATGGGTGGGACTCGCAACTTAATACCAGCGAGATGTTCTGGATAGATATCTCAAGGTGGATGATTAGTAGTAGATATTGATGGATTTCGGTCTACTTACTTTGGCGTACCGCCCATACTTTGAACCTCAACCTTTCTTGCAATGTAGTCAGCATTGGTTTGCGTTCGTTGTCCTGTCAATTGCCCAGCTGTAATTTGTTTACCTCACATAGCTGTTTTATCGTCTTTTGGGAGAGAGACATCACTAGTGAACATCATGAGACTCTGGTCCATATTACCATCATTGATCACATCTGCTATTTACTTTTCGCTATTTACTTACTATTGCAAAACACTATCTATCACTACTATCATTGCTTTTAATCCTTTGTGAACTACAAGGCCGGAGGGATTGACAACCTCTCTGTACTCGTTGGGAGCAAAGTTATTTGTATCTGTGTGCAGGTCCACGTTGATTGCTACTAATCTGGCGCCGTAGCAATTGACACCTACTTGTTGAACCTAGGAGTCTCTGGGGATTCGATCCTTGGCATCTTTGCTAAGGGAAAACACTTCTACAATACTGCATCTTACACCTTCCACTTGGGGTAACCAACGAGGGGTTCGAGGCCCATCACCGCCACCGCTTCCAACCGCCGCCGGCCCGGTTCGGGCCCCCGCGGCCCGTTCCCACCGCCGGCCGCACCTCGTCTCTTCCCCGCCGCCTCCGGCAATCGCCGCCGCCACGCCTCCACGCTCCTCCGCCGCCGGTTCCGAGCACCACCGCCGCCGATCCGTCGATCCGCCGCCGCGCCTCCTGCAAAGCTCTGCCGCCGGCCGCCCGATCCCGCCATATCCCGCCGGCCTCTGCCTCCGCTACCACCGCCGCCGGCCTCCCCCGACCCGAGGGGTTCGCCGCCGCCGGCCTCCCCCGACCCGAGGGCCGCGGCCGCCCCGCCGTTCCGTCCGCCTCGAGCCCCCGATCCGAGATCCAGGCGCCGGGTCAAAACTCTAACGGGTCGGCGGACCCGACCCGCTCCGACCCGATCCGCCTGTCCGACCCGATCCGCGAGGTTGATGTCTTATTTTTTTTCTCAAAGTCCCTGTTAACTTGTTGTCTGATGGCATCTTTGCATGGCTGTATCTTTTTGTGTGTAAGTCCAAATTGTGCATATGATATGTCAAAATGACTGTGGTGATGTGCTCTACGTTTTGTTCCATTGTGTCCTGTTTGTTTGAGTTCAGCTAGAGGTCCTAATCTCTGTTGTAAGGGTGCTACTTGTTATAAACTGCTGCTACTTGTTATTTTCATGCCATGTTTGAGATGTGATAACTTGGTGCATGTATATCCAAATGAAGCAAATGATATGTCAAAATGTTCATTGTGAGATGCTCTACATGATAGTTGCTGTAGCATTCATGTTAAGGTTCATATTGCCATGTTAATCTCTGTTGCCAAAGTGCATGTGGCTGTAAAGTTATGAAAGATGTTATGAGATGCCGATTTGAAGTGCTCGTTGCTATTGATGTGTTTGTCCCCATGCCACATGCCAATATGTTTTTGAATCTCCATCATATGGTCTTTGCTGTGGTGCAAACCATTTTCCATGATATTCCTTGAGGTGACTTAAACATGCTTGTAAACATGCCATGCCAACATAACTGTTTTATACTTAGTGAAAATTCTACTAAGTCTGGAATCTGTCATAACCTGATGCTATGTTTGCTTGATGCCCTAGTCAAATCCATGCTTGTTTTGGAGTGGCCAATGGTTATTCCTTGTTGTACATGTTGTTGTCTATCCATCCATGCCCTCACTTGCTCAAATGACTTGCTGTAGCTTATTTATTTCTTGCTCCCAAGTTGCTATAAAATAAAACTGTCAGGTTTTTAACGTCATGATCAAAATGGTGTAGCTTGTTGCTATTGATCCATGCCTCCTATGGAGTTGCTCCAATGGAGTTGTTTGCTGTAGAATATGTCTAATTCATGTCCATGCTTCTTGTCACCATGTTGAGTGCTGTAGAGTATATATTTCTTGCTCCAAAGTTGCTATGTGGCTGTTAATTTCAGCTTTGCCTTGTATCTTGTTTTGCTCGTATCTTTTAGCCCCTTACTCCGTTTTGAGCGTGCCCTATATGAAACTTGTGTGATTTTGCATGTAGAATCACAATATCATGTTGTTAACATGTTTGGAGTGTGTTTGCTTGATATTTGGGTGCATCTTGCGCCATTGCCATGCTTGTCTTGTTTTGCTCATATCTTCTAGACGGTAGCTCCGATTTAAACAAACTTTATATGAAACTTGACTAGAATTTTGTGTAGATCATCATGGTGCATGTTAACTTGCTGTTTAACAACTTTAACTTAAGGTTTGTTCAGATCTGGACCAATTTCATTTTATGCATATGAGGACTTACCGGATTAGCTATATGTTAATTCCGGCCTCATTTAAACTTGTTGTCTTGTGTTGTTCTTGTGTGCTTCATCCCTTGACATGTATTGCATCATACATGCATCATACGTGCATCATGTCGATTGTGCATTGCACCTTGTTTGATTTCGTGCCTCGTTGTGTTCTTGTGTTGAGTAGAGCCGATAGCCGAGACCGAGAACGAGAACGAGGTTACTACCGAGGTTGAGTACGAGGAGCCATCTTACGATCCCATCGACGACTCGACGGGCAAGATGACCTGACCATATATCATTACTATCTTTGCCTATTGCTAGAAGTCCCGCTCTTTAGCTTATTGCCTCGATGTCCATGTTTGTTTGTCAGCCTCCTATTGTAACCATGAATCTGTCTAACCACCCAACCTAGAAAACCATTGTTTGTCTACGTAAGCTTCGCTCAGCCCCTCTTATAGCATTGCTAGTTGCAGGATAAGATTTGAAGATTCTTGCTTCATGTTGAAGTTTGTTGGAATATCACACTATATAAACTCTTAAACTAAATCATCTATATACTTGGCAATGGGTGGAAGGCTAAGCCTCTTGCTAGGTGATTTGTTCCACTCATGCCTCCCTAGGAACCGTATAAACCGGTGTTTTGTTCCTTGATTTTGCGTTCCTCACATGGTTGGGGTTATGGGACCCCCTCGATAAACCGGTTAGCGCTAAGGCTTTTCCAGCAAGTCCCAACATTGGTACTACATTTGCCTAAACAACTAAAACTTGCATAGGGAGTTATAAACCCTCTTCCTAATCAACAACCCGGGCCAGTGCTCCACATGAGTGTTGGTCCAAACTGGGGAGTCTGCGGGGCCACCTCGAGGAAACTCAAAGGCTGGTAAAAACCTGTAGAATCGCCCATCCGATCGTGGCCTGAGACGAGATGCGCGCGGCTTCTATCAGGGTGTCGGCACGCCGGGAGGATTTGCTGGATTAGTCTTACCTTAGTCGGAACATCTTGAGCACGGGATTCCGAGAAACTCGGGCCTTATCACCTTGGAGTTGCGACTCCGCGGATCATGAGCTTGTAATGGGCTAAGTTGGGACACCCCTGCAGGGTTTTGAACTTTCAAAAGCCGTGCCCGTGTTTATGTGGCAGATGGGAATTTGTTAATATCCGGTTGTAGAAAACTTGACACCATATTCAGAACACACTACCAGCGTGAGTAACCATGATGGTCATTTTCCGAAAGGGGTTCGGTAAGTGAACACGATGGGGTTATGATTGACGTGCTTAGATAGGATCACTTCGTGATCACTTTGACGCTCGTGGCACTTCTCTTCTCGCTCTAAACACGTAAGCTAGTGCTAGTGCAGCTGCAACCTTTATTTTTCTTCAGCCTTGTTCCACACCCAAGGCTTAGATAGTTTTGCTACCCGGGAACGAGATTGCTGAGTCCTCCGTGGCTCACAGATTCTACACCACACCAGATGCAGGAACTATGGTGAACTACTTAGGTGACGGCACGGAGCTGTACTGGGAGTTCGATGAAGAACGTAGTCGATACTATGTGCACTATCCCGATGATCAGTAGTTGCTTCTACTAGGGGCGATTCGGACCTTGTGGCTTAATGTATTTGGTATCTTTCATTTGGATCTTCGTCCGTAGTCGGACTGTGATGCTATTTGGATGATGATTTACTTATGTAATGTATTGTGTGACGCGGCGAGTGTAAGCCAACTATCCTTTTGCAATTTCATCCCTATTTTTACATGAGTCGTGCAAAGATATCATACTTGAGATCATTCTAGTATGGGCTTATACCTTTAAGTCGTGCCTCGACACGTAGGAGGTATAGTCCCATACTGGGCATTACAACCTTCTCCCGAATTGGAAAGTGGAACATCACAGAAACTAGTTCCAGTGATTCCTACACCAATTAGTGAGGAAGCTAATGATGATGATCATGAAACTTCAGATCAAGTTTCTGCTGAACATCGTAGATCAACCAGAGTACGTTCCGCACCAGAGTGGTACGGCAACCCAGTTCTGGAAGTCATGTTACTGGACCATGATGAACCTACGAACTATGAGGAAGCGATGATAAGCCCAGATTCCGCAAAATGGCTTGAGCCATGAAATCTGAGATGTGATCCATGTATGAGAACAAAGTGTGGACTTTGGTTGACTTGCCCAATGATCGGCAAGCCATCGAAAATAAATGGATCTTCAAGAGGAAGACCGACGCTGACGGTAATGTTACTATTTACAAAGCTCGACTTATTGCGAAAGGTTTTCGACAAGTTCAAGGAGTTGACTACGATGAGATTTTCTCACCCGTAGTGATGCTTAAGTCTGTCCGAATCATATTAGCAATTGCCGCATTTTATGATTATGAAATCTGGCAAATGGATGTCAAAACTGCATTCCTGAATACATATCTTAAAGAAGAGTTGTATATGATGTAACCAGAAGGTTTTGTCGATACTAAAGGTGCTAACAAAGTGTGCAAGCTCCAGCGATCCATCTATGGACTGGTGCAAGCATCTTAGAGTTGGATTATACGCTTTGATAAGTTGATCAAAGCATATAGTTTTATACAGACTTGCGGTGAAGCCTGTATTTACAAGAAAGTGAGTGGGAGCACTACAGCCTTCTGATAAGTATATGTGAATGACATATTGTCAATCAGAAATGATGTAGAATTTTCTGGAAAGCATAAAGGAGTGTTTGAAAGGAGTTTTTTCAAAGAATAACATCGGTAAAGCAGCTTGCATATTGAGCCTCAGGATCTATAGAGATAGATCAAGATGCTTGATAAGTTTTTTCAATGAGTACATACCTTGACAAGATTTTGAAGTAGTTCAAAATGGAACATTCAAAGAAAGAGTTCTTGCCTGTGTTGCAAGGTATGAAGTTAAGTAAGACTCAAAACCCGACCACGGCAGAACATAGAGAAAGAATGAAAGTCATTCCCTATGCCTCAGCCATAGGCTTTTTAAAGTGTGCCATGATGTGTACCAAACATGTTGTGTACCTTGCCATGAGTTTGGCAAGGAGGTACAAAAGAGATCCAGGAGTAGATCACTAGACAGCGGTCAAAATTATCCTTAGTTACTGGATGACTAAGGAAATATTTCTTGGTTATGGAGGTGATAAAGAGTTCGTCGTAAAGAGTTACGTTGATGCAAGCTTTGACACCGATCTAGATGACTCTGAGTCTCGATCTGGATACATATTGAAAGTAGGAGCATTTAGCTAGAGTAGCTCAGTGTAGAGCATTGTAGACATAGAAATTTGCAAAATACATGCGGATCTGAATGTGGCAGACCCATTGACTAAACCTCTCTCACAAGCAAAACATGATCACACCTTAGTACTCTTTGGGTGTTAATCACATGGCGATGTGAACTAGATTATTGACTCTAGTAAACCTTTTTGGGTATTGGTCACATGGCGATGTGAACAATAAAGTGTTAAGTCACATGGTGATGTGAACTATTGGTGTTAATCACATGGTGATGTGATCTAGATTATTGACTCTAGTGCAAGTGGGAGACTGAAGGAAATTTGCCCTAGAGGCAATAATAAATTTATTATTTATTTACTTATATCATGATAAATGTTTATTATTCATGCTAGAATTGTATTAGCCGGAAACTTAGTACATGTGTGAATAGATAGAAAAAACAGAGTGTCCCTAGTATGCCTCTACTAGACTAGCTCATTGATCAAAGATGGTTATGTTTCCTAGCCATAGACATGAGTTGTCATTTGATCAACGGAAATATTTACAAAGGAAATATTCTCTAAAAATTCTAGGAAAATTCTATCATGTCATATATGACATGTTTTATGATCTTGCAAAGCCCCATGCCTTGGGAAGCAAGAAAACATCATCAAAACCCCTCAAAACCATTATGTCCATTTTTGAAGTTTGAGCAACTTTACATTGCCAAACTTGTCCAAATGCTCTCAAACTTGGTCCACATGCTAGAATGGTCTAATAATGCATCTAGACCAAATAGCACAAGTTTCGGAGAAGGGTAACTTGATCAGAGTACACCAAAACCATTTCTGTTCAGATTCAAATTTGAGCAACTTTACATTACCAACTTTTTACTTGTGACCTCAAACTTTGTGGGCATGATCACAACCCCAAATTATGACACTACACCAAGAGGTGCATCAAGGAGGGATGATTTGCTTAACTTAAACTTGGTAAATTCATTTCTGTTGATTTCTAGGGTTCACCAAAGTTACATTGGCAAGTTTCTTCTAATGAGCCCAAACTTGGTGGAACACCCTATTTCTATATATCATTTGATCCTGTTAAGTCTCATGTCTAGTGGAAATCATTTGATTGCTCAAAACCACATCAAACACCTTCTCGTGATTTTCCCAATTACCACTTTCACCTCTTTCCTTGTTCTCCTTGAGCTAGGCTTTTTACCACAGCTTCCCCAAGCCCCCTTGCACCTCCAGTAACTCTTCCCTGGCCTCAGCTCAATGATTGAGGGGGAGGGGGGGGTAAAACCCAATTTTATATTCTGGACAGCAATTTTCACCTTTCCCTCTCAGCCCTCTCTTCTTCTAGAAGCTCTCCCTGGCATCCAATGCCCCTCCCGCATTATTTACTTACCCCAAGAGCCAATGGACATGGTGGCCGCGCCTAGAGCGCATGGGACATGGCCATGCCGGCCATATGGGCACTCTGGAGCGCGCTACAGTGCGCTCTCGCACTGTAGCCGCGACCTGCCCGAGGCGCCCGACCACCTAGGGCGTCGGGATCGTGTCTCCCGAGGCCGCCACGACGTCCACGACACGACAGCCGGTCGGCCCCCTCCTCCTTCTCCCTCCTCTCGCCCCAGTTCGCACGCGCGACGGCCACCCGAGAGCTCCAATGAGCTTCTTCACACGCGTGATGCTCTGGCCTCCCCCTGCTCTCTCTCTTCCTTTCCCCGGCTCTGGACCGCATCCAGGAACGGCACAGACACAGCGCCAGCCCCTCCCGAGCCTTGTGGCAATGAGCAGAAGCTCGCCGGCACATGGGTCCACGGCACCCCGCCGTTCGCCTATAAAAGGGACGCCCCGCGCCCTCCTCTCCTCACCACTCGCCCTCTCACTCCCTAAATTACCCCCCTACGCCACTCACTCCTCTCCAGACGGGCCCGAGCTCGAGATCAAGCTCGAGCTCCGCCGCCTCGGGTCGCCGTCGACCTCGGGGTACAGACCCTCTGCGCCGCTCCTCTCACTCGATCTGGAACCACCGCAACCCATTGATTGTTTCCCCACTTTCCCCCACTTTTTTTGCAGTCGGAAATGGCCAGAAACATCGATGCCTGAAGCACCTCCGCCGTGTGACCTCGCCGCCGGCAAACCAGGACACCCCGACGATAGCAGCCACTTCGACCCGAACGGCGACTCGAAGCTGAGTCCAGCCGTGCCCTCACTCGACCTCGCCGTGCCCTGCATCACCGCCGGTGAGCCCGTCGGCCCTCTGCCGCAGGGTTAGGGATGACAGGCGGGCCCCGCTGTCGGTGTACTAAGATAGGGGTACCTTAGTACCCCAACTTGTGCCCGGGCAGTGGCAGCTTCCCGCGGCAGGGTCTACCACGTGCTTGCCGGAAACCTCTCTGGTCCCTGTTAAGCCATTCAAAAACAAAGTATACCAGACAGAAGATCAAGACCCCGGCAAGTGGAGCTTGCCGGGAAGGCCGTCCCAGGATCAAGACTATCGCATTAACACAAGACCCTGGCATGAGGAGCTTGCCAGGAAGACCAGAAGACATGCCTTGACGCATCATGCGCCCCGGCAGGGCCCGGGGAGCGACAAGCTTCCGGGCCCGGCAAGATCAAGACCCCGGCAAGGTGCTTGCCGGGGGAAGCCTGCGCTGTGTGCCCGCGCTCCAGCTCATTGGCCCACGCGTCGCCCAGGGACCCTTCCAGGGACGCGTGGCAGACGGCTGTGCAGCCTGGGGGACACGGTGGCACTCCACGATGACGAGGCTACCGCCGTGGCGAACGGAGACGCATGGACGGGTGCTTTTGGGGTCGACGGTGACGGGCATTTAATGCCCTTGTCTCCCACTGTCAAGTTAGGTGATGACCACTGTTCATCCACTGTTCACGCACTATTCCAGCACTGTTACAACTACCACCAAAGTTACATTTTTGCCCTCCTCTATGTTGACACCTGTCGGTGACCCCTTGAGCTATAAAAGGAGGCCCATGCACAACGTAGAAAGGGTTCGGAACCTAGATAGCTCTCTCGCTCGGTGTAGCTAGTTCTTCAAGCTCCCGAGCCCACAAACTCAATACAAATCAAGCAGGAGTAGGGTTTTACGCGTCCGTCGCGGCCCGAACCTGGGTAAACTGCCCGCGTGCTCTCCTCGATCTGCTCTTCGTGCTCCCTCCGCTCCCTTACCACAACGTGAAAGGGGCTCCGGTCCCATAGGTGCTCGTGGTGGAAAGTTTCCCCCGACATCTCGCTGCAAGGCGCCGGTGCCGGCGTGGTACTCATAGCGCCCACCGGAGAGCACCTCAAGTATGTTATCCAAATGCACTTTCCCAGGGAGCAAGCGACAAACAATACTGCAGAGTATGAAGGTTTGCTTGCCGGTCTCAGAATTGCGGCCGAACTTGGGATCAGGAAGTTGATTGTGCGGGGAGATTCTCAGTTGGTGGTCCGGCAAGTTAACAAAAGTTACCAGAGCCCTCTGATGGAAGCCTATGTTGATGAAGTGAGGAAGCTTGAAGAACACTTTGAAGGTCTGCAAATGGAGCACGTTCCAAGAGCTCAGAATGATATTGCAGATGGCCTTTCAAAGTGTGCTGCGATGAAGTTACCTGTGGAACCAGGGACCTTCCTGCTCAAGCTGACTCAGCCATCCGTTACACCATCAATTGGGCAGAACAAGAAGAGAAAGTTGGTCTCCGGTGACTACTTGTCGGCGGATCTTCCCGAAACCGCCGCCAAGGTCCCCAGGATCGACAACCAGAACGCTGAGGAACAGTTTGCTCCTGCAGATCCAAGGGTCTGTACAGTTGAAGCAAGCGTTCCCGACAAGCCTTGCCCCGGCAGGCTTGCCGGGGAACCATCAGCTCCGGCCGAGCCAGAGGTTCTTGCCGTAGAAGCTGAGGTTCCCGCAGCGGCCCTCATGCCTTTAGTCCTTGCTGTTGAGCCTCGGGCTCCAGCATGGGCACAGCAGATCGTCCGTTTTCTGCAAACTGGAGAACTTCCCGACGACCCAGAAGAGATAGAGAAGATAACAAGACAATCAAGTATGTACCAGTTCGTGGACAATGAACTGTACAGAAGAAGACTCAATGGTGTCAGGTTGAAGTGCATTTCCAGAGAAGACGGACAGAAGCTGTTGGCAGAAATACATGGAGGCATATGTGGCCACCACATTGGCGCAAGGGCACTTGCCGGGAAGGCATTCCGGCAAGGGTTGTTTTGGCAAGAAGCCCTCCAAGATGCAACTGCACAAGTAACCAAGTGTGAAGCGTGCCAG
Organism: Secale cereale; assembly: GCA_902687465.1. Classification (NCBI taxonomy): domain Eukaryota; kingdom Viridiplantae; phylum Streptophyta; class Magnoliopsida; order Poales; family Poaceae; genus Secale; species Secale cereale. Next base: position 68,392,744 of record LR738713.1, read on the forward strand.
TTCCATGCCAAGCAAATTCATCAGCCAGCTCAAGCTCTCCAGACGATCCCTTTGTCCTGGCCCTTCTCGGTCTGGGGGCTCGATATCCTCGGCCCCTTCCCTCGTGCTGTCGGGGGCTTTGAGTACTTGTACGTTGCAATCGACAAGTTCACAAAGTGGCCAGAAGTGGAACCGGTGAGAAAGGTGACAGCACAGTCAGCAGTCAGGTTCTTCAGGTCAATTGTTTGCCGTTTCGGAATCCCTAACAGGATTATCACCGACAACGGTACACAATTTACTAGTCGCACCTTCATGCAGTACGTCCAAGACCTTGGCGCCAAGGTCTGTTTCGCTTCTGTTGCTCACCCGAGGAGCAACGGTCAAGCGGAAAGGGCCAATGCTGAAGTGCTGCGCGGACTCAAGACAAGAACCTTCGACAGGCTGCGCAAGTGCGGAAGAAACTAGATAGAGGAGTTGCCGGCGGCTCTTTGGTCAATCAGAACGACACCAAGTCGAGCCACCGGGCAGACACCTTTTGCTCTTGTCTATGGAACAGAGGCAGTTCTCCCCACGGAACTCTTATACGGATCTCCTCGAGTACTCGCTTATGATGAGCTCGAGCAAGAGCAACTGCGACAAGATGATGCATTGCTCCTTGAGGAGAAACGTCTCCAGGCTGCTGTACGAGCTGCTCGATACCAGCAAGCCTTGCGCCGCTATCATAGCCGCAAGGTCAAGGCCAGGAGTCTCGAGGAAGGCGACCTTGTTCTTCGGCGTGTTCAGTCCGCCAAGAATTCTAACAAGTTGACGCCGAAGTGGGAAGGCCCTTATCGGGTGACACAAGTCACAAGGCCCGGCGCTGTCCGCCTTGAGACCGAAGAAGGCATACCGGTGAGCAATTCCTGGAACATAGAGCATCTTCGCAAGTTTCACCCATGAGGCGCGGTTGCCGTGATCCGCTCCGGCAACCACCTTTTGTACAAGTCTTGCCGCTGATGCATGTAATCCTTTGTACAAAGCCGGGCGCAGATCCCGTGCATCAGTAAAGCTTTTGTGTTTCGTACTATTTGCCATTTCCATGCTTTTCTTCGATATTTGCATGCATTGTTTGGCATCTTGTGCAACACACATACCCGGTAAGCATTAGCATGCCGAAAGGCCCTATACTGGTATTCCCTCTTCTTTTTTCCTCCCAAGCAGAAGGAATGTTCCTTGCACACAAGTTTGCTGGGGGGGAGGAGATGGAGGATGAACCAAGTGCTGTTCAATAAAGAGAGGCCTTGTCGGGGAAACAAGCAATATATGAAAGCTAAGTTACCAGAATTTGAGCAGTTCAAATTTTTAAATTTTAGTTATCTTCCTTGAACATCCACACTTTGTATGGAAAACCTGTGCGCGGAGGAACCGACCCGTGGCTAGCCGCACCCTTACCTTGTTTTCGAGTACGCTCAACGGCTTAAGTGAGCTGCGACAAGTGTCGCGCCCTTACTTCGTTTTCGAGTTCGCTCAGCAAGCTAAGTGCGTTGCGATTAGCTGCGGCAAGGTTGCTTGCCGGTAAGGCCTTTGCCAGCAGGCTGCTCAGAGTCCAGCGCTCAGCGCTCGCGGCAAAGGTCCCTTGCCGGCAAGTTCCCTAAAAACGTAGGGTAAAAAGCATACAAAGTAAAGGACCAAAAACAAGGGAGATAACAATGCGTCAATTGCTCGGAAATAAGATAATATATTACAGAGATAACTTGTCGCAATGATTAATAGATTCATGTTCATGGCACACTTTGCAGCAGCAAAGGAAATAAAAAGGAAAGAGGCCTAGTCTACGCGGTCGCCTTCACGCCTGGAGATCTTGTTCACCTTGGCGATGATGTGGGCGACCTGCGCCTTCAGCGCCTCCTGATCTGCGTCGGCCGGCAAGCTGCGGAGAACGTTGACGAGATTTATGCCAGGGTTGCGGTAGACTATCTTCGTCAAGACGCGCTCCAAGGTACCCGCGCAGAGCTGGCGCGACTCCTCGGCCAGCTGCGCGGGGAGCTTCTCCTGTAGTCGTGCGAGTGCCGGCGCGATCCCCCTGAAGAAAAGACTTAGCTTGGCGCTGTGGGGGAGATTCGGGTCCGGAGAGTACACGAGGTGCTCCACCCTCAGCGCCATTAGCTCCTTGTCGATGTTGGCGGTGGAAGTGACCAGCTCCTCCGTCCATTGTTCCACCGCCTGGTTGAAGATGTTCGCGGAGGTGGCAGTGCTCTCCACCAGCTCCCGCTCCTTGCGAAGCTCCTCCTTCAGCTTGGTCTCGCGGTCCCGGGTGGCGTCAAGTGAATCTCTCAGAGTGGGGACCTTCAACTCCAAGTCAGCGATCGAGTCCTTGGCGGCAGTAAGCTCGTCGCCCTTCTTGGAGAGGCGTACCTGAAGCTCGGAGTTGGTATGGGCGTCTTTCTCGCGCTCTATGTTGAGAGCGGTGACCCTGTCCTCGCTCGCCTTCAGGTACTGCTCCAGTTGCTGCACCTTGAGCTCCAAGTCCCTCTTGGCGGTTTCCGCGGCGGCGGTAGCTTCCTTCGCCTCCTTCAGGGCCCCGCCAAGAGTTTGCTCCCGGGCGGTGAGCTCGTCGTCGTGGGCGTCGAGCTCAATCTTCCGCTGGTTGAGCGCTCCTTCTTGCTGGGACAGCGCTTCACCGACCAGTCGCTGATGCTCCTCGGCCTCAGCCTTCTCCAGGAGGAACTCTTGCTGCTCTCCGGCAAGCCTCTCGCGCTCCTCCGCCAAGTCGCGGAGAGCCGCCTGGTTGGCGGCGCGGAGCTCTGCTGCGCGTTTCTCCAAGTCTGCTCCGGCCTTGGCGGTGAGGGCTTCTCGCGACTCCAGTTTCGCCTGCCTGGCCCGGTAAAGGGCCAGGAGCTGGCGGAGAAGTTTCTCCTCTTCGGGCTCATCGCTCCCGCCAGGCGTTTCAACGATCTTCAACCCCGCGGAGGCGAGGACCTCTCCATCAAAGGTCTCTCCCTCCACGGGGGCTCGCGACGAGGACCCCCACGGCACTTGTATAAAGACGCCATTGGGGGCCTCAAGGTAGATGCCCGACTGCTCCTTGCCGGCGGAGGGGTCGGCGGCCGGCGCAGCGCTTGACGCTCCTGCCGCCTCCGGGCCGGCAGTGTGGTCGCCGTCCCCCTCCCCAGCCGCGGCGTCTGCAGTCGGGGCAGTCTCCTCAGCGGCAGGCTCGTCAGCTCCTGCCATGTCCTCGACGACAGTGGCATTGCCGGCGTCGCCTTGCGCGCCCTCCTCCTCGACGACGACCTCCGTCTCCATCCGCTCCGGGGGAGGAGGATCTAGAAGAAAAAGAAGAAAAGAGAAGATTAAGCAAATATCCAAAAAGGCAAGTCCAAGAAGAAGAAGCTGCAAGACTTACCTTCGCGGACTTCGTCGACGACAGGCTCCCTCGCCGGGGAGTCCTCCCTTGGCGGTGGAGCGGTGGCCCCTGCTGGCGGAGGCCCGCCCGTGCCCTCCCTTGGCGGGGTGGCCACCCTTGTCGGGCTGCCCGCCCTTGGCGGGTAGCCCGTCCTTGACGGAACGTCCTCCCTTGTCGGGGAGTTCGCCCTTGGCGGGGAGGGTGGAATCTGCAGCTCCTCGGGAGTGACCTCCGTTTGCTCCTGCGGCTGCGGCTCCACTTTTGCACAAGACAAACAAAGCGAACAAGGCAACAAGGTGTTAGTACAAAGCAAAAAACCTCAAGCGCGCCCGACAAGCCAGAAGCTCAAGACCAGACTTACGCTGGGGGCTGCGCTGGGGGCTGCTCCTCGGAGCAGCAGCTGGATCCGGCAAGTTCGTCGCCGGCGCGTCTCCTGTCGCCGCGACGGGCGAGTCGTCCTCAACCTCAACCACGGGGATTTTGGCCCGCTTCGCCGCCCGCTGGGCCAGGGACCTGAAAACAAAAACAAGATCAGAATCATCAATGAAAGAATCAAGACAGAATCGAAGAAGCTACAAATTACAAGTGCTTACTCCTCTTCCTCATCGCCGTCGTCGCTAAGGGCGGAGAAATCGAACTCCACCTGAGGCGCTCCCGCGCGAGGAGCAGGAGGAGAAGGCTCTCTCGGGCGCTTGGCGGTCCCCGGGGCTGGGGGCTGCGAAGACCCAGCCTCCGCTGACGCCGAGGCCCGAGGAGCAGGCGGAGCGGCCGCTCCGCTCTGGGAGGATCCCCCTCCGCTTGGCGCTGGTGCGCGGGGCGCCTCCGCCGCGGCTGGTGCGCGGGGCGCCTCCGCCGCGGCTGGTGCGCGGGGTGCCTTTGTCGCGGCATGGCTCGGCCTGGTGGCGCGCGCCGCCCGGCGAGCAGGCTGCTGTCGAGGCGCCTGTGTCCTCGTCGCCGTAGCCGCCTTGCGGAGGCGCTTCCCCGGCGCTTGCTTGGGACTTGCCGGAGGTGGGGAGTTCTCCGACGACGAGGAGGCGTCGTCGTCGAGTCCTAGAGATCCGCCGGTGTCTTCATCGGCCTCGACGTCTTCCTCCTCCTCCCCAGCGGGCCCGCTGGGTCCAGCATCCTGCCCGGCGGCTCCGCTCCCTCCGGCACCTCTGCTCCCTCCGGCAACCTCGCTTGCCGTGGCCTCGCTCACGACCCCGGGGATCCCGGCATGCCTCAGAGAGGGAACTCCGGCAAGCTCGTCGGGCGGAAGCTTGAGCAGTCTGCGGATTTCTGCCTCCTCTGCTTGGCACACCTCATCCGCGGCCTGCGCCTCGTCGACGGTGAATCCGAAGTCTCCTGCTGTTGCAGCTGCGGCGGCCTCTTCCATCCGGGAAGCGATATAGGCTATATCCCGCTCTGTGGTGGCCCGGGTGAGACCCTTGATCTCCTCGGTGTTCTTCGGCACCTCGACCAAGTTGTCGAAGAAACTCAGAATCGCGTCCGGCGGAGGCTCTATCCAGGTGGGGTCGACGCCGTGAGAGTCACACGCGGGCATTATTGCGCACAAGGAGTCCCGGGCAGTGCTGTTACACAGCGGCACCACTCCCCAGGGAGATCTAAACCACTCCGGATGGGCCGGGTCGTGCTTAAAAAGCTCCCGGACCATCCCCTTCAGCTTCAAGGCCGTGAAGTTGAAGTTCAGTCCCGGGCGCAGCCTCATAATGTCCGCCGCGGTGCCAAATTCCCATGCTGGCCTTTTCCTCTCTTGTAAAGGGGCAATGCGGCGGCGGAGGAAATCTGCCCCTACTTCCCCAATGGTCAATTTGGCTACCCGGAGGCGGAGTATCCGGATGAGGGCGATGTTGAGCTTGCCGTCCTCCGGGGCCAACTCGCTCCAGTCTCTGCCGCGCACTATAGCTGTTGTGCGCGGCGTGGTAAACGGCTCCGGATGGTCCTCCACTACCCAACACCAGTCTGCGCGCCACTCTTCCCACTTGCCGCGGAGATCTCCTTTCAGATATGACTCCTTCTTGTTCAGACGGAAGATCCAAGAGATACCCCCGGAGAGGGGAGCGCCGGCCTCTACTCTAGGCATAAAGAAATGGCGGAAGAGCGCTACATTGGGATAGATCCCTACATAGTTTTCGCACAGATGTGCGAAAACCGCCATCGTAAGGATGGCGTTGGGGGTGAAGTCTAAGAGGTGGAGGTTGTATGTGTTCATGATGTCACAGAAAAACTCCGAGAACGGAGGACACAAGCCGCAGTGGAAGAAGACAGCGAAGAAGAAATACCCGCCGGGAAGCAGATCTTTGGCGCCGGCGGGGTAGACTCTGGTCCGAGGATGAGCCTTGGTCTCCTTGGACCAGAAGAGGTAGAACTTGTTCCACAGCTCCCTCGCGCTGAGCCTTGGCGCGAAGACCACGTTCCTCTTCCGCAGGAGGGCGAGCTTCACCGCCTGCTCAGATTTCTCCCTTTTGGCCTTCTCCGCCTTCGCCTTCTCGGTCTTCGGAGCCATGGCGGAGGCGGCGGGGGAAGGGGCGAGGAGCTCGACGACTCTGCGGATGCGGAAGACGGCGGAGGAGGAGTGGAGGCAGAGAGTAGCGGAGGGGCTCTGGAGGTTGAAGACGCAATGAAGATGGAAGAGGGAAACTGCCCCTGCTTCCTCTGCTTTTAAGGGGGAAGTGGGGGACGCTCCGTATTTCCCATTAAAGAACGTGGCCACGATCTCTCCCACGACGCCGCAATCGACGTGTGCCGTTAGGGAGGGACGCGGCGGATGCGGAAGGGGAATTACGGCTTGCCGTGGGCCGCGCGTGCCCGTGCACTGTTTTGGGCCTGGCCCAACAGCGCTCGGCACCGTGTGTGGCCCAGGCCCGGGGGCTCCTGTCGGTGTACTAAGATAGGGGTACCTTAGTACCCCAACTTGTGCACGGGCAGTGGCAGCTTCCCACGGCAGGGTCTACCACGTGCTTGCCGGAAACCTCTCTGGTCCCTGTTAAGCCATTCAAAAACAAAGTATAACAGACAGAAGATCAAGACCCCGGCAAGTGGAGCTTGCCGGGAAGGCCGTCCCAGGCTCAAGAATATCGCATTAACACAAGACCCTGGCATGAGGAGCTTGCCAGGAAGACCAGAAGACATGCCTTGACGCATCATGCGCCCCGGCAGGGCCCGGGGAGCGACAAGCTTCCAGGCCCGGCAAGATCAAGACCCCGGCAAGGTGCTTGCCGGGGGAAGCCTGCGCTGTGTGCCCGCGCTCCAGCTCATCGGCCCACGCGTCGCCCTGGGACCCTTCCAGGGACGCGTGGCGGACGGCTGTGCAGCCTGGGGGACACGGTGGCACTCCACGGTGACGAGGCTACCGCCGTGGCGAACGGAGACGCATGGACGGGTGCTTTTGGGGTCGACGGTGACGGGCATTTAATGCCCTTGTCTCCCACTTTCAAGTTAGGTGATGACCACTGTTCATCCACTGTTCACGCACTATTCCAGCACTGTTACAACTACCACCAAAGTTACATTTTTGCCCTCCTCTACGTTGACACCTGTCGGTGACCCCTTGAGCTATAAAAGGAGGCCCATGCACAACGTAGAAAGGGTTCGGAACCTAGATAGCTCTCTCGCTCGGTGTAGCTAGTTCTCCAAGCTCCCGAGCCCACAAACTCAATACAAATCAAGCAGGAGTAGGGTTTTACGCGTCCGTCGCGGCCCGAACCTGGGTAAACTGCCCGCATGCTCTCCTCGATCTGCTCTTCGTGCTCCCTCCGCTCCCTTACCGCAACGTGAAAGGGGCTCCGGTCCCATAGGTGCTCGTGGTGGACAGTTTCCCCCGACACCCGCATGTCAGTCACTCCTCTCCCTCGTTTCTCTCTCCTCTCGCTGACGCCTGGGCCCCGCCCGTCAGGTTTAAAACCAGGCGCGCGCAGGCACGAGTGCGGTGGGCCGCCTCTTTGGCTGGGCCTGCTGCGCTGCGGCTGTTCTGGCCCAGCAGGCACAGTGCCACTTTTCTTTTTTTCTTTTATGTCTGTTTTATAAAAATTCCTCTCGATTAAATATTAATCCAAATAAAACAATTCCAGTTCCTAAAAACTTGTAATATTACAACCTATTTAATGATATAACTTTCACCTATATTCATGAACCTTTTCTATACTGTTCAAATTTAAATCTAAATTTGAACACTAAAACCTCTGTTCAAAAATCCATGTACCCCATTCTGTCACTCCAAATCCCAAACTAAGAATTTTTGCCACCTTAGTTTTCCCTCTAGTATTTTATAAAAATAAGTTGACATTTTTCTGAGCACTTTGGTTTTTCTGTTTTATTATTGTCTTATTTTTCCGTTGTTCTATTGCGACGATTAGATACCGTGTTTGATGAGGTTGCTGAAGAAGAAGAAGGAGAAGGACTTGAAGGTTTTGAAGACCAAGACAACCAAGGCAAGCAGCCCTTTGACCATGTCTATGGAACCCTTTTATGCATGTCATATAGCACCATATTGTTGTTGCAACGGAATCATGATGAGGTGGTAACCACTTTGTTGGTTGCCACTGTACTTCCTCGTTGATACTTGCATTTGTGCATGACCCTACCTTCTTATGAGGGTTATGCCGGTGGGAGTAGATAGGTTGCTATAGTAGTGGCTATGCAAGTGGAACGGGGATATGCATAATGGTGAAAGCATAGCTCTTTCGAGGGACTCTTTCAAAAAAAACATCGGGTGTCACTTATGCCCGAGGGAGATGATGAGATGGGTAACCACTTGATGACGAAGTGGTGTACCGAGACAAGTGTGTGTGTGATGTTTTTCAAACGGATTGGTTTAAATTGTGACCGTTATTCCAACTTTACATGCGCAACCACTCTACCCTTATATGGGAAAGGGCATTATTGATTACCTAGGCCGATACTAGCATGGTGCCCGCAATACTAGTGACGGGAGTGACATGAGGTCACTCTCGGGACGGGGTCGTGCTTGGATAGGCGGCCATGAATGTTTTCACAGGGCACCGAACACACCGTTGGTACCCCGTGCCCGTGGTTTGTGAAATGGGAGCGAGGCTCCAAAAATCTTAAGATGTGAAATGTGGGGCATGGGGGTTGCTACCAATCGAGTGGACTCCATATTAGTGTCGCCTAGGGAAAGATAGTGATCGGGTGCTTACCCCGGGTACCTAAGGTACCGCGGGTCATGGATGACACGGAAGTTCCCCGGATCTACTGGGTAAAGTGTGCAACCTCTGCAGAGTGTAAAACTATTCGAATGGCCGTGTTCATGGTCAAGGACAGTTGGGTAACCACTCTTGGGCTACGTCCAATGTTTGCGAAACCATGTGTGTGTGTGTGTGTGTGTGAAAGCTCTGTTTGATTTAAAGGACTTGACAAGATGAAAGAGATTATAACTTGGCTATGTTGATATCTGTAACCTATATTTCCTATGATGCATGCCTCAGATAGCTCATGTCATTGCACTCACAAATTTTGCTTTCTGCAAACATATCCTATCTAGTGCTATTTCATACCTTGTCATACTTGTTCCAAAAACATGGGTTGCTTGCGAGTACATTCAAAGTACTCATTAGCTTGCCACTGGTTATTTAATTGGCCAGGCATGGAAGAGCAGGAATTTGAAGAAGAATTCTATGGAGACGAACATGCGAACTAGGACGCTTTCCCAGTCAGAATGCATGTAGGGTTAAGGCAGATGTCATGGGTTCTACTTATCTACGAAGACTTCCGCTATTCGAGTTTATTTGCTGTTCAGCCCATGAGGCTTTATCTATGTAAGACTTGGCCATAATGGTGATAATTTGTGTAAGACGGTATGTATGGATGTAATACTCTTGTTATTCAGCTTCTATGTGTTCAGTGAACATTGATCTCTGGGATCACTGTACACGTACATTCGGTGATCTCGACTCTTAAGTCGGGGTCCCCATAGAGCTAGTATCAGAGCCATCCTGACTTTAGGAAGCCTTAGTTAGCATGGGCGTTAGTTAGGATGAGACCCTTTTCATAAACCTTCTGAACCTCTCTTCTTTTATAAACCTTACCAAACCTGAGATATCATCAGCTTATTAACCTCTCCTATTCAACCTTTGTAGATGGCCGTTGTACCTGAAGAGCACCTAACCACTGGGTTCCCCTTGCTTCTCGAGGATAGCCTCCAGGAGTGCCAGTTCCACCGAGCACCCATCATCACCTACCATGAGCATTGGGTTAGCGACACTGAGGTGGAGTACCATGTGGAAGTAATCGTGAAGGCAAACGATCCTCCTACAAGTTGGTTCTTCGAGGGACCCCAGATGGCAACACTACCCCTCGTTGTCGAGGCTGCTGCACTCAAGGCACTAACCCGCCTCCGTGAACTTCTTCCGGAGATGGCAGCCAAGATGACAACCCGCTTCTTGCCTTACCGGAAGGAAGGTGAAGATGAAAGCAGCGCGCAAGCCCCTCCACTGAAGGAAGGACTTCCCCTTCGATTCCAGACCTACTTCAGCCTATGTGCCGATAGCTTGGCACAAGATTTGGCCTCGGAATCGATGAAGCTCCAAGAAGAACTCCACAAGACTAAGGCACTTCTTTGTCGAGCACAAGAGAAGACGGGTAGGATCAAGAAGGAAGGTGCGCCTCGCGGGCGACCCGCTATCGCGTATCGAGGCGGAAGGCCCTCAGGAGATGTATCTTCCAAGGATGAAGAACCACCCTAGCGACACCGTATAATGGCAAGGCAATATCGCAAGCTTTTCCCTGCACCACCGACAAAACACCGCCGTATCCAACTCCTCCACTCCCCCACACGCTCAAGTGATAGGGGGCCCAGACAGATGAAGACAAGGAGGAAGACCCAGAAGAGCCGGAATACGCGACCGAGCATTCCGCTGCTTAGGCATTATTCGCAGCTCGGATATGGCAACTCGTGACCTCTACGGTAGGATAGGTCGTGTAACCCCTATGCAAAGTCGAGTCCTTGTATGGTTCATATGAAGCCATCTAGTGTTTGCTTTTGTTGTGTTTGGATGCATGTCGTATCTTCCCTTCGGGAATGTGTAAACGACTGCATCACCCATTTGGATTTTAATGAATGTGTTTGGCCCTTTTGGCCCTTGCATGAAAATAATTAGTGTCACACCCACCCCCTTACTAGGCACCCATCTTTATTGCTTTCCCTCTTCATTCCAAATCATGAGACTTTTACCGCTCCAGCAGGATGCCTGTTGTAACTCGTACTGGTACCTCTACCCAGCAGCCCGAAGCCGAAGCATCCGCCCAAGTAGAGGCCGGCCAAGACCAAACCCACGACCAAGCTCCACCACCACCTCCCCCGGACATGGACATGGCTCAGCTTCTCCAAGCCTTCCGAGAGGAACACCAAGCCAACACCGCAGCCCTCCAGATGATTGGTCAAGCTGTCACCAACAACCGCCAGTCGGCGGGGAATGGCAATGGACGTTCCACGTTGGCAGAGTTCAAGAAGCATGCACCGCCAACCTTCATCGAGACTGCTAAACCCCTGGATGCAGACGGCTGGGTCCGCACCATTGAGGACTTGCTGGAACTAGTCGGTTGCACCGAAGACCGCGAGAAGGTGGCTTATGCTGCCCACTGCCTCGGGGGGACTGCTAAAGCTTGGTGGGATGGATTCAAGGTCATGCATGCTGGGCAAGACATCACTTGGGATAACATCAAGGCAGAATTTCGCAAGGCCCATATTCCTTCCGGGATCATGGCTATCAAGAAGCGTGAGTTTTGAGCCCTGAAGCAAGGAAGTGGCACTGTCAAGGAGTACATGCAGAAGTTCAGTGTTCTGTCAAGGTATGCCCCTGAAGATGTCAGCACAGATGCTGCAAAAAGGGAGCACTTCATGGAAGGCCTCAATCAGACTCTGCAGTACTCGCTTGTCTTGTGTGACTGTCCAACCTTTCCTGATCTGGTGAACAAAGCACTCATGCTTGAAGACAAGCGGCGTGCTCTGGAAGACACTCGCAAGCGCAAGATGATCAGCAAGGGAAGTTCCAGCAACCAGAAGCCTCGCCCGTGGCAGCCAGCCCCGGTCAAGCCAACCTATCAGCAGCCAAGAGCTCCTGCACCTCGCACCAACTATCGGCCTCAGCAGTATGCCAACCCTAGGCCACCTTTCAAGCCCAATAACAGTAGTGGCAAAAAGATCAACAACCCAAACCAAGTCACTTGCTTTGGTTGTGGCCAGTCTGGGCATATCTCTAAGGTGTGCCCCAACAAGATGCCTGATGCCCCGCGCCCCAATGCGCAGAACCCAGGACAAGGCCGCGGGATGCCACCAAGGAACCAAGCTCCTCGCAACCCGCCCAACCATGGGAAGGGGCGTGTGAATCACATCGCTGCTGAAGAAGCCCAGGAAGACCCGGAAGTCGTGCTGGGTACGTTCCTTGTCAACTCAGCACCTGCAACTGTCTTGTTTGATTCTGGAGCCACGCATTCATTTGTCACTCAAAGATTTGCATTAAAAAGCGGCATGACCCCTACACTCCTGAATAACCCCATGGTGGTACAAACCCCCCGGAGCAGAGATGAGAGCCAAGATAGGCTGTAAGGGAGTTGGTATTATCATTAACGGTGTAGACTTCCTAGCAGACCTTATCATCTTAAGATCGCAAGGCTTGGATGTGATCTTAGGAATGGATTGGCTCAGCAAGCACCACGGCTTGTTAGATTGTGCCAACCGGACTGTCACTGTGACCAATGACCAAGGAGTCGAAGTTAAGTTTGCTTCCAACTCCTCTTCTGCGCAAACCACTCAAGTCAACTGTCTGTCTGAAGTTGGACTGGAGCAAGTGCCGGTAGTATGCGAGTATCCCGATGTCTTTCCGAATGAGCTACCGGGAATGCGCCCTGACCGTGACATTGAGTTCATCATCGAGCTCATGCCCAGGGCAGGACCCATCTATAAGAAGCCTTATAGAATGGGGACGGAAGAATTAGCTGAGTTGAAGAAGCAGCTAGAAGAGCAGCTGAGGAAGGGATTTATCTGCCCAAGTGCCTCCCCTTGGGGATCACCTGTTCTGTTTGTGGCAAAAAGGGACGGTACCATCTGCTTATGCATTGACTACCGTTCCCTCAATGAGGTTACAATCAAGAACAAGTATCCACTTCCCAAGATCGAAGATCTGTTTGATCAACTCAGCGGAGCCAAGGTGTTCTCCAAAATCGACCTCAGATCTGGGTACTACCAGCTGAAGATCAGAACCCAAGATATTCCGAAGACGGCATTTGTAACAAGATATGGCATGTATGAGTGCATGGTCATGTCTTTTGGATTAACCAATGCCCCAGCTTACTTCATGTATCTCATGAATAAAGTCTTCATGGAATATTTGGACAAGTTTGTTGTTGTCTTCATTGATGACATTCTTGTCTTCTCGAAGACGGAGGAAGAGCACGAGCAACATTTGAGGATGGTCCTAGACAAGCTTCGAGAGCACCAACTATATGCCAAATTCAGCAAATGTGAGTTTTGGCTGCATAAAGTTGGGTTCTTAGGTCATGTCTTAACCGAAGATAGATTGTCAGTTGATCCCACGAAGATCGAAGTTGTGACCCAATGGCAATCTCCAACGACCGTCAAGGAAGTCAGAAGCTTCCTCGGACTTGCGGGCTATTACCGCAAATTTGTGGAAGGATTCTCTAGCATTGCCCGGCCAATGACTCAGCTCCTGAAGAAGGACAAGAAGTTTGAATGGACGCCAAAATGCGAAGAAAGCTTCCAAGAGCTTAAGAAGAGATTGACCACCGCCCCAGTTCTGGCAACACCGGATATTCACAAAGAGTTCGTGATATATTGTGATGCCTCTCGAACCGGATTGGGAAGCGTTCTGATGCAAGAAGAACGAGTCATAGCTTACCTCTCAAGGCAGCTACGACCTCATGAAGAGAACTACGCTAATCACGATCTTGAGTTAGCAGCAGTAGTTCATGCTTTGAAGACATGGCAACATTACCTCCTAGGGAAACGGTGTGAGATATACACAGACCACAAAAGTCTGAAGTATATTTTCACCCAGAAGGAATTGAACATGAGGCAACGAAGATGGTTGGAACTAATCAAGGATTATGACCTCAGTGTTCAATATCACCCCGGGAAGGCTAACGTGGTAGATGATGCCTTAAGCAGAAAGGCTTGCTCCCTGAATGCCATAATTCAAAGAAGGTAGCCAGCCCTGTTTGAAGAGCTGGAACGATTCGGTTTGTAATTGCTCACCCATGGATTTCTAGACCATCTGGAAGTCAACCCAACCCTGATGGATGAAGTCAAGAAAGCACAAGGTGGGCACGCAAGCATTGAAGGCATCAAGAAGAAGATGAAGCTAGGCAAAGCCCCAGGATTCTGCGAGGACGAGCACAGGATTGTTTGGTACAAAGGCCGCATCTGCGTACCAAACAAGATGGAGCTGAAGAATTTGATCTTGCAAGAAGCCCACGACACTCCGTATTCCATCCACCCAGGAGGAACCAAGATGTATCAAGACTTGAAGGAAAGATTCTGGTGGCACGGGATGAAAAGAGAGATTGCCACCTATGTTGCAAAGTGTGATGTGTGCCAAAGGGTTAAGGCTGAATATCAGCGACCCGCTGGATTGCTCCAACCACTCAAGGTTCCTAAGTGGAAGTGGGATAAAGTCAGAATGGATTTCATCACTAGATTACCAAGGTCGAATAAAGGACATGACTCCATCTAGGTCATAGTCGACCATTTGACCAAAGTAGCCCATTTCATTCCCGTCAAAACAACCTACAGTGGAAACCAGCTGGCCAGCCTCTATATCGATCAAATCGTGAGCCTCCATGGTGTTCCAAAGGAGATTGTGTCAGATCGAGGCACCCAGTTTACTTCAAGGTTCTTGAAAAGATTCCAAGAAGCCTTGGGAACCAAGTTGTCTTTCAGCACCGCTTTTCACCCACAGACCGGAGGTCAGACGGAGCGAGTAAATCAAATTCTCGAAGACATGCTCCGAGCCAGTGTCTTGGCATATGGAGCCAAGTGGGAAGATTGCCTCCCTTTTGCCGAGTTCTCCTACAACAACAGTTATCAGTCGAGCCTTCAGATGGCACCATTTGAGGTGTTGTACGCACACAAGTGTCGCACACCCCTCAACTGGTCAGAGACTGGAGAAGGGCTAGTCTTTGGACCAGATATTCTCCGCGGAGCAAAAGATCAAGTACAACTAGTCAGAGAACGTTTGAAGGCCGCCAAATCAAGGCAGAAGAGCTATGCTGACACTCGTCGCTGAGATATGAGTTTCCGAGTTGGAGATCATGTGTACCTGCGAGTAACTCCTTTGAAGGGAACCAAGCGTTTCCACGTTAAGGGGAAACTTGCACCAAGATTTATTGGCCCCTTCAAGATCACCGACCGACGAGGAGAAGTGTCTTACCAGTTGGAACTACCACCTGAGATGTCCGATGTGCACGACGTATTCCACGTGTCACAACTCCGAAAGTGTCTCCAAGTTCCGGACAAGCATGACCTCTACAAGGATGTCGATCACCAAGCCATTGATCTCCATCCTGATTTGACCTACCGTGAGAGGCCCATTCGCATTCTGGATGAAGCAGAGCGACGGACGCGAAGCCGCACCATCAAGTACTTCAAGGTCCAGTGGAGCAACCACACGGAAGCAGAAGCAACCTGGGAACGTGAAGACTATCTTAGATCCGAGTATCATGATCTCTTCTAAGACCTAGTTTAGGAATCTCGGGGACGAGATTCTTGTAAGGGGCGTAGGTCTGTCACACCCTGCATTTTGTAACATGTCATTTGCATTAGTAAAGCATGAAAATTTGGACCAACAAATTTTTTTGGCATCATTTGGCTTTTATTTGGAATTAAGTTTTTCTCTCTGTGATTTTCAAGTGCTCTCTAAAGTCAACTACTCCCTCTTATATATTTCATCTCCTTACCCCCAAACTTCTGCCCAATGATCATACCAAGTGTATATAACAGTATAGTATTTTCTTACAAAAATAATTTGGCCAAAAAGTATTTTCAAAAATTAGTTTTCCACAAACCCCTGAATTGAGGTTTGCACTGCAAGTGCTTGATTTAGGGTGAGAAAAATATTTCAAAGAGTATATTTGAAACCTAGTAGATATAGGACTCCCATAAACCACAAAAATATAATTTTAAAATTTAGTTTCCTATTTTATTTAAAAGCTTTTTCTTAAGGCCAGAAATGGTCTTTAATAGGGAAAAATTATATAACTATTTCAAAAATATTTGCTAAAATTCAGGGAGACTCTCAGGACATATATTTTCCATATATAAGAGTTTGAACACTTGGTCATGTTCAAAATATTGGGCAAACCCCTCAGAAACCCTATCTAGATATTTCAAGCTTTTGAAATATTTACAAAGGAAATATTCTCTAAAAAATCCAGGAAAATTCTATCATGTCATATATGACATATTTGATGATCTTGCCAAGCCCCATGCCTTGAGAAGCAAGAAAACATCATCAAAACCCCTCAAAACCATTATGTCCATTTTTGAAGTTTGAGCAACTTTGCATTGCCAAACTTGTCCAAATGCTCTCAAACTTGGTACACATGCTAGAATGGTCTTATAATGCATCTAGACCAAATAGCACAAGTTTTGGAGAAGGGTAACTTGATCAGAGTACCCCTAAACCATATCTGTTCAGATTCAAATTTTAACAACTTTACATTACCAACTTTTTACTTGTGACCTCAAACTTTGTGGGCATGATCACAACCCCAAATTATGACACTACACCAAGAGGTCCATCAAGAAGGGATGATTTGCTTAACTTAAACTTGGTAAATTCATTTATGTTGATTTCTAGGGTTGACCAAAGTTACATTGGCAAGTTTCTTCAAATGAGCCCAAACTTGGTGGAACACCCTATTTCTATATAACATTTGATCCTGTTAAGTCTCATGTCTAGTGGAAATCATTTGATTGCTCAAAACAACATCAAACACCTTCTGGTGATTTTCCAAAATTACCACTTTCACCTCTTTCCTTGTTCTCCTTGAGCTAGGCTTTTTACCACAGCTTCCCCAAGCCCCCTTGCACCTCCAGTAACTCTTCCCTGGCCTCAGCTCAATGATTGAGGGGGGGTAAAACCCCATTTTACATTCTGGACAGCAATTTTCACCTTTCCCTCTCAGCCCTCTCTTCTTCTAGAAGCTGTCCCTCGCATCCAATGCCCCTCCCGCATTATTTACTTACCCCAAGAGCCAATGGACATGGTGGCCGTGCCCAGAGCGCGTGGGACACGACCATGCCGGCCATATGGGCGCTCTGGAGCGCGCTACAGTGCGCTCTCGCACTGTAGCCGCAACCTGCCCGAGGCGCCCAACCACCTAGGGCGTCGGGATCGTGTCTCCCGAGGCTGCCATGACGTCCACGACACGGCAGCCGGTCGGCCCCCTCCTCCTTCTCCCTCCTCTCGCCCCAGTTCGCATGCCCGACGGCCACCCGAGAGCTCTAATGAGCTTCCTCACACGCGCAATGCTCTGGCCTCCCCCTGCTCTCGCTCTTCCTTTTCCCGGCTCTGGACCGCATCCAGGAACGCCCCAGACATGGCGCCAGCCCCTCCCGAGCCTTGTGGCAACGAGCAGAAGCTCACCGGCGCACGGGTCCACGGCACCCCGTCGTTCGCCTATAAAAGGGATGCCCCGTGCCCTCCTCTCCTCACCACTCGCCCTCTCACTCCCTAAATTACCCGCCTACGCCACTCACTCCTCTCCAGACGGGCCTGAGCTCGAGATCAAGCTCGAGCTCCGCCGCCTCGGGTCGCCGTCGACCTCAGGGTATAGACCCTCTCCGCCGCTCCTCTCACTCGATCTGGAACCACCGCAACCCACTGATAGTTTCCCCTCTTTCCGCCACTTCTTTTGCAGTCGAAAATGGCCAGAACCATCTACGCCCAAAGCACCTCCACCGCGTGACCTCGCCGCCGGCGAACCAGGCCACCCCGGCGACAGCAGCCACTTCCACCCGAACGGCGACTCGACGCTGAGTCCAGCCGTGCCCTCGCCTGACCTCGCCGTGCCCTGCATCGCCGTCGGTAAGCCCGCCGGCCCTCTGCTGCAGGGTTAGGGATGACAGGAGGGCCCCGCCTGTCAGTCTCTCCTCTCCCTCGTCTCTCTCTCCTCTCGCTGACGCATGGGCTCCACCCGTCAGGTTTAAAACCTGGCGTGTGCGCAGGCACCAGTGCGCTGGGCCGCCTCTCTGGCTGGGCCTGCTGCGCTGCGGCTGTTCTGGCCCAGCAGGCACAGTGCCACTTTTCTTTTTTCTTTTCTGTCTGTTTTATAAAAATTCCTCTGGATTAAATATCAATCCAAATAAAATAATTCCAGTTCCTAAAAACTTGTAATATTCCAACCTATTTAATGATATAACTTTCACCTATATTCATGAACCTTTTCTGTATTGTTCAAATTTAAATCTAAATTTGAACACGAAAACCTCTGTTCAAAAATCCATGTACCCCATTCTGTCAGTCCAAATCCCGAACTAAGAAATTTTGCCACCTTAGTTTTCCCTCTAGTATTTTTCCGTTGTTCTATTACGACGATTAGATACCATGTTTGACGAGGTTGCTGAAGAAGAAGAAGGAGAAAGACTAGAAGGTTTTGAAGACCAAGCCAACCAAGGCAAGCAGCCCTTTGACCATGTCTATGGAACCCTTTTTATGCAGGTCATATAGCACCATATTGTTGTTGCAACGGAATCATGATGAGGTGGTAACCACTTTGTTGGTTGCCACTGTACTTCCTCGTTGATACTTGCATTTGTGCATGACCCTACCTTCTTATGAGGGTTATGCCGGTGGGAATATATAGGTTGCTTTAGTAGTGGCTACGGAAGTGGAACGGGGATATGCATAATGGTGAAAGCATAGTTCTTTCGAGGGACTCTTTCAAAAAACCCATCGGGTGTCACTTATGCCCGAGGGAGATGATGAGATGGGTAACCACTTGATGACGAAGTGGTGTACCGAGACAAGTGTGTGTGTGATGTTTTTCAAACGGATTGGTTTAAGTTGCGACCGTTATTCCAACTTTACATGCGCAACCTCTCTACCCTTATATGGGAAAGGGCATTATTGATTACCTAGGCCGATACTAGCATGGTGCGCACATTACTAGTGACGGGAGTGACATGAGGTCACTCTCGGGATGGGGTCATGCTTGGATAGGCGGCCATGACTATTTTTACAGGGCACCGAACACACCGTTGGTACCCCGTGCCCGTGGTTTGTGAAATGGGAGCGAGGCTCCAAAAATCTTAAGATGTGAAATGTGGGGCACGGGGGTTGCTACCAATCGAGTGGACTCCATATTAGTGTCGCCTAGGGAAAGATAGTGATCGGGTGCTTACCCCGGGTACTTGAGGTACCGCGGGTCGTGGATGACACGGAAGTTCCCCGGATCTAGTGGGTAAAGTGTGCAACCTCTGCAGAGTGTAAAACTATTCAAATAGCCGTGTCCACGGTCAAGGACAGTTGGGTAACTGCCCTTGGGCTACGTCCAATGTTTGCGAAACCCTGTGTGTGTGTGTGTGAAAGCTTCGTTTGATTTAAAGGACTTGACAAGATGAAAGAGATCATAACTTGGCTATGTTGATATCTGTAACCTATATTTCCTATGATGCATGCCTCAGATAGCTCATGTCATTGCACTCACAAATTTTGCTTTCTGCAAACATATCCTATCTAGTGCTATTTCATACCTTGTCATACTTGTTCCAAAAACATGGGTTGCTTGCGAGTACATTCAAAGTACTCATTGGCTTGCCACCGGTTATTTAATTGGCCACGCATGGAAGAGTAGGAATTTGAAGAAGAATTCTATGGAGACGAACATGCGAACTAGGACTCTTTCCCACTCAGAATGCCTGTAGGGTTAAGGCAGATGGCATGGGTTCTACTTATCTACGATGACTTCCGCTATTCGAGTTTATTTCCTATTCAGCCCATGAGGCTTTATCTATGTAAGACTTGGCCATAATGGTCATAATTTGTGTAAGACGGTATGTATGGATGTAAGACTCTTGTTATTCAGCTTATGTGTGTTCAGTGAGCATTGATCTCTGGGATCACTGTACACGTACATTCGATGATCTCGACTCTTAAGTCGGGGTCCCCACAGGGCCATAGTGGGCCATTGAGGGAAAGAGAGAGGCAGCCCATAGGGCTGGCCGCACCCCCCTAGGGTTCCTAGTTGGACTAGTAAAAGGGGGGAGGCGCCCTCTCTCCTTTCCTTCTCCTCTTCCCCTTTCCTTTCCTATTCCTAGTCGGAATAGGAAAAGGGGTTCCTATTCCTACTAGGAGTAGGAATCCTACTCCCTTGGCGCGCCCTCGGCCTGGCCGCACCTCCCCCTTGCTCTTTTATATACGAGGGCAGGGGGCACCCAAAGACACAGAAGAAACATTGTTTTAGCCGTGTGCAGTGCCCCCCTCCACATAAACACACCTCAGTCATACCGTTGCAGTGCTTAGGCGAAGCCTTGTGCCGGTAGCTTCATCATCTCCGTCACCACGCCATCGTGCTGACGAAACTCTCTCGTGAAGCTCAACTGGATCAAGATCTCATGGGACGTCATCAAGCTGAACGTGTCCTGAACACGGAGGTGCCGTACGTTCGGTGCTTGATCAGTTGGATCGCGAAGAAGTTTGACTACATCAACCGCGTCACTAGACGCGTTCGCTTTCGGTCTACGACGGTACGTAGACACACTCTCCCCTCTAGTTGCTATAAATCTAGTAGATAGATCTTGCGTGATCGTAGGAATTTTTTGAAATACTATGTTTCCCAACAGTGGCATCATGAGCTAGGTCTATGCGTAGATGATATGCATGAGTAGAACACAATGAGTTGTGGGCGTTAATAGTCATATTGCTTACCAGCATGTCATACTTTGGTTCGGCGGTATTGTGAGATGAAGCAGCCCGGACCGACATTACGCGTACGCTTACGCGAGACTGGTTTCACCGTTATGAGCACTCGTTCCTTAAAGGTGACTGGCGGGTTTCTGTCTCTCTCACTTTAGTTGAATTAAGTGTGGCTACGCCCGGTCCTTCTGAAGGTTAAAACAGCACATACTTGACGAAAAATCGCTATGGTTTTCTATGCGTTGGTAAGAACGGTTCTTGCTAAGCCCGTTGCAGCCATGTAAAACTTGCAAAAACAAAGTAGAGGACGTCTAACTTGTTTTTGTAGGGCATGTTGTGATGTGATATGGTCAAGACATGATGAGTTATACGTTATTGTATGAGATGATCATGTTTTGTAAAGTTATCGGCAACTGGCAGGAGCCATATGGTTGTCGCTTTATTGTATGAAATACAGTCGCCATGTAATTGCTTTACTTTATCACTAAGCGGTAGTGATAGTCGTGGAAGCAATAGATGGCGAGACGACAACGATGCTACGATGGAGATCAAGGTGTCGCGCTGGTGACGATGGTGATCATGACGGTGCCTTGGAGATGGAGATCAAAAGCACAAGATGATGATGGCTATATCATGTCACATATTTTGATTGCATGTGATGTTTATCTTATTATGCTTCTTATTTTGCTTAGTACGGTGGTAGCATTATAAGATGAGCCCTTACTAAATTTCAAGGTATAAGTGTTCTCCCTGAGTATGCACTGTTGCGAAAGTTCATCGTGCCGAGACACCACGTGATGATCGGGTGTGATAAGCTCTACGTTCACATTCAACGGGTGTAAGCCGGTTTTGCACACGCATAATACTCGGGTTAAACTTGACGAGCCTAGCATATGCAGATATGGCCTCGGAACACTTGAGACCAAAAGGTCGAGCGTGAATCATATAGTAGATATGATCAACATAAGATGTTCACCATTGAAAACTACTCCATCTCATGTGATGATCAGGCATGGTTTAGTTGATTTGGATCACGTGATCATTTAGATGACTAGAGGGATGTCTATCTTAGTGGGAGTTCTTTAGTAATATGATTGAATTTAACTTTAATTTATCATGAACTTAGTCCTGATAGTATTTGCAAATTATGTTGTAGATCAATAGCTCGCGTTATAACTCCCCTATGTTTTTTGAAATGTTCCTAGAGAAAACTAAGTTGAAAGATGTTAGTAGCAATGATGCGGACTTGTTCCGTGATCTGAGGATTTTCCTCATTGCTGCACAGAAGTATTATGTCCTTGATACACCGCTAGGTGACGGACCTATTGCAAGAGCATATGCAGACGTTATGAACGTTTTGACAAAAGCTCGGTATGATGACTACTTGATAGTTTAGTGCACCCTGATTTACGACTTAGAACCGGGACTTCAGAAATGTTTTGAATGCCACGGAGCATATAAGATGTTCCTAAGAGTTGAAATTGGTATTTCATACTCATGCCCGTATCAAGAGGTATGAGACCTCTGCCAGTACTTTGCCTACAAGATGGAGGAGAATAGCTCAACCAGTGAGCATGTGCTCAGATTGTCTCGGTACTACAATTGCTTGAATCAAGTGGGATTTAGTCTTCCAGATAAGATAGTAATTGACAAAGTTCTCTAAGTCACTATCTCTAAGTTACTAGAACTTCGTGATGAACTATAATATGCAAGGGATGACGAAATTAATTCCTGAGCTCTTCGCGATGCTGAAATCAGCGAAGGTAGAAATCAAGAAAGAGCATCATGTGTTGATGGTTAACAAGACCACTTGTTTCAAGTAAAGGGCAAAGGGATAGAAGGGGAACTTCAAGAAGAATGACAAGAAAATTGTCACTCCCGTGAAGAAACCCAGAGCTAAACTCAAGCCTGAAAGTAAGTGCTTCTACTGCAAAGGAAATGGTCACTGGAAGTGGAACTGCCCTAGATACTTGGCGGATAAGAAGGATGGCAAAGTGAACAAAGGTATATTTGATATACAGATTATTGATGTGTACTTTACTAGTGTTAATAGCGACCCCTGGGTATTTGATACCGGTTCAATTGCCAAAATTAGTAACTCGGAACGAGAGTTGCAGAATGAACAGAGACTAGTTAAAGGTGAAGTGACGATGTGTGTTGGAAGTGGTTCCAATATTGATATGATCATCATCGCACACTCCCTATACTTTCGGGATTAGTGTAAAACCTAAATAAATGTCATTTGGCATTTGCGTTGAGCATGAATATGATTTGATCATGTTTGTTGCAATACGGCTATTCATTTAAAGTCATAGAATAATTGTTATTCTGTTTACATGAATAAAGCCTTCGATGGTCATACACCCAATGAAAATAGTTTGTTGGATCTCGATCGTAGTGATACACATATTAATATTATTGAAGCCAAAAGATGCAAGGTTAATAATGATAGTGCAACTTACTTTTTGGCACTGCCGTTCAGGTCATATTGGTGTAAAGCGCATGAAGAAACTCCATAGTGATGGACTTTTGGAATCACTAGATTATGAATCACTTGGTGCTTACGAACCATACCTCATGGGCAAGATGACTAAAACTCCGTTCTCCGGAACAATGGAGCGAGCAACTGATTTATTGGAAATCATACATACTGATGTAGGTGAACCGATGAGTGTTGAGGCTCGTGGCGAGTATCGTTATTTTCTGACCTTCACTGATGATTTGAGCAGATATGGGTATATCTGCTTGATGAAGCACAAGTCGGAAACATTTAAAAAGTCCAAAGAATTTCAGAGTGAAGTTAAGAATCATCGTAACAAGAAAATAAAGTTTCTATGATCTGATCATGGAGGTGAATATTTGAGTTACGAGTTATGTCTTCATTTGAAACGATGTGAAATAGTTTCACAACTCACGCCACCTAGAACACCACAGCGTAATGGTGTGTCCGAACGCCGTAACCGCACTTTATTAGATATGGTGTGATCTATGGTGTCTCTTACCGATTTACCACTATCGTTTTGGGTTATGCATTAGAGACAGCTGCATTCACGTTAAATAGGGCACCATCTAAATCCGTTGAGACGACGCCTTATGAACTGTGGTTTGGCAAGAAACCAAAGTTGTCGTTTCTTAAAGTTTGGGGCTGTGATGCTTATGTAAAAAACCTTCAGCCTGATAAGCTCGAACCCAAGTCAGAGAAATGTGTCTTCATAGGATACCCAAAGGAGACTGTTGAGTACACCTTCTATCACAGATCCGAAGGCAAGATATTCGTTGCTAAGAATGGATCCTTTCTAGAGTACGAGTTTCTCTCGAAAGAAGTGAGTGGGAGGAAAGTGAAACTTGATGAGGTAATTGAACCTTCTCCCGAATTGGAAAGTAGCACATCACAGAAACTAGTTCCAGTGATTCCGACACCAATTAGTGAGGAAGCTAATGATGATGATCATGAAACTTTGGATCAAGTTACTGCTAAACTTCGTAGATTAACCAGAGTACGTTCCGCATCAGAGTGTTGCGGCAACCCGGTTCTAGAAGTCATGTTACTAGACCATGATGAACCTACGAACTGAGGAAGCGATGATGCGCCCAGATTCCGCAAAATGGCTTGAGGCCATGTAATCTGAGATGGGATCCATGTATGATAACAAAGTGTGGACTTTGGTTGACTTGCCTGATGATCGGCAAGCCATCAAAAATAAATGGATCTTCAAGAGGAAGACCGATGCTGACGGTAATGTTACTGTTTACAAAGCTCGACTTGTTGCAAAAGGTTTTCGACAAGTTCAAGGAGTTGACTACGATGAGACTTTCTTACCCGTAGCGATGCTTAAGTCTGTCTGAATCATGTTAGAAATTGCTGCATTTTATGATTATGAAATCTGGCAAATGGATGTCAAAACTTCATTCCTAAATGGATATCTCAAAGAGGAGTTGTATATGATGTAACCAGAAGGTTTTGTCGATCATAAAGGTGCTAACAAAGTGTGCAAGCTCTAGCAATCCATCTATGGACTGGTGCAAACATCTCGGAGTTGGATTATACGCTTTGATAAGTTGATCAAAGCATATAGTTTTATACATACTTGCGGTGAAGCCTGTATTTACAAGAAAGTGAGTGGGAGCACTACAGCCTTTCTGATAAGTATATGTGAATGACATATTGTCGATCGGAAATGATGTAGAATTTCCTGGAAAGCATAAAGGAGTGTTTGAAAGGAGTTTTTCAAAGAAAGACCTCGGTGAAGCTGCTTACATATTGAGCATCAAGATCTATAGAGATAGATCAAGACGCTTGATAAGTTTTTTCAATGAGTACATACCTTGACAAGTTTTTTGAAGTAGTTCAAAATGGAATAGTCAAAGAAAGAGTTCTTGCCTGTGTTGCAAGGTATGAAGTTGAGTTAGACTCAAAACCCGACCACGGTAGAAGATAGAGAAAGAATGAAAGTCATTTCGTATGCCTCAGCCATAGGCTCTTTAAAGTATGCCATGTTGTCTACCAAACCTGTTGTGTACCTTGCCATGAGTTTGGCAAGGAGGTACAAAAGCGATCCATGAGTAGATCACTGGACAACGGTCAAAATTATCCTTAGTTACTGGATGACTAAGGAAATGTTTCTCGATTATGGAGGTGATAAAGAGTTCGTCGTAAAGAGTTACACCGATGCAAGCTTTACACTAATCCAGATGACTCTAAGTATCAATCTGGATGCATATTGGAAGTGGGAGCAATTAGCTAGAGTAGCTCCATGCAGAGCATTGTAGACATAGAAATTTGTGAAATACATACATATCTGAATGTGACATACCCGTTGACTAAACCTCTTTCACAAGCAAAACATGATCACACCTTATTACTCATGGGTGTTAATCACATAGCGATGTGAACTAGATTATTGACTCTAGTAAACCCTTTGAGTGTTGGTCACATGGCGATGTGAACTATGGGTGTTATTCACATAACGATGTGAACTATCGGTATTAAATCACATGGCGATATGAACTAGAATATTGACTCTTGTGCAAGTGGGAGACTGGAGGAATATGCCCTAGAGGCAATAATAAAGTTATTATTTATTTCCTTATATCATGATAAATGTTTATTATTCATGCTAGAATTGTATTAACCGGAAACTTAGTACATGTGTGAATACATAGACAAAACAGAGTGTCCCTAGTATGCCTCTACTAGACTAGCTCATTGATCAAAGATGGTTATGTTTCCTAACCATAGACATGAGTTATCATTTGATCAACGGGATCACAGCATTAGGGGAATGATGTGATGGACTAGACCCATCCGTTAGCTTAGCACTATGATCGTTTAGTTTTAATGCTATTGATTTCTTCATGACTTATACATGTTCATATGACTATGAGATTATGCAACACCCCAATACCGAAGGAACACCTTGTGTGCTATCAAATGTCACAACGTAACTGGGTGATTATAAAGATGCTCTACGGGTGTCTCCGAAGGTGTTCGTGGTGTTGGCATAGATCAAGAATAGGATTTGTCACTCCGAGTGTCGGAGACGTATCTCTGGGCCCTCTCGGTAATACACATCATAATAAGCCTTGCAAGCAAATGACTAATGAGTTAGTCATGAGATGATGTATTACGGAACGAGTAAAGAGACTTGCCGGTAACGAGATTGAACTAGGTATTGAGATACCGACGATCGAATCTCGGGCAAGTAACATACCGATGACAAAGGGAACAATGTATGTTGTTATGCGGTTTGACCAATAAAGATCTTCGTAGAATATGTAGCAGCCAATATAAGCATCTAGGTTCTGCTATTGGTTATTGACCGGAGATGTGTCTCGGTCATGTCTACATAGTTCTCAAACCTGTAGGGTCCGCACTCTTAACGTTTGATGATGATCGGTATTATGAGTTTATGAGTTTTGATGTACCGAAGGTAGTTCGGAGTCCCGAATGAGATCACAGACATGACGAGGAGTCTCGGAATGTTTGAGACATAAAGATTAATATATTGGACGACTATATTCGGACACCGGAAGTGTTCCGGGTGTTATCGGGTATAACCGGAGTGCCGGAGGGGGTTACCGGAACCCACCCGAGGGGGTATGGGCCATAGTGGGCCATTGAGGGAAAGAGAGGGGCAGCCCATAGGGCTGGCCGCAAACCCCTAGGGTTCCTAGTTGGACTAGGAAAATGGGGAGGCGCCCCCTCTCCTTTCCTTCTCCTCTTCCCCTTTCCTTTCCTACTCCTAGTAGGAATAGGAAAAGGGGTTCCTATTCCTACTAGGAGTAGGAATCTTGCTCCCTTGGCGCGCCCTAGGCCTGGCCGCACCTCCCCCCTTGCTCCTTTATATACGGGGGCAGGGGGCACCCAAAGTTACAGAAGAAACATTGTTTCAGCCGTGTGCGGTGCCCCCCTCCACATAAACACACGTCGGTCATACCGTTGCAGTGCTTAGGCGAAGCCCTGCGCCGGTAGCTTCATCATCTCTGTCACCATGCCGTAATGCTGATGAAACTCTCCCGTGAAGCTCAACTGGATCTAGAGCTCGTGGGACGTCATCAAGCTGAATGTGTGCTGAATGCGGAGGTGCCATACGTTTGGTGCTTGATCGGTTGGATCGCGAAGAAGTTCGACTACATCAACCGCGTCACTAGACGCTTTCGCTTTCGGTCTATGAGGGTACGTAGACACACTCTCCCCTCTCGTTGCTATGCATCTAGTAAATAGATCTTGCATGATTGTAGGAAATTTTTGAAATACTACGTTTCCCAACACTCTGTTGTAGATCCCCCCCTCTGACGGAGCTCCGGAACAGGCCCCAAGATGGGATCTCACAGGAACAGAAGGTTGCGGCGGTGGAATTAGGGTTTATTCTGTTGCCTCGATGTTTTTTGGGTATATCGGGGGTGTCAGAGGGGGCCCACGAGGGTGGGGGCGCGCCCAGGGAGAGGGGGCACGCTCTGGACCCTCGTGGCCGCCTCTCTCGTCCCCTCGCGTGTACTCCAAGTCTTCTGGGTAGATACGGTTCCAAAAATAATTCTCGCGAAGGTTTCATTCCGTTTGGACTCCGTTTGATATTCCTTTTCTGCGAAACCCTGAAATAGGCAAAAAAACAGCAATCTGCACTGGCCTTGGGTTAATAGGTTAGTCCCAAAAATAATATAAAAGTTTATAATAAAGCTCATTAAACATCCAAAAAAGAATATATAATAGCATGGAACAATCAAAAATTATAGATACGTTGGAGATGTATCAAGGGGTGTTCTGTTTCTCAGTCCTAAAGTATGCAATAGGCAAAGAAACTATGAAAGAAAAAGGTATTAAAGCTGAAGAAGTTAAGAATTTACCACCTATTGAAGAAATGCATGGTCTTGATAACCCGACACAGGTAGTAAAGGTAAATTATCTTTATAGATTTGATGAAGGTGACATTCCTCGTTATAAGTCTGCTAGCCAATGCTTAGATGAGTATGATAATTTTATTGTGAAATAAGAAAACTTCAATGCTTATGTTAGTAGACAATTGCAAGGTAATGCTTATATGATTGAACACGTCCAGGGCACGCCCCCCTACCTCGTGGCAGCGGGGTCCTACCCTCCCGTGGCAGCAGGGTCCTATTGGAAACTAAGGGATCTTAAGGCCTCCTTTTAATAGATTACCGGACCAAAGCACTAACACATAGTGAATACATGAACTCCTCAAACTACGGACATCACCGGGAGTGGTCCCGATTATGGTCACTTCGGGTTGCCGGATCATAACACATAGTAGGTGACAATAGACTTGCAAGATAGGATCAAGAACACACATATATTCATGAAAACATAATAGGTTTAGATCTGAAATCATGGCACTCGGGCCCTAGTGACAAGCATTAAGCATAGCAAAGTCATAGCAACATCAATCCCAGAACATAGTGGATACTAGGGATCAAACCCTAACAAAAGTAACTCAATTACATGATAGATCTCATCCAACCCATCACCGTCCAGCAAGCCTACGATGGAATTACTCATGCACGGCGGTGAGCATCATGAAATTGGTGATGGAGGAAGGTTGATGATGACCATGGAGATGATCTCCACTCTCTGGAGCCCCGAACGGACTCTAGATCAGCCCTCCTGAGAGAGATTAGGGCTTGGCGGCGGCTCCGTATCGTAAAACGCGATAATTCTTTATCTCTGATTTTTTTTTCTCCCCGAAAGTGAATATATGGGGTCTGGAGATGCGTTGGTGGAGCGTCAGGGGGGCCACGAGGCAGGGGGCGCGCCCAGGTGGAGGGGCACGCCCCCACCCTCGTGGACAGGGTGTGGGCCCCCTGACGTAGATTTTTCCGCAGGTATTTTTTATATTTTCCAAAATAATTCTCCGTGGATTTTCAGGTCATTCCGAGAACTTTTTATTTCTGCACAAAAACAACACCATGGCAATTCTGCTGAAAACGGCGTCAATCCAGGTTAGTTCCATTTAAATCATGCAAGTTAGAGTTCAAAAAACGGCAAAAGTATTTGGAAAAGTAGATACGTTGGAGATGTATCAACTCCCCCAAGCTTAAACCTTTGCTTGTCCTCAAGCAATTCAGTTGATAAACTGAAAGTGATAAAGAAAAACTTTGACAAACTTTGTTTGCTCTTGTTGTTGCAAGTATGTAAGCCAGCATTCAGGTTTTCAACAATGATCATGAACTAACCACATTCACAATAACTTTCAGGTCTCATGTCTACTCACATCTATGGCATAATCAACTAGCGAGCAATAATAATAAACCTCGGATGACAACACTTTCTCAAAACAATCATGACATGATATAACAAGATGGTATCTCACTAGCCCTTTCTGAGACCACAAAACATAAATGCATAGCACCTTTAAGGATCAAGGACTGACTAGACATTGTAATTCATGGTAAAAGAGATCCAGTCATGATCATACTCAATGCAAATTAATGGTAATACATGCAAATGACAGAGGTGCTCTCCTACTGGTGCTCTTTTATAAGAGGATGATGACTCAGCATAAAAGTAAATAGATAGGCCCTTCGCAGAGGGAAGCAGGGATTTGTAGAGGTGCCAAAGCTCGATTTTTAAATGGAGATGAATAACATTTTGAGCGTATACTTTCATTGTCAACATAGCAACCAAGAATCTCGATATCTCCCATGCTACGCACATTATAGGCGGTTCCCAAACAGAATGGTAAAGTTTATACCACCAGCAAGCACACTCCACGGCCATCCGAGTCCATGGGGTACCGTCCAAACAAGCAACAGCCCTGGGGGAGTTTTGTTTAATTATTATGATTTTGAGCATGGGACTGGGCATCCCGGTTACCAACCATTCTCTCATGAATGATGAGCGGAGTCCACTCATCGTGAGAATAACCCACCTAGCATGGAAGATATAGACAGCCCTAGTTGATACATGAGCTGTTCGAGCATACAAAACAAAATTTCATTATAAGGTTTAGAGTTTGGCACATACAAATTTACTTGGAACGGCATGTAAATACCGCATATAGGAAGGTATGGTGGACTCATATGGAACAACTTTGGGGTTTATGGAAGTGGATGCACAAG
Organism: Secale cereale; assembly: GCA_902687465.1. Classification (NCBI taxonomy): domain Eukaryota; kingdom Viridiplantae; phylum Streptophyta; class Magnoliopsida; order Poales; family Poaceae; genus Secale; species Secale cereale. The sequence goes on from LR738713.1 coordinate 68,422,567, forward strand.
CAGTATTCCCGCTTAGTACAGGTGAAGGCTAGAAAGAGACTAGGGAGCAACCAGCTAGAGAGCGACAACGGTCATGAACATGCATTAAAATTAATCAACAATGAAAGCAAGCATGAGTAGGATATAAATCACCATGAACATAAATATCGTGGAGGCTATGTTGATTTTGTTTCAACTACATGTGTGAACATGTGCCAAGTCAGACCACTTGAATCATTTAAAGGACGATACCACCCTATCATACCACATCACAACCATTTTAATATCATGTTGGCACGCAAGTTAGGCCATTATAAACTCTCAGCTAATTAAGCATGGCATAAGCAGCTATGATCTCTAACTGTCATTGCAAGCATGTTTCATTCATCAAGCTGAATCAGGAACGATGAACTATCATATTTACAAAAATTGTAGCGACCCGACCCGAATGGATCAAGTCTCTATGCTTAAGTGTCATCCCTAGACCGGTATAATGACACACACAGTACTCGAGGATTTATAACAGAGCTAAATCACATGTATAAAGTAACGTAAATACTATTACCTGAATCCAGATAGCGGAAGTAACAAGGTTGTGCATTCCCATCAACACCAACGGCAAAGTTGAGTGTAGAAATCGTAACCCTAACGTATCACTTACTCGTCGTAAGATAATCCTGCAACATGAGACGTTGCAGCCACAAAGGGTAAGTACATTGAATGTACTGGAAAATTCACACTGTAGAGAAATGATGAATAATGGCTATCACTACATGCCTATATGGCTGGTGAAAAAGCTCTATGGTTAATATGTTTTGTGAAAAGCCAATTTTTTCCTACTGCAAAGGAATAATTTTTTTAACTATCATGGTGGTTGTTAAACATTGAGAGTGTAGACACCCTCTCAATCCCAATTAAGCATCATCATTAAAACCAAACAAAATTAATTAAAGTCACATGATGAGATTCACATGATAATCCAAGTACTAGATACTCAAGACGTCCATAACCGAGGACACGGCTAATCATGATTAGTTTGTACACTCTGCAGAGGTTTGTGCACTTTTCCCCACAAGACCCGATCCCCTCCGTTGGGATTCTCGCACTTCATGTTGTATGAGAAACGGATGACCGAGACATAGTTTTTCAGAAGCGCTAGCACCTTACGATCGGGTGGACCGTACCAACCTACATCCCCTACATCTGCCAGTCCACCACTGTAAGAGTTCGCACGACTTAGTCAACTATGCTAGAGCCCATAATAGCTTGTGGCTGCACACGGAAGTTTCTAGTATCAATAATCTCATGATCCCTTTGAGCCTGGGTGGCGGTCCATAAAGAGAAACAGGAAATTGCTGGAATACCCAGGTGCCTAAACAAGCAATCGCTGGAATACCCAGGTGTCTCAATCCACCCAGATGTGTGTTAAAGTTGCCACCTTAAGTATACCATTAATTAACAATCTCACATCTATCATGAATATTCTCAAACCCAAACCACGTCTACGAGCATAGCATGGCAATATAAGCATAACGTAATAGTAACTCCCAAGGGTTTGAGTGCAGGGCAATAGGTTCCTACCTCATCAACTACTTCCCAATACCCACATGTTATCAAACCTACTCATGCAATGTTTGAGGGTTGAAACTAATGCATAAAAACTGGGTATGAAAAGGATATGATCAAAGTGTGAACTTGCCTGTAATGTTGATGAAGATGATTCGCACTCAAAACTCTTGATAGCTCTACTCATCACACTCCGGTCAATCTATCGTAAGCAAGCAATGGTAACCACACATAAGCAATCACTCAAGAGATCGAAAAGAACGAAGTACGATTCGGAAAACAACAAAAATCAAGAAAATAACTCTTGCAACATAAAACAATTTCTAACAGTACCAAAATTATGGGAATTTGGCCTTATTAGAAAGTTTAGGTCAAGAGCTTCGATTTGCAAAAAGAATCAACTAAATTGGAGTTGTTTTACTAGAAAGTGGGGATCGTAACAAAGACGTGGGCATTGGTTTCGTTGGATTTGGACCAAGATGTAAAAAGTTATGTCCTTTTGAAGTTTAGGGGCTAAACTGTAAATAAAATATTTACAGAGAGGTCCCTGGCCGAAAACTAAAAGAAAAAGGAAAAGCTTAACGAACAAACATTCGTTTTCTAACCCTAACCAGTGAACGTTCACTGTATAGCTAAACCTAAAAAAAGCAATCTAAAAGAAATAAACCAAACTAAACAGAAAACCGGGGCGGTTTTTACCTAGGCGGTTTTTCCGACGAAACCGGCGGTTCGACGGTGGGGAACCGGGGCGGCGGTTCAGTCACAGACCGGATCGGAGCTCCGGCGAGTTCCCGCGAACTCCGGCGAGGAGCGGGCAGACGGCGGCGGCTCCAGGGCAGGGGCGGGCGAGAGCTGAGGCGCGGCGCGGCGCGACGGCGGGGCAGCAGCAGGCAGCGGCGGCGAGTGGAGCAAGGGCGGCGGCGGCAGCGGTTTGCTGCGCGGCGGCGGCGAAGTGCGGGGCGGCGGCTGCGATGCGAGAGAGGAGGGGAGGCGACGGGGCGGCGGGGTATTTATGGAGGGGCAGAGGAGCAGCTTGCGAGAGGGGCAAGAGGAGGCGGTGGCGTGGCGTGCACGAACGCCGAGGCGGCGGCGGAGTCTAGTGCCCGCACGCAAGGACGAGGAAGGCGGCGCGGCGCGGCTGGGCTTGGCCTGGCTGGAGCTGGGTCGACCAAGTTGGCGGAAGATTTGTTTTTTTTATAAAGATTTTTCCAGACAAACAAAACAGATAAAAACAAATAGAAATAAAAAAATTTATATAGGCATATAATATACCAAAATTTGCAGAAAAAGATTTTCTACAACATGGACATTTTTAAAATGCCAAATAAAATCCACACAAATTTAGATAAATCCAAGAGTGCTACTGTTCTAATAAAATCCAACAAAAATCATTTTAAAAATACCAAAATGAATTTAAATTTATTTCTCTCCAATTTTCTATTGTAGGGAATCATGTTACCCTATTTTCCATGTATTTTATTTTTGGAAAAAAATAATTTGAATAAAACTCAAATAACCAAAATTGAAAAAATAATTTTAAATGGATTTTAAATTTGAGTTTCTTTGAAACTCCCAACTCATATTTCATATAATTTGAAGAAGTCATTTTATCTTCTCTCGTGAAAATCATTGAGTTGCATAAAGTTTCAGAATTGGAAATAGTTCCAAATGAAATTCAAATATTTTCAAATACCCTTTCATTTAATTAAATGGAAGAAGTTGTATCATCTTCACTCGGGGGTTTTGTATTTGAAAAGAATTTGAATTCCCAGAGATCATAAATGCAAAATGAAAGTTTGGGGAAGTCCTTTTATTCCCTCTCATTTAACTTTCAAAAAGTTTCGAATTCCCTCACTTTCAGTCAATCCATCAAACAATCAATCAAATCTATCTATTTATTATAACATTCCAAAATTTAGAATTTTGGGATGTTACAAACCTACCACCCTTAAAATGAATCTCGTCCTCGAGATTCGGAGAGGCTAGCAAGAAATAGGTTAGGTTTGGGGTCTTCTCAAAATCCATCGATCGTCTCCGGGGTCTGGGGTGCTACCACCCTTAGAAACATTGTTACGGTCCCATCAATACTCATTTATTCCATCCTTATTCTTGACGGGGCAGGTCTTCTCAGATCTTCAGTATAATTCCTTTCTCTAGGCTCTTCCTGTAGCGGCATAACCTTTTCCTCAATTTCTTCTGTCCTTTCATCTTGGTAAGGTCATTCCGAGACTGGGTCTTCATAGCTGATAGGTCTGGCGCCAATACTAAACAACTATCGTTATCTCATGGTGGTCAACAATTTATGGTTTGTCCTGCAGGAAACGGGTCTGGGTTGATCCTCACTGTATAATCTACGGTTGGCACAGCTGCCTTGTACATGGGAAAAAATTGCTATACCATTCTAAGGTTTAAACAAGGTCTAATATCGTCGTTGCTCCACTATGGGTAAGTCACTCAGATTTACCATCCCACATAGCAAGGCGAATAATAAGAGTAAGTCGGTATGGTGATCAATCCATCCCGCACCCAAATCATTACCTTGTATATAGTTTAGCAAATCTCGCATTCTAACATTCGGTCATCCTCACAAGCATTGCAGAATTTCTCTTGTTGACGAACCAAGTTCGGATAAAACCATTTGTTCTACAAGCCAAACAAACATCTATCGTTCCTTCCCAACCCTCAGGTTTTGCGTTACTCCTATAAGATCGTCTATCGATAAAATCGTAACTTCTTCCAGGGGTTTTCCTTCAGCAAGAAATGTGCTTGCTTGTTGGCATGTCCTGGGGCCTGTGGGTTATGGCCCATCTCATCACTTGCAAACCTTGAACTCATCATCGGGGCAACGGATCTCTATTCCAACATCCAACTTCCAACTTCCTAGCATACTTAAAATCCATCCAATTGTTATGTCTCCCTTCCTTCTATTAGCACCAAACTAGGACATGATTACTCAGACTCATCATGAAGTTATAATTGTTCCATAATACCAACATCATATCTCCTTTATATCCAATAACACTTCATCTCTTCATACTCCTGGGGATACCCCACATATCAAGACAAAACTCGTACTTATGAAGTCCACTCCGTGGAACATCATTATTCTTTCCAGGGTTCAAGTGTCCTCACAGTTACTACCGCCCTTAAAATGCACAAACTCATCCATAAACCATATTTCTCATATCCTCGAAAATGGTTAAAATCTTTCTTCACAGAGTAACAAGTCATAAAATCCAATCGGTACTAACGATGCTATCTTTATAAAGCCTCAAATTTCTGCAATCTCCTGCATATCCATTTCATGCCTCAACTCATCACTTCAATGAAAAAGAATTGTTCCACTACTACTACTACTACTACTACTACTACTACTACTACTACTACTACTACTACTACTACTACTACTACTACTACTACTACTACTACTATATCCCTTTCTTGCAAACTCAGCTATTTATCACAAGCCTCCTTCTATTTGGGACAATCCCTGGCAAAGTACCCTGCTTCATCACAACGGAAACATATTACTTCTGACATATCTCGAGGTTTCCTTGTAATTATATAGCCTCCTCGGGTCCTCATCTTCCCTTTTGGGCAATCATTGAAGTAGTGTCCTGAATTTTTGCACCTGAAACATGTGATATGACTCAGGTCTTTCTTTGCAGAATTTGGGTTGTTCCTGGGATCCAATCTACTTCTCTTCCTGAAATTTTCCATTCCAATCAGGGCTTCTATTTCCTGTGGGTCATACTCTACTTCCTCTGTCGGGAATTCTACTAAATTGCCATTCAAACAATTCTGGGAGACGTGTCCTTCTTCTCCACATGAATAGCATGACTTGGTGCAGGGTTTAATTGGTTCTTCTTTGGGTGTGTCCTCCACCTCTTCCTTCATCACAGGTTCTTCTAAAATTTCCATTAGGGCTCCTTTCATTGCTTCTTTCTTCTGTTGGATGGTTCTTTGTACCATGGGGTAAATGTGACACTGAGCAGGGTAGTGGGTAGTCCCTTCACACAAGAAACAAGTGATCTGCCTAGTTGGGCATTCTTCAGTTGGGTGACTTCCTTCACAACTGGGGCATTCATCCTTGTGTTCTTTATGGTTGTGTCCTATTTCTCCACAAAGCTTGCATGCACAAGTTTTCTTCATATCCTTTCCATAATGCTTCAATTTCTGGGACACAAACTGAGACTTTAGCAAAGTCAGCTTAAATTCTTTCCAAGTGGTTACTCCTTGCCATCCATTGATGGTTTGGTACATCCTCCACCAAGTAGCAGCACCTCTTTCAAAGCACTGAAGAGCATGCTGGGCCATATCCTTTCTGACTATAGAGTTGTTCTCCATATGATCCTCCATGTTCTGAATCCATCGGTCTGTCTCCAATTGACTCATCGGTCCAGAAAATACAAGCTCATCTCCATTCATCCTCTATTGGGTCCATGGGTATTGGGGTGAGATAAGAGAGATCGAGAGAGATGCACACAATACAAACAAGGGTTTTAAAAGACAGATTTTATTTGTGGCTGTCGGGAAAAACATCAAACAAATGACAGCTCACAATTGTCGCATCTAACGTGAGTATACAACAGGGGTTTGGTCTTCTAAAGGTTAATAAATCTTCAAAGCCATCAAACTCTTCAAGTCTTGTTCATGTCTCCGATGGCTTCTTCCGATCATGCTTGTACTTCTAAAATTCTTTTGCTAGATCATCTCTGTTGACGCGAAATCTCTCATGACGTCCTTTAATATTTCTGGAGTTGCATTCCAAACTTCTGGGTTTCATTATCCTTGGCATGAACCATGGTCCTACTGTCCTTCAGTTCCTGACGAATCTCTTGTATCTCAAGGTTTTACTTCTCTAGCTTGGCTGCTTTCAACTTCTGGTCCTATGTTCTTCACGGAATGCTTCCTTGTCAAATATGACTTCCTGAAGGTCCATCTAAAAACTTCTTGATGTAACACTCCAGATCCTGGTGATACACCGGCTAAGGATAAAACTTCACCTTGCTGATAGGTGCTCCATCAGCCTTCTACTATCAAATCCTTCCATGCATATGCATGCTTAACCCAGCACGGTGACAAATAGCATAAGCGGGCGATAACATCATGGATAGCCATGTTTCTTCCCTTGTCATTGCCACGAGCTATCATTCGATAGTTGATATCTCCTGCCTTAGGTTTTTCTTGACAAATCTTTGAGTTTTTAACTCTCCATGTTCCGGTATTTCTCCAATTTACCTTGATCTCGGGTATTGACAACTTCCATAGTCTGCCAAGTTCCATAAGGGTAGCCTTCCTAGGTCATGCAAATCTAGAAATTCTTTCGAGCCTTCAAGTTCTCCTAGTCTTCGGAGTCTTCAACCGTTGTAGTTTCCATTATCATAATGTATGGTAAAATCTTCTTCATTCCAAATGGTCTTAGTTGTCTGATATCTTATCCTCCTTGAAGTGGTCTCATCAGTCGAATCTTCGGGTGGTCAAAAGGGGAAAGGGGTATAGTCTCACTAAAAGGGAATATTTGAATAAGCTCAGAAGAGAAGAGAGGTAAAAGATCCTTTTGAAAAGGAAGTTGTAGAGAAAAATCTTCCTATGGGCTTGCCAGTTTCTAGGGTCACGTCCTACAGTCAACATGTGCTCTGATACCATCTTGTAGCGACCCGACCCGAATGGATCAAGTCTCTATGCTTAAGTTTCATCCCTGGATCGGTATGCCGACACACACAGTACTCGAGGATTTATAACAGAGGTAAATCACATGTATAAAATAACGTAAATACTATTACCTCGATCTAGATAGCGGAAGTAACAAGGTTGTGGATTCCCATCAACACCAACGGCAAAGTTGAGTGTAGAAATCGTAACCCTAACGTATCACTTACTCGTCGTAAGATAATCCTGCAACATGAGACGTTGCAGCCACAAAGGGTCAGTACATTGAATGTACTGGCTAATTCACACTGTAGAGCAATGACGAATAATGGCTATCACTACATGCATATATGGCTGGTGAAAAAGCTCTATGGTTAATATGTTTCGCGAAAAGCCAATTTTTCCCTACTGCAAAGGAATAATTTTTTTAGATCATGGTGGTTGTTAAACATTGAGAGTGTAGACACCCTCTCAATCCCAATTAAGCATCATCATTAAAACCCAACAAAATTAATTAAAGTCACATGATGAGATTCACATGATAATCCAAGTACTAGATACTCAAGACGTCCATAACGGGGGACACGGCTAATCATGATTAGTTTGTACACTCTGCAGTGGTTTGTGCACTTTTCCCCACAAGACCTGATCTCCTCCGTTGCGATTCTTGCACTTCATGTTGTTTGAGAAACGGATGACCGAGACATAGACTTTCAGAAGCGCTAGCACCTTACGATCGGGTGGACCGTACCAACCTACATCCCCTACATCTGCTAGTCCACCACTGTAAGAGTTCGCACGACTTAGTCAACTATGCTAGAGCCCATAATAGCTTGTGGCTGCACACGGAAGTTTCTAGTATGAATAATCTCATGATCCCTTTGAGCCTGGGTGGCGGTCCATAAAGAAAAACAGGCAATCGCTGGAATACCCAGGTGCCTAAACAGGCAATCGCTGGAATACCCAGGTGCCTCAATCCACCCAGGTGTGTGTTAAAGTTGCCACCTTAAGTATACCATTAATTAACAATCTCACATCTGTCGTGAATACTCTCAAACCCAAACCACGTCTACGAGCATAGCATGGCAATATAAGCATCACGTAATAGTAACTCCCAAGGGTTTGAGTGCAGGGCAATAGGTTCCTACCTCATCAACTACTTCCCAATACCCACATGTTATCAAACCTACTCATGCAATGTTTGAGGGTTGAAACTAATGCATAAAAACTAGGTATGAAAAGGATATGATCAAAGTGTGAACTTGCCTGCAATGTTGATGAAGAAGATTCGCACTCAAAACTCTTGATAGCTCTACTTGTCACACTCCGTTCAATCTATCGTAAGCAAGCAATGGTAACCACACATAAGCAATCACTCAAAAGATCGAAAAGAACGAAGAACGACTTGGAAAATAACAAATATCAAGCAAATAACTCTTTCAACATAAAACAATTTCTAACAGTACCAAAATTATGGGAATTTGGCCTTATCAGAAAGTTTAGGTCAAGAGCTTCAATTTGCAAAAAGAATCAACTAAATCGGAGTTACGAAACTCAAGTTATGATCAAAACAAGTTTGAATCTAAAACTAGTTGAATTCAAATTTTAAAACTTTCAAAAACTTGTTTGAGTTGTTTTACTGGAAAGAGGGGATCGTAACGAAGACGTGAGCGTTGGTTTCGTTGGATTTGGACCAACAGGTAAAAAGTTATGGCCTTTTGAAGTTTAGGGGCTAAACTGTAAATAAAATATTTACAGAGAGGTCACTGGCCGAAAACTAAAAGAAAAAGGAAAAGCTTAACGAACGAACATTCGTTTTCTAACCCTAACCAGTGAACGTTCACTGTATAGCTAAACCTAAAAAAACGATCTAAAAGAAATAAACCAAACTAAACCGAAAACCGAGGCGGTTTTTACCTAGGCGGCTTTTCCGACGAAACCGGCGGTTCGGCGGTGGGGAACCGGGACGGCGGTTCGGTCGCGGACCGGATCGGAGTTCCAGCGAGTTCCTGCGAACTCCGGCGAGGAGCGGGCAGACGGCGGCGTCTCTGGGGCAGGGGCGGGCGAGAGCGGAGGCGGGGCGCGGCGCGACGGCGGGGCAGTAGTAGGCAGGCAGCGGCGGCGAGCGGAGCAAGGGCGGCGGCAGCGGCAGTTTGCTGCGCGGCGGCGGTGAAGTGCTGGGCGGCGGCTGCGATGCGAGAGAGGAGGGGAGGCGACGGGGCGGCGGGGTATTTATGGAGGGGCGGAGGAGCAGCTTGCGGGAAGGGCAAGAGGTGGCAGTGGCGTGGCGTGCATGGACGCCGAGGCGGCGGCGGCTTCCGGCACCCGCACGCAAGGACGAGGAAGGCGGCGCGGTGCGGCTGGGCTTGGCCTGGCTGGAGCTGGGCCGGCCTAGTCGGCGGAAGATTTGTTTTTTTTTATAAAGATTTTTCCAGACAAACAAAACAGATAAAAACAAATAGAAATAAAAAAATTATATAGGCATATAATATAACAAAATTTGCAGAAAAAGATTTTCTACAACATGGACATTTTTAAAACGCCAAATGAAATCCACACAAATTTAGATAAACCCAAGAGTGCTACTGTTCTAATAAAATCCAATAAAAATCATTTTAAAAATACCAAAATGAATTTAAATTTATTTCTCTCCAATTTTCTATTGTAGGGAATCATGTTACCCTATTTTCCATGAATTTTGTTTTTGGACAAAAATAATTTGAATAAAACTCAAATAACCCAAATTGAAAAAATAATTTCAAATGGATTTTAAATTTGAGTTTCTTTGAAACTCCCAACTCATATTTCATATAATTTGAAGAAGTCATTTTATCTTCTCTCGTGAAAATCATTGAGTTTCATAAAGTTTCAGAATTGGAAATAGTTCCAAATGAAATTCAAATATTTTCAAATACCCTTTCATTTAATTAAATGGAAGAAGTCATATCATCTTCACTCGGGGGTTTTGTATTTGAAAAGAATTTGAATTCCCAGAGATCATAAATGCAAAGTGAAAGTTTGGGAAAGTCCTTTTATTCCCTCTCATTTAACTTTCAAAAAGTTTCGAATTCCCTCACTTTCAGTCAATCCATCAAACAATCAATAAAATCTATCTATTTATTATAACATTCCAAAATTTAGAATTTTGGGATGTTACAAAAACAAGAGAGGTCGAGTTTATACCAGCTTTTCTCATCTCAATTAGTCCATCATATATCATCCTTATTGCCTTTCACTCACACGACCGAATGGTGTGGATAATAATAATAATACACGTGCATTTGACTAAGCTGGAATCTGCGAGCATTTTAATACAAGAGAGAAGACAAGGTAATATGGCTCAAGGTTAAATCAACAATAAAGCATATGAGAGGCACTAAGCATTTTAAATCATGGTCATCTACTCTTGACCCCCAAAGAAAATAAAAGAAACTATTTACATGGGAAAGCTCCCAACAAGCAAAAGAAGAACAAGAATTCTTTTTGGGTTTTCTTTTAATTACTACAACATGGAAAGTAAACTAGCTAGAAGCTACAATTAATATATTTTTTGTTTTTCTTAAGGTTTTCTAACACACAAGAAAAAGACTAAGAAAAAAGAATTGAAACTAAACATGGATGGTACAATGAAAGAGTGTGAGCACCGACAACTAGAATAAGTGTGTGAACATGAATGTAAAGTCGGTGAGAAACACGTACTGCCCCAAGCTTAGGCTTTTGGCCTAACTTGGTCTATGGCCACGTATCGAAGCTACTCCCTCCAGTGTACCGATATGTGTTCTCTAGGTGCCACTGGTTGGCAAGCTCATCCAAATCTCTCCCATAAACAGACTGACGATAAGGATCAACTGGTGCTCCAGCTCAGGCTCTAAAGCTCGTGCCTGGTTCTGGTGCTTGTAGAAGGCATCTGACGTAACAAGATATATGCCTGTAGACAGATCAAACAGAGATGGTGCATGCAAGGTAGCAATCTCACAATATTTTTCATCAAACCTTAATTTATAATTAAGCAACCTATCCTTTACTTTAACAATAAAATCATGTGCTATCATGCTCTTGTAATCTAGATAAACAGGGGCAAGCAATTTTTCTTCCTTCTCATGATGCCTAATAGGTATTCTACTAGCAAATAAAGCAAAGTAGCGCAGAACAGGGAAATGTATACTAGTAATTCTTGCCCCTGAGACTTGTCTAGTTTCCCCTACAGCTATCATGTCAATAAACCCTTCAACATCTTCACGGCGTGGTTCATCAAGTCTACCTTCAAAGGGTATCTTGCATACTTCACAAAATTCTAAGAGTGATATCTCCTTAACCTCATCATATAAACGAAACTCCACTATTGGTGGTGTTTTCTTAGCATGAAAATGAAAATTTTGCGTGAAAATATTAGTGAGTAAGAGATACTGTTCACGCTGGTCGTGGAGGAAGTCGGTGAGGCCTGCATTATTTGCCAACCAATAAAAGTCTTCATAAATCCCGGTGGCTCTCATGAACTCATTACAAGGCCATTCACACGGCCGAACTTCCACCATGCGAGGAAGATTATATTTGGGCTTCTTATTTTCTTCCTTCTTCTTATCCTCTTAACTTTTACTGGAAGAGCCTCTCAACAATCTCTTTATCATTTTCCTCCTCTGAAAATTTCTGAAATTTTTAGTAACTCAAAATAAAAGTTAACCAAACTCAACAAGATTGATAGCAACAACTCCTACAAGTGCCTAGAGACTATATCATGCATTAGAACTACTTGGGACCAAAGAAATTTGACATGCAAGCTCAAGAACAAGGTCACCACAGCAGCAAATATTTGCAATAAATAAAGAACTAGAAAAAAACTAATTGGACCAATGGAGGAGTCACATACCAAGGAACAATCTCTCCAAATAGTTTGGTGAATGGTGCTTTGAGCAAGCAGATCGAAAATGGCAGCAAGAGATGAGCTAGAACTTGTGCTTGAGCTGGTTGGTGATTTTTTTGGGAGGAAGAAGAAGAGTATGGGTGCAAGAATAAGTGGAGGGGGGCCATGTGGGGCCCACGAGGCAGGGGCGCGCCCTGTGAGGGTGGGCGCGCCCTGGACCCTCGTGGCCAGGTGCTGGCTCCCCTCACTGTGTGTTCTGTGCCATATATTCTCAAATATTCCAGAAAAAATCATATTTAATTTTCAGGGCATTTGGAGAACTTTTATTTTCGGGGTATTTTTTATTGCACGGATAAGTTTGGAAACCGACAGAAAGTACTATTTTTGCTTTATTTATTCTAATAAACAGAAAGTAAAAGGAGGGTACATAAGGTTGTGCTATCTAGGTTCACCTATCTCATGCTCATCAAAAGGAATCCATAAACATGGTTGATCATGTTTTGTTAATAAACTCTTTCCGAATAACATGAAACCGGAGAATTTTTGAAACACACTAGGTTACCTCAATGGGGATATGTATGTCCCCAACAATTAGAATGTCATATGTCTTCTTGGCTGTAGGAAGAGGAAATTCAAAACCTCCAATAGTAATAGTTGAAAATTTTCCAATATAATTGATACTATGGACCTGAGGTTGTTTCCCCGGAAAGTGTGCCGTATGCTCATTACCATTGACATGAAAAGTGACATTGCCTTTGTTGCAATCAATAACAGCCCTTGCAGTATTCAAAAAGGGTCTACCAAGGATAATAGACATACTATCATCCTCGGGAACATCAGGTATAACAAAGTCCATTAGAATAGTAACATTTGCAACCACAACAGGCACATCCTCACAAATACCGACAGGTATAGTAGTTGATTTATCAGCCATTTGCAAAGATAATTCAGTAGGTGTCAACTTACTCAAGTCAAGTCTACGATATAAACAAAGAGGCATAACACTAACACCGGCTCCATGATCACATAAATCAGTTTTAACATAGTTTCGTTTAATGGAGCAAGGTATAGTAGGTACTCCTGTATCTCCTAGTTTCTTAGGTATTCCACCTTTAAAAGTGTAATTGGCAAGCATGGTGGAAATTTCTACTTCACGTATCTTCCTTTTATTGGTAATAATATCCTTCATATATTTAGCATAAGGATTTGTTTTAAGCACATCAGTCAAACGCATACACAAAAAGATAGTTCTAATCATTTCAGCAAAGCGCTCAAAATCCTCATCATCCTTTTTCTTGGATGGTTTCGGAGGAAAAGGCATGGGTTTCTGAACCCATGGTTCTCTTTCCCTACCGTACTTCCTAGCAACAAAGTCTCTCTTATCATAACGTTGATTCTTTGATTGTGGGTTATCAAGATCAACAGCATGTTCAATCTCTACATCATTATCATTACTAGGTTGAGCATCATCATGAACATCATCATTAATATTATCACTAGGTTCATGTTCATTACCAGATTGTGTCTCGGCATTAGAAACAGATATATCATTGGGATTCTCGGGTGTGTCAGCTACAGGTTCACTAGAAGCTTGCAAAGTTCTATCAATTTTCCTGTTCTTCTTCTTAGTAGAACTAGGTGCATCTAAATTAGCTCTTTGAGAATCTTGCTCAATCCTCCTAGGGTGGCCCTCAGGATATAGAGGTTCCCGAGTCATTCTGCCACCTCTAGTCACAACTCTAATGGCATTATCATTATTCTTACTATTTAATTCATTGAGCAAATCATTCTGAGCCTTAAGTACTTGTTCTACTTGAGTGGTAACCATAGAAGCATGTTTACTAATGAGTTTCAGTTCACCTTTAACTCTAGAAAGATAATCACTCAAGCCTTCAATCATATAAGAACTATGTTGCAATTGTCTACCAACATAAGCATTGAAGTTTTCTTGCTTCACAATAAAATTGTCAAACTCATCTAAGCATTGGCTAGCTGACTTATAACGAGGAATATCACCTTCATCAAATCTATAAAGAGAATTTACCTTTACTACCTGTGTTGGGTTATCAAGACCGTGTATTACTTCAATAGATGGTAAATTCTTAACATCTTTAGCTTTAATACCTTTTTCTTTCATAGATTTCTTTGCCTCTTGCATATCTTCAGGATTGAGAAATAAAACACCTCTTTTCTTCGGAGTTGGCTTAGGGGCTGGTTCAGGAAGTGTCCAATTATTTTTATTGGCCAGCATATTATTCAATAGTAATTCAGCTTGATCAACTGTTCTTTCCCTGAAAACACAACCAGCACAACTATCCAGGTGGTCTCTGGAAGCATTAATTAGTCCATTATAAAAGACATCAAGTATATCGTTCCTCTCAAGAGGATGATCAGGCAAAGCATTAAGTAATTGGAGAAGCCTCCCCCAATCTTGTGGGAGACTCTCTTCTTCAATTTGCACAAAGTTATATATTTCCCGTAAGACAGCTTGTTTCTTATCAGCGGGAAAATATTTAGCAGAGAAGTAATACATCATATCCTGGGGACTACGCACACAACCAGGATCAAGAGAATTAAACCTAGTCTTAGCATCACCCTTTAACGAGAACGGAAACAACTTAAGGATATAGTAGTAACGAATATTTTCATCATTGGTAAACAGGGTGGCTATATCATTCAACTTAGTAAGATGTGCCACAACAGTTTTAGACTCATAGCCATGGAAAGGATCAGATTCAACCAAAGTAATTAACTCAGGATCAACAGAGAATTCATAATCCTTATCAGTAACAAAGATAGGTGAAGTAGCAAAAGCAGGGTCATGTTTCATTCTAGCATTCAAAGACTTTTCTTTCAACTTAGCTAATAATTTCTTAAGATCATATATATTGTTGCAAGCAAGAAAGTCTCTAGCAGTTTCTTCATCCATAACATAACCCTCAGGAACAACGGGCAATTCATATCTAGGGGGAGAAGCTTCATCATCACTTTCATAAATATTATCAGTTTCAATAGTTCCATTGTCCCTAACCATAGCCATTTGTTCATCTAGAAATTCACCTAGTGGCACAGTATTATCAAGCATAGAAGTAGTTTCATCATACATAGCAGAAGTGGCATCATCAAGAACATACGACATATCAGATTCAATAGCAGGAGTAGGTGTCGCAAATTTACCCATAATAGATGGTGAATCAAGTGCAGAGCTAGATGGCAGTTCCTTACCTCCCCTCGTAGTTGAGGGTAAGATCTTGGTTTTTGGGTCCTTCAAGTTCTTCATAGTGATCAACAGATATAAATCCCAAGTGACTTAATGATGAAGGGTGGAACCCTAGATGGCCGATCTTTCACGAAATCGAGAGGATCCCACAAAGAACACGATGAACACGGGGAGAAAACACAAGGGAAAACACTCAAGAACAAGTCCAATCACACATCCACTAGACAATCAAACACACAAGATCACAAGGTACATGAACAACAAAGGGAAAGATACAAGGTAGAGTTCATCTCCAAGAGGAGGTGTTGAATCTGTGAAGGATCTTCCTTTTAGGGGTCTTGAATCCAAGGTGGATCTTCTCCGTAGAGGGGTCGCGGTCTCTCTCATGGAGTAGATCCGTAATGGATGAGCAAAGCTCTATCTCACATATGAGCTAAACCAATGCTAACCCTCAAATGGTGGAGGTGGAGGAGTATATATAGTCTAGGGCCACCAAGGGGTAAGTAAGGGGCGAAAGGGATACATGGGCCTCGGGCCCGAATGGTCGTCCGCTGGACACCGGACGTCAGGTGGCTCGGGAGGGACCGGACATCCGGTATTTCTTAGACTGCCGGTCGTCCGGTCGCCTGGGACGCGTCGGACGTCCGGTAAACGCCGATCGTCCGGAGCCTATAGCTTATAGGAGCTCTGTTTCTTCCCTCTTCTCTTCCACGCTTCCCTCGCGGATGGTGTAGGTGATCCTTGGCGCTTGCACTCCTCCTCATCATCCGTGAAGCTCCGACAATACCTATGCATGCACACGAGTGGAGTGTCAAGTAGTATACCATCCTCGAAGGGGTCAAGGGAACACGTGTAAAGGAGATGATTCACCTTTAAGTATGAGAAGTAGAGGTCACACGTGTCACTTGCCAAATGGACTCTTGGCATGGTGATGTCCAAAGGATGCTCCGCATCATCCCCTCCCCCTTGGAAAAGATCCGACCTCGGATCGAAAGCCAAATCACCATGGGAAAGAGATGGCATCGCCGTGTCAAAGTGGCCGATCACCAAGCACTCATCATCTTGAAGCTCAAAATGGGCACTCTCCAATGTCGCGCCGTCTAATGATTCCTTCAAAAGGAGCAAGGACAACAAATACTTGGAAAAATAAATGTGGTTAGCGTTAGTGCAAAACCATGCATTCAGGAGGTGATTCACCCAACAAGTGTTGTCATAAAAGCATAGCATAGGGTGTGACAAAGGGTTGTGGCATGCCATGTAAGCACATCAATTGAGCACAAGAAAAGATATCATGGGGCCAAGTATGCAATTGGGAGGTAGTGATGCAAGTATGTGTGACAAGAGAATAAGCACCTACCTCATGGTCATAGCACGCATGCATAAAGCGCTCAATGAAAGGTCTATGGTAGGCATATGAATCTTTCACAACACCAAGTAAAATGAAGTGTCTAAACACATGGGTCCAGTGCGAGACAATCAAAGCATAATGTGCATAGGGTGTAGTGAAAAAGCTGTGGCACTCAACACAATAGAAAGAGCAATTGTTCAACATGTGTGAGGCAATCAAGTCAATCATGTGAAAAGCAATGGGACATGGCATATGTGAAGAGATGACAATGTTGCAACCAAGCATATGATAGGGATAATTAATCCAAGAATTGGATGCAACACACATGCGTATATAACATGAGGCATGGCAATGTGGCTACCGTGAAAGAGAGCAATATCACTAACATGTGAGCGATCAAGGGGTCCAAGATGACAAATAAGTCTCATGGTGCGAGCAACACATGTAGTATGATCCACAATATTCATACTCATGGTTTTTGGGTTCTCGAAAGAGAAGGATATCACCTTGAAAGCATGTGCATGTTCAATCTTCACAATGCCGAAGCACAAGCAAGTGCGATGTAGAAGCGTCGAGGTAGAAAGTGGTTCGCTCTCAAGAGTTCGAATGGTCAACTCACGTGAAGTGGAAGTCAACACGAAATCCAAGTATCCTACACATGCACAAAATAAAACAAAGAACATATGCGCATGGTAGATAAACACATCATCCATCATGATGGTTCTCTTCTGTTGCACATAACCATTAGAAGCAAAAGTGCATGAATAATATGATGCAACAATGGCAATATTCATGGCACTAGGCATATGGTGCAAAGAGGTAAGACAAGCATGCTTCACAAGAAATATGTCAAAATCTCCAAATAAATGCGAGAATGCTATGGGGACAATCTCATTGGCAAGACTAAAATCATGGTTGCGCTCAATGCATGGACAATCATATAGCATGAGAGAGGCAACATGTGGAGACATATGACAACAAGCAATATCAATCATGTGCAAAGCATGTCAATGGTGGCTATCAACCGCATGAAATGAGCATGTATGAATCATGGGTGATGCACTACATGAAGCAAGCATGGTGATCAAGTTGTGCAAACTAGTGGAGCGAAGATGCAACACACTAGGAGAAGGCATGGCAATCATGTCATGTGAGCAAATAGTGGGATAGGTAATGCACATGACATATCGCAAGCAGAAACACAAAGCAAGATCAAAGCATCATAATAGGCATGGGGTGCAAAGGAATCATGGCAATCACAAGTGATATCTCCACCAAGCTTGCTAATACACATACAAGTATGAGAATCAATCATCATGTGTAGTGCGAAGCATGGGTCAAAAATGCATGGCAAAGTCATAGGAATGGGCATGTCATGCAATGTGAACATGGCAATATGGGCAAATGATACATAACGAACAATAAGCCATAACCATGTGAGTGCCATGTAGAAGGAATGGGCGAAGTATTTGCGCAAATGGAGCGGTGGAGCTCGTTTCGTCAACTCGTGCTCTTGCGAGGTTGACGATGTCGGCGTCCTGGGAACCAGGGTACCCAGACTTGCCTGTCTGCGGGCCGCGACACGCTCCTTCAAGCAGGCCTGGTACGGCCCAGCTGATCGACCAGCTGCTCAAGACCCTCGCGAGGGGCCAAGCCTCGCGAGGAGAACAACGCCAAGACCCCCTCGGGAGCGGCCTCGGCGAGGCGTTCCGGAGGAGCGGAGAATCCAAGTCCAAGCCTGCCTCAGGAGGAGGCAGTGATGTCAGCAGTGACGCACCGCTCCAGCGAGTGCCAGCGTCCGCCAGCGGCACAGTTGCCATTTCGGTGCAAAGGAGACAGCGCAGCCGTTGGTTCCCAAGGAGCGGGGCAAAGGTTTCCTCTTTGGTGCAACAAGACCGAAGACCGCAAGGACGATATGGAGGATGTCACCGTCGAGCCCACCACCGTGTCACCTGATACGTCCAAAACGTATCTATGATTTCTGCTTGCTCCATGCCTCTTTTGTGTGATATTGCTATGATATTTATGCACTTCCATACACTTTTGATCATATTTGGACTAACCTATTAACTCAGTGCACCACAGTGCCAGTTCCTGTTTTCTGTTGTTTTTCTATTTCAGGTTTCCCCCATATTAAAAGTGCTCCAAAAATTCCGGGAAAAATACAGGAAAAATCAGCGTACAGGAAGCTTCGAGAAAAACCAAAGTGGGGCCAGAGGGGAGCCAGGGGTGGCCTAGGCGGCCACCCGGCGCGGCCCCACCCCTGGCAGCGCCAGGGGGGCGCCTGGGGCCCCCTCTCCGCCTCTGGTGACCCCCCCTTCGCATATATATTCCTCGGGTCCCGAAACCCTCGAGGACGGAACCCTTTTTCGCGATCTCGACTCTGTTCTGCCGCCGCAACGCTTCCAAGATCGGGAGCATCAGGAGAACTCTTCCCGGCACCCTGCCGGAGGGGAGAACCACCACCGGGAGCTTCTCCACCACCATGGATGCTTCCCGGATGAGTCGTGAGTAGTCCCCCTTGGACCATGGGTCCATGACCAGTAGCTATGTGATGTTCTCCTCCCCTCTTTGTTCTTCATGGTTTAGACCACGTGAGCTACCCTACATGATCGAGGCACATATGTAATCTTTATGTTGTTGCTCTGCTGAGTTTGCTGGGATCTGAGATTATGAGATTATGTTCAGATTGTGTGCGAGTAATATATTTGATTCACCTCTTTTATATCTTTGTTCTTGAGTAATTCTAGCATGTTCTCCGTTGCTGTTTATTGCTTTGGCCAAGTAGTAGGTAGTAACTCCAAGAGGGAGCGTTATGCTTGATTGTGGGTTCATGCCCCCTGATGACTAGCTTGAGTGACAGAAACATGAGTCTAGGGGATGTGTTGTTGCTACAAGGGGGAAAACAACGGTGTTTGTACTTGTGGGTGCAAGGATTGTTTACTTTACGCAAAGTTCTTTTAATGCAGTTGTCTGTTGCTTTGAGTTTACACTTTGGGTGGGACTCGCAACTTAATACCAGCGAGATGTTCTGGATAGATATCTCAAGGTGGATGATTAGTAGTAGATGCAGATGGATTTCGGTCTACTTGCCTTGGCGTACCGCCCATGCTTTTGAGCCTCTACCTTTCTTTGTAGCATACTTAGCATTGGTTTGCGCACATAATCATGTCAATTGCCCAGCTGTAATTTGTTTACCTCGCTTAGCTGTTTTATCGTCTTTTGGGAGAGAGACATCACTAGTGAACATCATGGGACCCCGGTCCATATTTACCACCATTGATCACACCTTATATTTACTTCCTGTTTCTATTCCCAAGTTGCAGTCATAGCTATCATTATTATCTCTTGTGTTTGATCCTTTGTAAACAACAAGGCCGGAGGGATTGACAACCTCTCTGTACTCGTTGGGAGCAAAGTTATTTGTATCTGTGTGCAGGTCCTGTCAACCGCTAAGTTTCTGGCGCCGTTGACACCTACTTGTCGACCCTCGGAGTCTCACGGGATTCGATCCTTGGTATCTTTGCCAAGGGAAATTTGCTGCTACGCTACATCTCAAACCTTCCACTTGGGGTAACCAACGAGGGGCGAGAAGCCATCATCACCGCCTGATGCTTTTGCAGGCGAAGAATGTTTTTGTCAGGGTAGGAACGTCCTTGTGTTCCCGCTTAAAAATGGTCATTGTGGAATCCCTTCCCGCCTAAACATTTCGGGGGAAGAGGATCGTGGCCGCCTATATAAGTAGCTAGGATTCCCACTGAGAAAGGGGATCGACTCACACACTTTGCCACCGCACAAGGAGCAAGAACACCAGCCTCCTGACCCTCCTGAGCTCGCCTCCTGAGCTCAGGAACCCTTGTACCAGTTCATATTCTAGCTCGCCCAGAGCCAATCCACCAAAGCAGGAAGTAGGGTCTTACACCTCACGGTGGCCTGAACCTGGATAAACTCTTGTGTGCTTGTTTGTTGTTTGCTTGAATCCTTCCACCGAGACGAGAGCGAGGCGCTAGGTAGACGTGAGTGGGACAGATCTTCGTTCACGCCCCTGTGTTTGAACTTAACGGGTTTTGCGGAGCCCTGAATCCGACAGACGAGTATGCATGTGTGATATGTCCAAAACGTATCTATAATTTCTGCTTGCTCCATGCCTCTTTTGGGTGATATTGCTATGATATTTATACACTTCCATACACTTTTGATCATATTTGGACTAACCTATTAACTCAGTGCACCCCAGTGCCAGTTTCTGTTTTCGGCTGTTTTTGTATTTCAGGTTTTCCCATTACGAGAACTGCCAGAAAAATCCCGGAAAAATTATATAAAAAATCAGCGTTCCAGAAGCTACCAGGCACCCGAAGCACAGCCGGAGGGGGGCCACCAGGGCTCCAGGCGCCCTGGTGGCGCGGCCCCCCTGGCCGCGCCGGGGGGGGGTGCCTGGGCCCCCCGAGCCTCGTCTGGTGCCCCCCTTTGGCATATATTTATACCGTCTCCCGAAACCCTCGAGACGGGAACCCTTTTTCGCGATCTCATCTCTGTTCTGCCGCCGCCGCCGCTTCCAAGATCGGGAGCACCAGGAGAACTCTTCCCAGCACCCTGCCGGAGGGGAGGATCACCACCGGGTGCTTCTCCACCACCATGGACGCCTCCCGGATGAGTTGTGAGTAGTCTCCCTTGGACCATGGGTCCATGACCAGTAGCTATGTGATGTTCTCCTCCCGTTCTTGTGCTTCACTAATTAGTCCTCGTGAGCTGCCCTACATGATCGAGGCACATATGTAATCCTTATGATGTTGCTATGATGAGTTTGCTGGGATCCGATGGATTATGAGATTATGTTCAGATTGTGTTTGAGTAATATATTTGATTCACCTCTTTTATATTTATGTTCGTAAGTAATTCTTGCATGTTCTCCGTTGTTATTTATTGCTTTCGCCAGGTAGTAGGTAGTGACTCCAAGAGGGAACGTTATGCTTGATTGTGGGTTCATGCCCCTCGATGACTAGCTTGAGTGACAGAAACATGAGTCTAGGGGATGTGCTGTTGCCACAAGGGGGAAAACAACGGTGCTTGTGCCCGCGGGTGCAAGGATTGTTTACTTTACGCAAAGTTCTTTTAATGCAGTTGGCTGTTGCTTTGAGTTTACACTATGGGTGGGACTCGCAACTTAATACCAGCGAGATGTTCTGGATAGATATCTCAAGGTGGATGATTAGTAGTAGATGCAGATGGATTTCGGTCTACTTACCTCGGCGTACCACCCATTCTTTGAACCTCTACCTTTCTTGCAACTTAGTCAGCATTGGTTTGCGCACATGGTCCTGTCAATTGCCCAGCTGTAATTCGTTTACCTCACATAGATGTTTTATCGTCTTTTGGGAGAGAGACATCACTAGTGAACATCATGAGACTCCGGTCCATATTACCATCATTGATCACATCCACTATTTACTTTCCGTTTTTACTTACTATTGCAGCAATACCTATCACTATTATCACTTGCGTTTGATCCTTTGTAAACTACAAGGCCGGAGGGATTGACAACCTCTCTGTACTCGTTGGGAGCAAAGTTATTTGTATCTGTGTGCAGGTCCACGTTGATTGCTAATATCTGGCGCCGTTAGCAGTTGACACCTTCTTGTTGAAACTGGGAGTCTCACGGAAATCGATCCTTGGTATTGCCAAGGGAAAACTTCCGCTACACTGCATCTCAAACCTTCCACTTGGGATAACCAACGAGGGGCGAGAAGCCATCAATGTGTACCTACACAAAAGAGACACAAGCCAAAGAAAGTGTGTGCGTGGTAAATGTACACATCATCCATCATGATGTGTATGTGCATGTGTGAGTTAGCACAAGATACGCATCGCTCAAAGAAATTTGATGCATGGTATAAGAACATGTCATCCATCATGAATGAATAGTTATTGTGTATAGCATGATGTGGATGCAAATTGAACATACAATTATATGGCACATCTATAGCATGTTCATTCATGGGGAGCATATTGTGCACACAAGTATGGGGATCATGCAATGGATGGGATGGATCAAAATCTCCTAATATGTATGAGGAAAGTATGGGGGTCTCCTCATGAGCAATAGTGGAAGCATAATATGGAGAAGTGGAACAACATCCAAAACAATGCATGTCCGAAGCTAGGTAATCATGGCATGGCATATGATAGATATGATGCAAAGGAACCATGTCAATATCATCACAAGAAAAACAAATGTCAATAACCATGGGCTTGTCTTCTATGCCATATGTGCAAATTGGGTTTATTTTAATGGCATGTGCATAGTCACTACGATGAGATTGCAAATATGACATATTGTTGATCTCATGCATAGCATATGACAAGTCAAGCGGATTGTCAAACATGATGTGACCGAGAGAATTATCACAAGAAATCCTATGCAACATGGCATCACAACTAATAGACTCCACACGGCAAACATCAAACTCATCATGAATGGGTAAATCATCGCATTTGGAAATCATACTAGAATGAAACATGGAAATAGGTGTAAAACATCATGCAAGCAATCAATGTCAACATAGTCCAATAGTGGGACGAGAGCATCACCTTCACCTTTGTTACCTTTCTCATTCCACTCATGTGGTGTAGGTGAGGTGGGAAAGACCAAAAGGTGGTCATCATCTTCATCTTGATGGAACCATGTGGGGGTGCATCATATTCCACCATGGCCATCGTCATGTCCAAAGGAAGGACGAAGTCTTCGCGAATCGGCGCGTCATCATATATGGGACCTAACACCAAGTGAGAAGACACCATAGAGGTAGAGGTCAATTCGTTAGTGTTGAAAGTGGCCTCACATGCCGTATCAACTATCTCACTCTCTCTATGTGGTGGGTCACTCACTCCCTCAAGGTAGGTGCACTCAATGTCACATATGGTGGAGTTACTCATCTCACTCAAGTGGTGGGGGTTGTGGCTCTCCTCACATGGGAATTGGGGCAACTCGTCATATATAGGGCTAGTGGTGAACTCGCTCTCACTCTCAATATGGTGGCACAAGTCACTCAGGTCATCATACATCGCTGTGGTCGAAGGGAAAATCCCATGCTCAACCATATCGTCACTGTCGCCGTGGATGAAGGCCGAAGATGGCATCACTCTCGCCTCCAAAGATGGAAGCATCATCCTTGCTCGTCACCATGTCGTTTGCCTCCAAAGCTTGGTCCTCAAATGGCTCCGTAGTCGTAGTCGTCGCCACACCGTCTTGAAAAAGAGTCGAAGTAGACTCGGCATCATCAATGCCACAAAGAGGGATGGCGGTGGAGTCAAACTTTGGAACGTCGTCTTGGAGCTCGTTGGGCTTGGACATCATGGTGGTACTAGCCTCATGCTCGCCGTCTTGGATCTTGGTCTTCGAGAAGTGTGCTTGTGGTGGAGAAGCCTTGGCCTTCAAGAGGTCTTGTTCCGCCTTGAGAGCACCAATGTAGTTGTCGTCGAGGGACTTGTTGTTCTCGAGGAAGATAGTCTTGGAGATGTCATTGTTCAATCCCATCATGAAGTGGAACTTCATCAAAATGGGGTCGTCCATGCCAGCTCGTCGCAAGGCAATCTTCATTTGCTTGAAGTACTTGTCGATGGACTTGGATCCTTGGGTGGTGTTCTCCAGTTGGCGTAGAAGTTGTTCCATGTAGGTGGGAGGCACGAACTCTCGCCGCAAAGCTTTCTCCGTCTTGGGATAACTCATCTCATATTCGACTGAAGGTGTGTGAAACCACCATGTCGATGCAAATTCGTGGAAGTTTCTTGTGGCGCTCTTCACTTGATCTTGGGGAGAACCTTGAAGTAGCGTGAGGTAGTCGTCCATCAAGCGCTCCCACTCAAGATACTCCTCAGGTTCTTGAGTCCCATAGAAAGGAATCTCGTAGTCGTTGTCGAGGTTGTAGTAGCTCGTGGAAGTCGCGGACTGGAGCTTGGGTAGCTTCTCTTGAGCATAAGCTTGGGGTGCTTTTTGGCGAAGATGTTGTATGTCCAAAGGCGAAGATGCCTTGAAGTCGCTTGGCGAAGATGCCAAGGTACATGGTGAAGTAGTTGAGCGGTTGTCGGTGTTGAAATCATGACCTTCACATTCTTGTCGTTGATGTTGTCGATGCCGATGTGATCTCGCCGAAGATGGTAGCTTGGAAGGATGTGCACTATAGCGTCTTCTCGAAGATGAGGGAGACCTCTTGCGGTTTTTGAGGAGGGCCTTCAGCTCCTTCATTTGAACATCCATGTTGGCACACAAGTTGTTCGTCATGGCATCGAACATGTCGTTGTTGGTGTAGACCAAAGTAGATGAAATGCTTTGCCTATCCATCACAAGACTCGAGCAAAGGTGAGTAGGAGATGAGATAAACAACACCAAGTTACCTTTTCCGAATGTTGAGGATGTAATCCGTTTCACTCAATGTGAAATGAAAGAATAGTGGAATTGGCACCGGACTTGTTCAATCACACCTATCAAGTAAAGCTTATCGAGTGGCTTGGTTAGGATAAGTGGCACAAAAATTTGATGCGGTTGTTAGAAAGAGTCAATAATGTTGAAAGATTTTCACAAATTCCCAAATGAAACAAGTAGACCAATAGCAATATGGGTGGCACACGGAAACACACACACACACACACACAGATAGATAAATGTGGTTGTGCAACCAAGGGTTGAGCGGAAAATGTGGAATCCACGAAAAATGCTCTTGTCGCACAACACTAGAGAGACGCTAGCCGATTGCTCAATAGGCGGATACGAACTTGTGCACTACCTATATGAGACAAAATGTAGTGACTTCCTATCACAAGTATGTTATGTATGTATGGTTCCCGTTGTTGATCCAATATGATCGGATATGATATCATATGATATTTTGTGATGCTATGGCTCTTGCTTACTAGCTTCTTTGTCTTTCTCTTTTTGCTTCAAAGCTTTTTTTATGGCCACGATGCACAAACCAAGATAGCAATTGTGTATATGCGGGAACAATCTTGTGACACAAGGGATGCTATGATGATACCAATATGATATGGTATATATGCAATGGAAGAGCGGATTGATGATCACTAATGTGCACAAGTAACGTTGCCGGCAATACTCAAAGGCTAGTCTTGATAGGCAAGTGACACAAAATGGGCTAGGGGTTATCAATGCAATTGCAAGGGGAATATACAATGATGTCGTCAAGGTTACCATCCTTATGTACGATGACGACCTCGTGGCAATGATGAGTGGCGGTGTTCTCGATGTAGGCCCGTTTCTAATTAGCCGAAACACCTTAGGAAACGGAAAAACCACAACTCAAAATCTCAAGGACAAATGTCAAATGGTGGTAGCGGACAAGCGGTGGTGGTTGCGAAAATGTTGGTGGAAACCCGATCAAAATGGGTTATGGTGGCAGAATGGTAAGATGGGTTGTACATAGTGTTGGAGTTGAAGTCACGGTCCCTAAGTAGCCGAAACACCTTAGGAGACACAAGGCACAACTCAAACAAGCTCAACGAAATTGGGTTAGGTTGGGTTGGCGGAAATGTATAGTGGGCAATGGGTATGCGGAAGTGGTGGTGGTGGTGGATGAAGAAGCAATCGTCCCTAGGTAGCCTAAACACCTTAGGAGACTCAAATCGCTACTCAAGCTACCACAAATGCTATGGTGGACAAAATGGGTTAGGTTGCGGAAGGCTATGGTGGCTATGCGGATGATATGGTGGAAGGCCTAGGCAAACTTGTCAAATTTGACAAAATATGATGGATTCAAATGATGATGGTAGTATTTTTGTGAAGGGGGATGTCAAGAGCTTCGAAACGAGCTAAAGAACGTCAAAATCGGAGTTCAGATGAATTAGTTATGGACAAAACAAAAATCAGCCAAACTGGGAATCTACAGGTACCGGACGTTCGGAAATGGACGGATGTCCGGTGGCCGGACGTCGGGTCGAGCTCGGAAATCCGGTAATTTCTTCTGTACATGTGGTTTCGGTCGTCCGATAGATGACGGACGTCCAGTGCTTCGTGAGGGTCCAGACGTCCGGTAGATGACGGACGTTCGGTGCTTCGTGAGGGTCCGGACATCCGGTCAAACGCCGGTCGTCCGGTGGGTCGGGGTCAACGCGAGATGCGAGTTTCGGGACGCGATTTTCGGCGGAAAATGGAGATTTTGGGCTCGAAATTGATGAGATTTCGTGGGTGAAAGATGGGGAAACTTGGGGAAATGCTAGATCCACTTGAAACAAGCAAATCCATGGAGCAAAATCAACAAAACATCATCAAACCAACAAACCACAAAAAAAATTGGGGCTATTTTTGGTGGGGATTTTCAAATTTCTGGACGAAATCACACAAAACAAGGGTAGAAAACGGTGGAGGGGCTCCAAATTCATGAGAAACCTTGCTCTTGATACCATATGATGTAGGGTGGAACCCTAGATGGCCGATCTTTCACGAAATGGAGAGGATCCCACAAAGAACACGATGAACACGGGGAGAAAACACAAGGGAAAACACTCAAGAACAAGTCCAATCACACATCCACTAGACAATCAAACACACAAGATCACAAGGTACATGAACAACAAAGGGAAAGATAGAAGGTAGAGTTCATCTCCAAGAGGAGGTCTTGAATCCGTGAAGGATCTTCCCGTTAGGGGTCTTGAATCCAAGGTGGATCTTCTCCGTAGAGGGGTCGCGGTCTCTCTCGTGGAGTAGATCCGTAATGGATGAGGAAAGCTCTATCTCACATATGAGCTAAACCAATGCTAACCCTCAAATGGTGGAGGTGGAGGAGTATATACAGTCTAGGGCCACCAAGGGGTATGTGAGGGGCGAAAGGGATACATGGGCCTCGGGCCCGAACGCTGTACGCAGACACGTACCGGTCGTCCGCTCGACACCGGACGTCCGGTGGCTTGGGAGGGACCGGACGTCCGGTATCTCTTGGACTTCCGGTATTTTCCGCTATTCTGGTTCTGTGAAGGATGTCACGGACGTCCGGTTGTTGCCGGTCGTCCGGTCGCCTGGGACGCGTCGGACGTCCGGTAAACGCCGGTCGTCTGGAGCCTGTAGCTTGCAGCGGCTCTGTTTCCTCTGTCTTCTCTTCCACGCTTCCCTCGCAGATGGTGTAAGTGATCCTTGGCACTTGCACTCCTCCTCATCATTTGTGAATCTCCGACAATACCTATGCATGCACATGAGTGGAGTGCCAAGTAGTATACCATCCTCGAAGGGGTCAAGGGAACACGTGTAAAGGAGATGATTCACCTTTAAGTATGAGAAGTAGAGGTCACACGTGTCACTTGCTAAACGGACTCTTGGCATGGTGATGTCCAAAGGATGCTCCGCATCACTTGAAGAATAGAGCTATGCTCCCCGGCAACGGCGCCAGAAAATAGTCTTGATAACCCACAAGTGTAGGGGATCGCAACAGTTTTTGACGGTAAAGTATTCAACCCAAATTTATTGATTCGACACAAGGGGAGCCAAAGAATACTCTTAAGTATTAGCAGCTGAGTTGTCAACTCAACCACACCTGGAAACTTAGTATCTGCAGCAAGGTAGTTTAGTAGCAAAGTAATATGGAGATAGCGGTAACAGCAATAAAAGTAATGGTAATGTTCTTGTAGTTTTTGTAACATAGCAGCGGAAAAGTAAATAAGCAACAAGCAATATGTAAAAAGCTCGTAGGCATTGGATCGGTGATGGGGAATTATGTCGGATGCAATTCATCATGTAAAAGTTATAACCTAGGGTGACACAGAACTAGCTCCAGTTCATCAATGTAATGTAGGCATGTATTCCGAATATAGTCATACGTGCTTATGGAAAAGAACTTGCATGACATCTTTTGTCCTACCCTCCCGTGGCAGCGGGGTCCTATTGGAAACTAAGAGATATTAAGGCCTCCTTTTAATAGAGTACCGTACCAAAGCATTAACACATAGTGAATACATGAATTCCTCAAATTACGATCATCACCGAGAGTGGTCCCGATTATTGTCACTTCGGGGTTGCCAGATCATAACACATAGTAGGTGAATATAGACTTGCAAGATAGGATCAAGAACATACATATATTCATGAAAACTTAATAGGTTCAGATCTTAAATCATGGCACTCGGACCCTAGTGACAAGCATTAAGCATAGCAAAGTCATAGCAACATCAATCTCAGAACATAGTGGATACTAGGGATCAAACCCGAACAAAACTAACTCAATTACATGATAGATCTCATCCAACCCATCACCGTCCAGCAAGACTACGATGGAATTACTCACGCACTGCGGTGAGCATCATAAAATTGGTGATGGAGGAAGGTTGATGATGACGATGGCGACGATCTCCACTCTCCGGAGCCCCGAACGGACTCCATATCAGCCCTCCCGAGAGGGCTTGGTGGCGGCTCCGTATCGTAAAATGCGATAATTCTTTCTCTTTGATTTTTTTCTCCCCGAAAGTGAATATATGGGGTCCGGAGATACGTCGATGGAGCGTCAGGGGGCCCACGAGGCAGGGGGCGCGCCCAGGGGGAGGGGGCGCGTCCCCCACCCTCGTGGACAGGGTGTGGGCCCCCTGACGTAGATCTTTCCGTAGGTATTTTTTATATTTTCCAAAATAATTCTCCGTGGATTTTCAGGTCATTTCGGGAACTTTTTATTTCTGCACAAAAACAACACCATGGCAATTCTGCTGAAAACAGCGTCTGTCCAGGTTAGTTCCATTCAAATTATGCAAGTTAGAGTTCAAAACAAGGGCAAACATGTTTGGAAAAGTAGATACATTGGAGACGTATCAAAGTCCTATCCATTGTGTCCCTAAGAAGGGAGGTATTACTGTTGTTCCTAATGATAAAGACGAACTGATCCCACAAAGAATTGTTACAGGCTATAGAATGGTAATTGATTTCCGCAAATTAAATAAAGCTACTAAAAAATATCATTACCCTTTACCTTTTATTGATCAAATGCTAGAAAGATTATCCAAACATACACATTTTTGCTTTCTAGATGGCTATTCTGGTTTCTCTCAAATACCTGTGTCAAAAGAGGACCAAGAAAATACCACTTTTACTTGCCCTTTCGGTACCTTTGCTTATAGACGTATGCCTTTTGGCTTATGTAATGCACCTGCTACCTTTCAAAGATGCATGATGGCTATATTCTCTGATTTTTTTGAAAAGATAGTTGAGGTTTCCATGGATGATTTTTTTGTTTATGGAACTTCTTTTGATGATTCCTTGAGCAACCTTGATCTAGTTTTGCAGAGATGTGAAGAAACTAATCTTGTCTTGAATTGGGAGAAGTGTCACTTTATGGTTAATGAAGGTATTGTCTTGGGGCATAAAATTTCTGAAAGAGGTATTGAAAGCTAAAGTTGATGCTATTGAAAAGATGATGTGTCCCAAGGACATCAAAGGTATAAGAAGTTTCCTTGGTCATGATGGTTTTTATAGGAGGTTCATTAAAGACTTCTCAAAAATTTCTAGGCCTCTAACTAACCTCTTACAAAAAGATGTTCCTTTTGTCTTTGATGATGATTGTCTAGAAGCATTTGATATACTTAAGAAAGCCTTGATTTCTGCACCTATTGTCCAGCCACGTGATTGGAATTTACCCTTTGAAATTATGTGTGATGCTTGTGATTATGCTGTAGGTGTTGTTCAAGGACAAAGAGTTGATAAGAAATTAAATGTTATCCAATATGCTAGTAAAACTCTAGACAGTGCCGAGAGAAATTATGCTACTACTGAAAAGGAATTTTTAGCAGTTGTATTTGCCTGTGACAAGTTTAGACCTTACATTATTGATTATAAAGTAACTTTTCACACTGATCATGCTGCTATTAAATATCTTATGGAAAATAAATATGCTAAACCCAGACTTATTAGATGGGTTCTCTTGCTACAAGAATTTGATTTGCATATTATTGATAGAAAGGGAGCTGAGAACCCCGTTGCAGACAACTTGTCTAGGTTAGAGAATGTTCTTGATGACCCACTGCCTATAGATGATAGCTTTCCTGATGAACAATTAGCTGTCATAAATGCTTCTCGTACTGCTCCACGGTATGCTGATTATGCTAATTACATTGTTGCTAAATTTATACCACCTAGTTTCATATACCAGCAAAAGAAAAGGTTTTTCTTTGATTTAAGACATTACTTCTGGGATGACCCACACCTTTATAAAGAAGGAGTAGATGGTGTTATTAGACGTTATGTACCTAAGCATGAACAGGAGTAGATCCTACGCAAGTGTCACTCCGAGGCTTATGGAGGACACCATGCTGGAGATAGAACTGCACATAAGGTATTGCAATCTGGTTTTTATTGGCCTACTCCCTTCAAGGATGCCCGTAAGTTTGTCTTGTCTTGTGATGAATGTCAAAGAATCGGTAATATTAGTAGACGTCAAGAAATGCCTATGAACTATTCACTTATTATCGAACCATTTGATGTTTGGGGCTTTGATTATATGGGACTGTTTCCTTCCTCTAATGGGTATACACATATTTTAGTTGCTATTGATTACTTTACTAAGTGGGTAGAAGCTATTCCAACTAGTAGTACTGATCATAACACCTCTATTAAGATGCTTAAAGAAGTTATTTTTCCAAGGTTTGGAGTCCCTAGAAACTTAATGACTGATGGTGGCTCACATTTTATTCATGGTGATTTCCGTAAAATGCTTGCTAAGTATGATGTCAATCATAGAATTGCATCCCCTTACCACCCACAGTCTAATGGTCAAGTAGAACTCTAGAAAGAATTGATCCAAGAAACTTGATGATGCATTATGGGCTTATAGAACTGCATATAAAAATCCTATGGGTACATCTCCGTGTAAAATGGTTTATGGAAAAGCATGTCACTTACCTCTCGAACTAGAACATAAGGCATATTGGGCCATTAAAGAGCTCAATTATGATTTCAAACTTGCCGGTGAGAAGAGACTATTTGACATTAGCTCACTTGATGAGTGGAGAACCGAGGCCTATGAAAATGCCAAATTGTTTAAAGAAAAAGTTAAAAATGGCATGACAAAAGGATACAAAAACGTGAGTTTAATGTAGGTGACTATGTTTTGCTATACAACTCTCGTTTAAGATTTTTTGCAGGAAAACTCCTCTCTAAATGGGAAGGTCCTTACGTTATCTAGGAGGTCTATCGTTCCGGTGCCATAAAAATCAAAAACTTCGAAGGAACAAACCCAAAGGTGGTGAACGGTCAAAGAATCAAACATTATATCTCAGGTAATCCCATAAGTGTTGAAACTAATGTCATTGAAACCGTAACCCCGGAGGAATACATAAGGGACACTTTCCAGAATGTTTGAGACTCCAAAAAGGAAGAGGTATGTGGTACGGTAAGTAAACCGACTCCAAAACAGTTCTAAAAGCAATTTTTCTCCGTTTTGGAATATTTAAGAAAATAGGAAAATAAGAAGTAGTCTGAAAGGGGCATGAGGCACCCACGAGGGTGGAGGGCGCCCCCTGCCTCGTGGGCACCTCGTGTGCCCTCCGGACTCCGTTTTCTTGCACGATACTTCTTCTGGTTGGTAAAAATTCATTATACACTACTAGGAAAAGGCCTATTAATGGCGCACCTAATTTGGCCATTAATGGCGCATTAGTGGTGCGCCATTACTAGCACGCCATTAGTATTTGATACTAATGGCGCACCTCTGGTGCACCATTAGTATCTGGTATACTAATGGCGCATCCTAGGTGCGCCATTAGTGTGCACCTTAGTGCGCCATTAGTAAGCCTCCCAGGGGCCAGGTGCTATGGCATACTAATGGCGCACTAAGTATGATGCGCCATTAGTATTATCCGCATAGTAATGGCGCACTGCGTGTCAATGCGCCATTACTATGCTTTGGCATACTAATGGCGCACTGCCAGTTAATGCGCCATTACTATGCTTTGGCATACTAATGGCGCACTTTCCTCTGATGCGCCATTAGTATGAATATTAGGTTTTTTTTAATATTATTTTTCTGTTTTTTTTGCACCGATTACAAAATATATAATTGCACAGAATATAGACAGCACACATCAACAACACATTCATCGAATACAATAGAAGATTAATCTCTGAATACAATTCATCATATTAGTCTCCGAATACAATTCATCGATCATATTAGTCTCCGAATTGAAAAGACCGAACAAAGATAGAACAATATATTACAAGTCTCGAGATCGCGAGTAGCGAGTTTGTCTTCGCATTACAAGTCGATATCGATCATCTAAACTACCATCACATAGAAGAGAGCTGTGGTCGTCACGATGAGCATCATCACGATGAAACTCGTCTTCATCCGGTTCCTCCAACGCTCCCTCCCCTCTCCCGCTAGATAGCGGGCGTATCTAGATTCGGCCTCGGCCCTAGTGGTGTACCCTTTGTAACTGTTACCGCTGAATCGGTGAACCTGTCTCCGACACTCCTCCCAGTCGTCGTAGACTCCGGGAACCTTACCCTTGTACACGACATACGACGGCATCGCTATATATATGCACTAGCCAAACGAAACGTTAGTATCAATTCACAGACAATTCATAAGCAATATATAAGTATGCAACAGAACGATCGAAAGAGAAAAGCAAGACATTAATAGCATCGATTACATCTAAGTTGAACGACTCTCGAAACCAAAGAGACATACTACAAGTTCATTAAAGTTTAATTACAACAAGAGCCAATCGATGTTTCAGAACTAGACACAGCATCACTGCTTTCGACTCGACTCAATGCACCGGAGCATGGATGAAGCCGCCGTCTATCATGGGAGTCATGAAATCACGGGCGTTGTCAGCCTGCATTTGTAGCATTGTGTCGATGTCACTGTTCGACGGTTGATTCCTGAGGTAGAACAGCCCCGAGGTACGAAGGACATCTTGATGGATGATTTCCGCAAACTCCGACTGGATGCGAAAGAAATCTTGTCTGATGTCCGCGTCCTGGATTGCCTACACGCGCGCGGCCCAATCTTTGAGCTTACTCGGTAGCAGAAGTTGATGATGGTCCCGTACGATCGCCCGCATGTGATGGATGGCGTAGTAGGCACCCTTCTGACCGCCAGGCGGCTGCTTGACGCAGCAGAACGTCGTGTTGTGGGAGAACACGTGCTTGCCGTACTTACGAGTTGTCCTGGTGAAGGTGCCTCCAGATTTGGCGTAGCCGGCGAGAACATCATCAAGAACCTTCTTGACATTTGTGTAGTCTACAGCCGACTTACGGTCCGGGTCGAAATACGTGGCCATGGAATATTTGGGGCTTAGTAGGATGAGCGTGCACTGTGTGTCACTGTAGAAAACACGGAATGTTAAAAGAAGAATGATCGAAATCTAAGAATTCATATGTTACGGGGCGGTTGAGGCGGAGGACTTACTCGGGAAAGTAAGGCACGAGGAAGTTATCCTTATCTCGGTTTGCCAGAATGACGCCTCCGAGGTAAGAACTCGCGACTTGCCGGTCCCCAGCGCTGCCCAAGATCTTGGCACGCATGTAGAAGGGGTCGACTATCACGATGTCCGGGGTCTTGTCGCGAATGATCCGCATCTCCATACTCAGCGAAAATAGCCGAACGAAGGTGTAGTGCAGCGGATGAAGGTTCAACATAGCGTGGATGTCATCAAACCGCAGCACGATCGTACCCCCGATGGAGTTATCCATAAAGCCCTTGCCCTCCGGCACCTTGGCCGCGAAAACCGGGTACGCCACATCCTTCTGTGTGAGACGCCGCTTCTCCAAAGAAAGAACACTGTCATGCAGACTCCGCATGGCACCGGTTGCAGCATCGAGCATATTTGTCGGTAGCATCGGCCTACCCGCCACATGCACCCTCCTCATTACATCCTCAGGTGAAGGTGGCCCGTCCTGAGCACGGATCGTACTCGGTGCCGGCTGGCTCGCACCCTTGTTAGTTTTTCTTTTGCGTGCCTTCTTCTTGATCTCCATAATTGGGACCGAGTTCTGCTCAGAGACAGCCTTCTTTAGTGTGTTGGGGCTGATCATATTTCGCACCTCGCCTATCTGAGGCTCGGTGAAATCGGCAGCTGGAGGCGTCTCCTGAGAGCTGAACGGCAGACGACGCCTGTTGCAACTTGGCTTCTCCGCGGTACCGGCTTGATCGCGCACGTCTTTTGTTGGGTTGGGTTCTTGAGAAGGAGCCCCCATGAAGTCGTCACCGTACCCATGATCGGCAAAGTAATGATCGACGTTGGCAAATGTATCGTCGTCGTCGTCCTGATCCTGTGCCATATGCATGTTTGGATCCAGTGGCATAGGGATGTCCGGCACCGTTGCGGCGGACTTGCCATGGGGACGACTTGGCGCCGGCACGACTGGCGGTGTTGTCTTTGGTGTGGTTTCCCCCGCCCCCAAACGAATCTGGCTCTTCGGCCAAAGCAGGGGCCAGCTCAGGCAGGCGCTGAGGGTCATGACGTCATCATCGTCGGCCCCGACGGGTCGAATCGGAGGTAACACGTCGTCGCAGCCTGGCAGCACCCGAACCAGTTGAACCCTGAACAAGTTGGGTGGCATCTGGGTACCGTGGAACAAGGGCTGGCCCGGTTGAACGATTTTGCCCTTGGCGACATCGACCAACTCGTTGTTCATGAAGTGCAGTAGAGTGCACGGAACGTCGGCGGCGCCCTGCGAAAATATGTAGGGCGTCAGGGATGCCCAGTCAAAGGCAAGGAGATGAAGTCCTCGGCCGAGAGAGGCTTAATTAGTTACCGTGATGATGGTGTCGAGCTCGGCTAATGTCGAGGCACCGCCAACGGCGGGAGTGCAGTTGACGGAGGGGCCGCTTGCTGCAGAGGTGCCGGCCGGCGTACACACGGGTGCATTAAGCTCCCGTGCCGGCGTCGGAGACACCAATGCCACCTCCGCCGAAGACACCAATGGCCCCCCCATCTCGTTCTGCGAGTTGCTGGCCGTGAAGCTGGGAATCGGGGGCGGCCCCTGTTGGCCGCCAGCAATCCACGCACTCAACCCCTCGATCAAGCTAGGCACAATGGCGGTGATCATCGCTCCGAGCTGTTGTTGCACTTGCTCTTGGACAATCTCCGGAATCCGCGCCACCTGTGCCTTGAGTTCTTGAACCTCGCGCGCCTGGCTTTCCGAGCTGGTCTTTTTCTCCTTTCGCCCACCAGCGTTATAGTATGACGACCATTTTGTCGACAAGCCTTTGCCGGCCACACGACCAGCTGACGTCGGCTTCTCGAGCTTATCCTTGTTCTTCATTACATTCAACGCCCTATTTAGAGTCGTGTCCCAAGGGCCGCTCTTAGTCGACCCCGCGCTACTGCTTTCAGTCGCCTGCGGAAGGAATGTGAATCATTTAGAAATTTGGCTTAATTAATTAGAATGCAACCATATGGAGCTAATTACGCGGGGGTGTATTCCTTACCAGAACAAGCTCAAGCACCCTGGTCTTCGGATCCGTGGTTAGCTCCTTTGTTTTCGGGTCCTTCTTGTATCGGGCCCTGATAAAGTTCCTGGTCTGCTTGTCATCGTATTTATCGAAGAGGGGCGGTAGGCCTTGCTCGGCACGGTCCGCCTCCTCCTTGTCCCATATAGGCTCCGCCACTCTGTAACCGCCGGGACCGAGTCTGTGTTCCCCTAAGTTGAGCTCCCGCATTTCTTTCCCCCACTGACTTGATTCGGAGTGTGAGTCGCTCGAGCAAGTGATCTTGAATTCGTTGTAGTCATCTTCGGTGATCGAAGGATGTTTCTGCTTGATCGTCTCATAACTCTCACCTTTCTTGATCATTATCTTCACATTGCTTTTCCAAGTAGACAGGACCTTGCTCATCTTCGTGAGGGCAGCATTGTTCACTTTATTCCCTTTGAGGCTTGTGTTATCAAATTGAGCGGGGAACTTGTATCGTTCGTGCAGCTTCGTGAAGAGGAGGTTGCGGTAATTCGCGTTGTCAGGATGCCTCAGGTTCTCGCTGTTGATCGAGACGGTGCTCCGAAGAATGCACCCGAGCTGAAGCGAGTACCCCTTGACTATTCGTTCGGGCGCCGTTGGATTCCCGTCGGGGTCCACTTCAGTAACTTCCTCCTTGAGGGTGCGGAGCACGGTCGGGCGCCGGTCCTTCCGTTGCCTCTTTGGTTGGCTGCCATCTGTGCGTGCGCCGCCATCATCAGTGGTGGCATTCTCGGCGGCACCATCAGTGGTGGCATCAGTGGGGTCATCCTCCGCGGTACCATCAGTGGTCTCGGGATCGGTGTGGAAGGCGGCGTCCTCATACAAGTGAGGTTGTTCCTCCATCTCCTGGGAAAGCTCCCAGAATGCCTTCCCGCCCGAACCGCCGGCCTCATCGTTGTTGGCCATGTTTCTCTCTAAATAGGAACAAAGTTTGGTCAAAAAGTTGGTTATTGTCAAGGAACAAGATCACGGTCTCATCATTTAGGGTTTGTCGACACCGGGGCATCCTAAAAGCTAAGCTTTTATAATTGAGGGTTTTTCGACGCCGAGGCACCCTAAAAGCCTAAGCTTTCATCATTTCGGTTTTCATCGACACCGAGGCACCCTAAAAGCCAAGGTTTTATAATTAATGGTTTGTTGACACCGAGGCATCCTAAAAGCTAAGCTGGGCCTAATCACTTGGCTCTATTGCCGCCTATGGTTTAATGCAACTAGAACAAAGGGGCACTTGATCCTACTTAATTAACTACTAAGA
The DNA here is from genome assembly GCA_902687465.1 of Secale cereale. Lineage (NCBI taxonomy): Eukaryota > Viridiplantae > Streptophyta > Magnoliopsida > Poales > Poaceae > Secale > Secale cereale. Next base: position 68,459,893 of record LR738713.1, read on the forward strand.
TACCCCGGCCCATGGATTAGTCACAAGTACCCCATATGTCCTATTTTTTAGCAAAGTCATGCTAAAATTCATGGAAAATTTCAGCATGACCTTTGCTGAAAATAGGACATATGGAGTACCCGAATTTGCCGGAACGGAAGTTAATCGACATTCCGCCAAACTCAAGGGCCTCTCGGGGTACCTGCAAAACTATCACGACACGATGGCCGAAGATAAAACGCAGCCAAAATACCACTGGCATATTACAATTATTGTTTCCGCGCTATTACGCAGATTCAGGTTGCCACAACTATCACAAATCCAACCATAAATTTCAGTGAAGATAGTTCACCTTCTATGTGTACATGACAAGAGCAGATCATAAGATAATACTACACCAAATGTGCATAACAGCATCCGTTTACAAAGGAAGCTCATACATTCGATTTCAGGCTCTGTTACCAAAATATTGCAGTAATCTGGACAGGACCTCACATTTTACAGACAAGAGTTTTAACAAGATAGTCATTTGCATCAAAATAAGATGCCAGATTGTGGAAAGACCCACGAGCAACATTTTCCCAAGATTTCTCCTATATTCTAAGGATGCCATATGACGCTCTAACCAAGATTCAGATAATGTACGTCAAGTTCAGTAATCTCGAGCAAACATTCAGCTTAACTTCCCCTATAACGCCATTCATCTACACTGAAAACTGATACATTTTGGCATCAAGATTTATAACCAAAATATGACAGTCAGCAACCACTGCCAAGACATTAGACATGATCCCCACATTTTTCACTTGCAGCAAAAGTGCAAAACATGCCATCAAACCAAACAGAAGAATCAACTAGCACTGAACAAGAACAAGATAATCAATTAGCAAGCCGGGAAAATCCCCAAGATTCCGTTTGTACTACTCTAAAATTTCAGCAGGCAACAAGGACGTGTGTAGTCCTGCCAACATTTGCCCAAGATTCCCCCTATATTCTAAGGACGCCACATGACGCTGTAACCAAGATTCAGATAATGTAATCCCGAGCAAACATTCAGGTTCATCTACACTGGAAACTGATACATGTTGGCATCAAGATTTACTGTCAAAATATGACAGCAACCACTGGCAAGACCTATCATACCTAACAGAGGTATCAATTAGCACTGAACAAGAAGAAGAAAATTAATTAGCAGGCCTGGAAACCTAAATCTTGAGCAGTTTCGAATAATCACAACAAGATCCTCAAACTGTCCCCAAGATTCCGCTCTAAATCATCCCCAAGATTACTTGGAATTAATATTAATGCGTATCAGTCAAAATATATTAAGCTACCATTACTTGGAATCAAATTGGGAGGGGATGAACTAACCGAGAAGAGGCAGAGGGAGATGGCGAGCTTGGGGAGGTGGGGATCCGGCGGCGGCTCCAAGTCTCCGGCGGCGGCTCCAAGTCTCCGGCGGCGGCTCCAAGTCTCCGGCGGCGGGGGCGCGTGGGGCGGCGTCGAGCGCTAGGGCTAGGGCTCGGGGGCGCGGGGGGCAGCGGCGTCGTCGAGCGCTAGGGCTAGGGCTAGGGCTCGGGGGCGCGTGGGTCGGCGTCGGCGCGGGCGTCGGCGAGCGCTAGGGCTCGGGCTGGGGCGCGGGGGGCGGCGACGTCGGGGGCACGGGGGCGGCGGCGGAGGAGAGGGGAAGGGGATCGAGGGCGAGGCGAGGGAGAGAGAGGGGGGAGGTGTAGTGGGCCGGGAGGCATCAATATGTATGGGGCACAATACTAATGGCGCACTGCGCCCTGGTGCGCCATAAGTACGTCCATACTAATGGCGCACCTCCCCCTGGTGCGCCATTAGTATATTTTTTTATTTCTGCGCGCGAGCCAACAGTTTATCTCCCACCATACCTCATACACATCAAGCCCCCCTAGCTAGCTCGACTGGTCAGCCCCCAGTTCTCCCACCAGGAGGTCCTGGGTTCGAATCCCAGGCTCCACAATTTTTTTTATGCATTTAAAATGCTTTTTGATACTTATTTGTGTTTAAATATGTTCAAACTTGTTTAAATCATAACAGTAATATTTTTTTATAAGACAGAAATAATTTTTTAAAAAATATCATCAAATTTAAAACATGGGGAGGGGTGCGGGGGGTCGGCGGCGGCGGTTGAGTAGGGGTCGGCGGCCGGTGGACCAGGCCGGGGGGTGCTCTCGGCGACGAGGGGGATCGAGATCGAGTGTCCATGAAATTTAAAAATATTCATGATAGTTCAAAAAGTGCCCATGAAATACAATCGAGAAATGAAGGCTACGATTTAAATACAAACGATCTTAGCTAGCTAGCTATCTGTTCACAATCTTCTTGCCCTTCTTTTTCGCAAATGGGGTTCTTCTGTGGAACGGACGTCCTTTAGGTAGGGTGGTCCTGCTTCTTCTTGTGGTGTATGCTGCTACTTCATCATCGTCGTCATGTTCGATCCTCGGGTCGCCGTACTTGTCGAAGTCTTGCTCATTGGCTACTCCATCCATTCCGATGATCTTCCTTTTGCCTCTCCTCACGACAACACGACTGGGCTTTGACGGGTCGGTAATGAAGAAGTATTGGTCAACTTGGGAAGCCAGTACCCATGGCTCATTTTTCGCGGTGACGTTTGCGCCCGCGGTCTTGGATTTGGCTTCGGGTATAACTATGGTGGTGAAATACCGGTCTTCTTTTAGGACGCTCTTGGCCCATCTGACACGGAACATCGGGACCTTCTCTCCAGCGTAGCTCAGCTCCCAGATCTCCTCGATCCTTCCGTAGTATCTGTCCTTGTCATTACCGGTGTAGGATTCCATCGTTACCCCGGAGTTCTGATAACCATCGCTCTTCATGTCCTTGGCCTCGGTGTAGAATGTGTAGCCGTTGATATCGTACGCCTCATAGGTCATCAGGTTGTGCTCGGCGCCCTGTGACAAGGCGAATATGAGTTGTTCTTCCGCGGAAGAATCATCATGTAAAGGGTACGACAGAAGCTTCTGCTTAAACCAACGCGTGAAACATGAGTTGTGCTCTTTGATTATATCTCCGTCCGTCCTCTGTTGGCCTCGGTCATTGTATGTCTTCTCAATAAAGGTTTTGTGCTGAACCACCCAAGGATCGACCACGTCTATGTGTTGTAGCGCGACTAGTTTGCTCTTTCAAAGTCGGTGAGTCGACCCTCGAAGTCGACATGCATTTCGCGGCGACCCTCACGGTGACCCGATCCAGCGATCCTGCCGAGGTGCCTGTTGACGGGCAGACCAACGGGGTTCTCGATGCCTAGATAATTCGTGCAGTACGAGATGCACTCTTCGGTCAGAAAGCCCCTGGCTATGCTTCCCTCTGGACGTGACATGTTGCGAACGTATCCTTTGATGACACCATTCATCCTTTCGAACGGCATCATGCTGTGCAGGAACGTCGGCCCGAGTTGGATGATATCGTCCACGATATGGACCAGCAGATGCACCATAATGTCGAAGAATGCGGGCGGGAAGTACATCTCAAGCTCGCATAGTATCACCACGATCTCTTCCTGTAGCCTTCTGAGTTGCCTCACGCCAACATACTTCCGAGAGATGACGTCGAAAAAGTTGCATAGGCCAAATAGGGTTTCACGGACGTGCGCGTCCATGATACCACGGATTGCAACTAGAAGTATCTGCGTCATCAGCACGTGACAATCGTGAGACTTCATCCCGCTGAACTTCAGCTTCGCCCGGTCTAGGTATCTGCTTATCTTCCCCGCGTAACCGTAAGGAAGTTGTACTCCTACGAGGCAGGTGAAAAACTGCTCGATCTCCTCCTGACTTAGAGTGAAGCACGCGGGAGGGTAGTCATTTCCGGTCTTCTTGGCCTTTTTGTCTTTGCGACGACTTTCCATGTCCTGCTTCGCCTCATCATCATCATCATCATCATCATCATATATAGCGTGAAGCTCCTGCCTGATGCCCATTGATTTCAAGTCTGCCCTTGCTTTCGGCCCATCTTTGGTCCTCTCTGGCATGTTGAGCAGGGTACCAAGCAGACTCTCGCACACGTTCTTCGTGATATGCATTACATCAAGGCTGTGAGGCACACGGTGGATCTTCCAGTACGGCAAGTCTCAGAAAACAGACCTCGTTTTCCATACCTTCAGCAGCGGCTCTGGCGCCTTTCGCTTCTTTCCCGGCTCTGGCGCCTTTTGCTTCTTTCCCGGCAGTGGGCAATCTTTCCAATTTTTCAACAGCTCGTCTATTTCCTCGCCGCTCCTCGTACGCGGGCGTCCTCGGGGTTCGGTTTCACCATCGAACAAATCCTTGCGTTTTCTCCACAGGTCATCGTCGCGAAGCCACCTTCGATGTCCCATGAACACGGTTTTCAAAGACCCGGGATCTCTATCTAGCTGGCGATACGTTGTGTCATCCATGCACCTGACGCATCCAGAAAATCCGTGGACCACCTGCCCCGCGACATATCCGTAACCGAGATAGTCGTGCACCGTCGTGAGCAGCGCGGCTCTCATAGGGAAATATTCTTTCTTTGCGGCGTCCCACGTATTGGCTGGCGTTTTCCACAGCGTGTCTAGCTCCTCTTTCAGCAGCCCCAGATACAGATTGATGTCGTTCCCTGGTTGTTTCGGTCCTTCAATTAGCATACTCATGTGAATGTACTTCCTCTTCATGCACAACCAGGGGGGAAGGTTGTACATCCACACAAACACAGGCCAGGTGCTATGTGTGCTTCTCTGGCTGCCAAACGGGTTGACTCCATCGGTGCTCGCGCCCAGCACGATGTTCCTTGGATCGTTCCCAAATTCTAGGTCTTCGAAGTTCAACGCTTGCCACTGGCTCGTATCCTTAGGGTGACTCAGCATCTTGTCTTTTTTATCTATCTCCGGATCATTTGCGTCATCTTCTCGCTTCTTCTCCTCCCTATCCGCGTGCCAACGCAGAAGCTTTGCTACCTTAGGGTCCGCGAAATACCGCTGCAGACGAGGAGTGATCGGAAAGTACCACACCACTTTTCAAGGAGCTTTCTTCCTCTTCTTGTATCGAGTGACGCCGCACACCGGACATATGGTAGACTTCGCGTGCTCGTCCCGATAAATGATGCAATTGTTCATGCACACATGGTATTTCACGTGCGGTAAATCCAGAGGACACACGATTTTCTTCGCCTCCTCCAAACTGGTGGGGCACTTGTTCCCCTTGGGAAGACGTCCGTGCCAGAATGACATGTTCTCGTCGAAGCATGCGTCGGTCATTTTGTGTTTTACCTTCATCTCCAGAGCCATGAGCGTTACTTTCAGGCGGGTATCCTCGGGCCTGCATCCTTCATACAATGGAGTAACCGCGTCTAACTCAAGTTGATCCATCTTGGCTTTCTCTCGGGCGGCAGCTCTTGCGTTATCGGTTTGCTTGAGAAGCAGCTCTTGAATATGAGGGTCCTGCACCCAGCCCATCGATGGTTCAGCGTCGTCTGCTCCGCCGGCATCATCATCTTCATGATCATGCCCGTCGCCTGCTCCGGCATCTTCCTCATCATCATGTCCTGCATCTTCTACATGATGACTGTGTACAGCATCACCGTCGTGATCATCTCCTGGGGATTCTTCGTCTTCTCGCCCGCCAGAGCCGCGGTGGTTGTCTTGCTGCCCTTCCTCATTTCTTGCCCGGCCCCCATGAACGACTTCGTAGTCATCTTCATCACCTTGCCACCGATAGCCATCCATGAAACCACGCAAGAGCAGGTGGTCCCGCACCTGCCTGGAATCCGGGTCCGCAATAAGGCTCTTCAGCTTGCATCTTCGACACGGACATCTTATCTCCGTCTCGTTCTTTTGAAGCATCTCGGCCTTCGCGGATCTCAAAAACCTATTCACGATGCCTTCGGTCATCGTGCGCACCATGGTCGCCCTGCGGGGTAGAGCAAAACGATATTTTAGAACCAAGAAAAAATTTGCCATGACTTTCCCTAAAAATAGGACAAAAATGAATGCTTAATGCCAAAATTCTCACCGAAACGGAAATGAATCAACATTCCGGGAAAATATTGGCAACTATCGCATTTCAAATACCGGTACACCTCCAAACACAAACACATATGCAACACAACAAACCTATGCAACACCACAAACATACATAGATCTAGCTATAGGCCATAAAAGTGCATGTGCACATTGTTTGTATGGAGTACAACATAAATATAGCTTCCCCCCATACTTACCTACCAAAACAAGGTAATTTAACCACTTAATTTGAATGAATATATGGTGGAAATGAGGTGGAAAAGAGGAGGGACCAGAGAGGAGAGGAAGTAGAGAGAATGAAGAAGTGGGGGGGAAAGTGTGTGTGGTAGAGAGGGGCTGTCCAAAATATCTAGTTCCTGCGCGCGTACTAATGGCGCACCAGCTACTAATGCGCCATTAGTAATCAAGGTCACTAATGGCGCATTCAAAGCTGCTGCGCCATTAAAAGTTTTGCAAAAAAAAAAACATACTAATGGCGCACTTCAGCGTAGTGCGCCATTACTGGTACAAACTAGTAATGGCGCACTTCGGGGAAGTGCGCCATTAGTAGTTCTGTAAAAAACAGAATAATAAATATCATAAAAAAAACAATTAATGGCGCACTTTACTGCTGGTGCGCCATTACTATTTACAGCTAGTGATGGCGCACTATTAAAAGATGCGCCATTAGTATGTTTGGACAGGCGCGCTAGTTAAAAAAAATTCTTGATACTAATGGCGCACTCCGGGCAAGGTGCGCCATTAGTACTTCGAACTCTAATGGCGTATCAGTTGCTAGTGCGCCATTACTATATACTAATGGCGCACATGCTGTATGGTGCGCCATTAGTATCAATTTCATCTATAGCCCTTTTCCTAGTAGTGATATAATCTCCTGAAGGTTTCGATCACGATACCACGATAAAATCCTCTATTTTTGTTTTGACTTGTTTCTACCGCATATTAGAGCAATATGTCGTCCCAGGATTCGGAGGGAGAAAGCTATGTGGCTGATTACCTTGCAGACCCTAAGGTCTAGGGGGACTTGGAGCATTGTGGGTGGACCATGGTGGAAGAAGAAGACTATGATCCTAAGGGAAAGGAGGAGACGAGCTCAGATGAAGATGAAGTCCCAGTACCTCAACTTGGGGACATGCTTGTGGAGTTCAAAAAGTCAAACCTCCCTGATAGAGTAAATAAACCTAGGATCGATTTTATCCCTTTTCGCCTCTTGCAGGAGAACAAACAGGAACTATGCAAAAAGATATTGAGCCTTGAGCAGGAGATCGATGACCTAAGGGAGCAAAATTATGTCCTCAAACGCAAATTAAGGAAGAAGCTTACGTCATCAACAACTCCATCATCACCAGCTCCGAAGAAGGAGCACTTAGTATTGCGTATAGGCACTCCCCTTGGGAACTGCCAAGCTTGGGGGAGGTGCCCCGGTATCGTATTATCACTTCTATCATTACCGTTTTCCTTAGTTCGACCATTTTGGCTATATCTTTATCTAGTAGAATAAAGTTTAGTATGATCTAGTTGTAAGCTTTGCTTTATGATCCTTATCTATGTAATCGAGTCTGTGAGCTATATATATAATAAATATTAGTTTTGATTCAAGGGCTTGCTTATCTCACTATGATCATGAAGGAATAACAGAAAGTATAAAAAGAAATACGGAGATCATATTGATCTTATGGAGAGTAATGACTTCACATATAAAGAGTATGATGAATAAAAGTTGTTGAGAGTTGACAAACATAGTTTTGGTCATCATTGCAATTAATAGGAAGTAATAAATAAAGAGGGTTCTCACATATAAATATACTATCTTGGACATGTTTTATGATTGTGAGCACTCATTAAAATATGACATGCTAAAAGGTTGATGTTGGACAAGGAAGACAACGTAATGGGTTATGTTTTCCTATATCTGAAATAAAGTATATTGTCATGGATCATCCAACATGTTGAGCTTGCCTTTCCCCATCATTCTAGCCAAGCTCTTTGCACCAAGTAGAGATACTACTTGTGCTTCCAAATATCCTTAAACCCAGTTTTTCCATGAGAGTCCACCATATCTACCTATGGATTGAGTAAGATCCTTCAAGTAAGTTGTCATTGTTGCAAGCAATAAAAATTGCTCTCTAAATATGTATGATCTATTAGTGTGGAGAAAATAAGCTTTATGCGATCTTGTGATATGGAAGCAATAAAAGCGACAGACTACATAATAAAGGTCCCTATCACAAGTGGAAATATAAAGTGACGTTCTTTTGCATTAAAATTTTGTACATCCAACCATAAAAGCACATGACAACCTCTGCTTCCCTTTGCGAAGGGCCTATCTTTTATTTTTGTCTTATACCTTATACAAGAGTCACGGTGATCTTCACCTTTCTGAGGGAGTCCTGGATCGAGGGGTCCTCATGTCGACGGATAACTCTTGGTGGGCCAGACTGGTGGGCCGTGAAGATCATAGTAGAAGATCATCTCTCGTATCCGGATAGGACTCCTGTATTCATGTAATGGCAAGTTTTAGGTTCGGGTGTAGATTTTCCTTCCTCTGCAAGATGACATGTACAAACCCTAGGCCCCTCCAATGTGTATATAAACCGGAGGGTTTAGTCCGTAGAGGGTAGAGAACAGAGAATCTCAAATCCTCATAGGCTAGACTCTAGGGTTTAGCCACTACGATATTGAGGAAGATCAACTCTTGTATTCATATTCATCCATACTAATATAGCAGGAAGTAGGGTATTACCTCGATTGAGAGGGCCTGAACCTGGGTAAACATCGTGGCCCCAGTCTCCTGTTACCATCGATCCTCAGACGCATAGTTCGGGACCTCCTACCCGATATCCACCGGTTTTGACACCGACATTGGTGCTTTCATTGAGAGTTCCACTATGTCGTCGACGGAAGGACTGATGGATTGCGTCATCAACCACAACGGCGACACCGAGGGAATTTTCCCTCTTGGCCAACTTTTCATGTTCGGCGGCTTCGTGCTCCGTGCCAACACCGAAGGCCACCTTGAGCAGATTAAGAGCTACGCCCCTGGCCATCAAGTCAGATTCGGAAGCTTGAACTACGTTGTTGATATCCGCGGAGACTTGATCTTCACTGGATTCGAACCAGCAGCAACCTCTCTCTGCCACCACGATGAGCATGATCTAACTCTGTCATCGGATCAGGAAATAGCACGAGCAACAGTTCTGTCCCTAGATCCAGAATAGATCGCGTCACCCGAGGATGGGAAGCTCAACCCCGCCAAAGAAGCCGCACACTCTACGGTGTTGGAGCCGTACACGGACCCAACTATGAGCGAGGTCTGTGTTACCGGAACCCCGGACTCAACTCCGGACTCAGATTCCGAATCACACGCATCCGCGCCCTTCAAACCCGATCAGGCCTCAATGGCCGAATTCAGTGCTGCAGATATCTTCCAGCACTCACCTTTGGCGACACGTTAAAGTCGTTAATATACCTCTCCCTAGAGGAGGACACACAGCCGCATTATATCCGGTTCAAACTGGAGGCTGATGGAGAATTTTGTTCCCCACCCACCACCCACTTGATAGCCACGGTTGAAGATCTAACTGATCTACTTGACTATGCTTCCGAAGAATTCAAAGGGATGGACCTCGAAACTGAAGCGGATCCAGATCAAGGTCGGCCCATAACCGGACGGTAGACAGCTATGTCTTCGTACGACGTGTACATGGTGGATACACCCAAAGAGGCGGAGGGCGACGGCGAAAACAATCCCATAGAGGACAAGCCCGCCGAAGAACCTCCCAAATGTCGACGTCCAAAACACCGAACTAAATCCCATAAAGGAAAGTATAGCAACAGTGTGACTAATGACGGTGATATTCCGGAACAAGCCGAAGACCCCGCAAACCCAGCGATGGAGCAGGAGGAGCGAGAGGACGACAAACAGAGTCTGAAGCCGCAGTCCGACGACAATGATGCCGAAGACAGTAGTTCTGAACCTGTCTCCAAAGAAGAGGTTGATGCCTAATACACAACCTTCTTCTTGTAGACGTTGTTGGGCCTCCAAGTACAGAGGTTTGTAGGACAGTAGCAAATTTCCCTCGAGTGGATGACCTAAGGTTTATCAATCCATGGGAGGCGTAGGATGAAGATGGTCTCTCTCAAACAACCCTGCAACCAAATAACAAAGAGTCTCTTGTGTTCCCAACACACCCAATACAATGGCAAATTGTATAGGTGCACTAGTTCGGTGAAGAGATGGTGATACAAGTGCAATACGGATGGTAGATATAGGTTTTTGTAATCAGAAAATATAAAAACAGCAAGGAAACTAAAGATAAAAGTGAGCATAAACGGTGTTGCAATGATAGGAAACAATGCCTAGGGTTCATACTTTCACTAGTGCAAGTTCTCTCAACAATAATAACATAACTGGATCATATAACTATCCCTCAACATGCAACAAAGAGTCACTCCAAAGTCACTAATAGCGGAGAACAAACAAAGAGATTATGGTAGGGTACGAAACCACCTCAAAGTTATTCTTTCTGATCGATCTATTCAAGAGTCCATAGTAAAATAACACAAAGCTATTCTTTCCGTTCGATCTATCATAGAGTTCGTACTAGAATAACACCTTAAGATACAAATCAACCAAAACCCTAATGTCACCTAGATACTCCATTGTCACCTCAAGTATCCATGGGTATGATTATATGATATGCATCACACAATCTTAGATTCATCTATTCAACCAACACAAAGAACTTCAAAGAGTGCCCCAAAGTTTCTACCGGAGAGTCAAGACGAAAACGTGTGCCAACCCCTATGCATAGATTCCCAAGGTCACGGAACCCACAAGTTGATCACCAAAACATACATCAAGTAGATCACATGATATCCCATTGTCACCATAGATAAGCACATGCAAGACATACATCAAGTGTTCCCAAATCCTTAAAGACTCAATCCGATAAGATAACTTCAAAGGGAAAACTCAATTCATCACAAGGGAGTAGAGGGGGAGAAACATCATAAGATCCAACTATAATAGCAAAGCTCGCGATACATCAAGATCGTGCCATCTCAAGAACACGAGAGAGAGAGAGAGAGAGAGAGAGAGAGAGAGCGAGAGATCAAACACATAGCTACTTATACATACCCTCAGCCCCGAGGGTGGACTACTCCCTCCTCGTAATGGAGAGCGTCGGGATGATGAAGATGGCCACCGGAGAGGGATTCCCCCTCCGGCGCGGTGCCGGAACAGGGTCTAGATTGGTTTTTGGTGGCAAAAGAGGCTTTCGACGGCGGAACTCCCGATCTAGGTTAGTTTTCGGAGGTTCAGTATATATAGGAGGTGTTGGAGACGGGGCAAGTAAAGGAGGTCTTCGGGATGTCGACGAGGCAGGGGGCGTCCAGTAGG
>LR738713.1:68471434-68559018 GCA_902687465.1 Secale cereale
CCTCCGGCCCTTTCTGGGCTTCTTCTGGTCCAGAAATGACCTCCGTTGAGTTTTAGGTCAATTGGGCTCCGTTTGATATTCCTTTTCTGTGATACTCTAAAACAGGAGAAAAACAGAAACTGGCACTGGGCTCTGGGTTAATAGATTAGTCCCAAAAATCATACAAATGTGTATATTAAAGCCCATAAAACATCCTAGAAAGATAATATAATAGCATGGAACAATCAAAAATTATAGATACGTTGGAGACGTATCTAGCATCCCCAAGCTTAATTCATGCTCGTCCTCGAGTAGGTGTAATGCCCCGGATGTAATACTTTCCCTTTTGGGTATATAATATATCTCCGGCTTCATCTATTTCCATTCCGGGTTCTTTGTCTTTCGGGTTTTCGTCGTTTTGTTGTGTGAGTGTGTGGCATTCATTCATATCATGTAGACATGTGCATCGCATTGCATTTGTTTTGTCGGTTGCATCCTGTTCCACGCGTTCCTTCCCGTTGACCGTTTCGCGTTCCGAAGCTCCCTCACGTGTCCGTGACGTCCCGTAGGCCTACTTTGTTGTTTGGGCGCGTAACGTTACCGGTGTGCCGCGAGGTTGTTGTTTGTGTTGTTGTTTTGTTGTGTGCAACCCGCCTCTCAAATCTCGTCGCGTTTGGACTCCGTTGGCTATCCCATCCGTTGTTCGTGTGGGTCCAAAGTGCCTTCACTTTGTGTCCTGGAAACACCCCTTCAGCAGTCCTCTATCTTCTCCTAGACCCTTCTAGACTATCCCCGCGATCGGATCCGTCGGATCGCGATCGGAGGGCCCCTAACACCCCCAGATCCCCTAACCCTAAAAACTGCTATATAATAGACCCTAGTCTATTTTGGCATCCCTAACCCTAGCCCCTTCTTCCTCCTCTCTTCTCTTCATTTTTTTTTCCTTTTCTTCAGATCCAAAAACCCCATCTGCCACTTGGCCTTCTTCTCCCGAGGGAACCAGCCGCCGCCGAGCCTGGTCGATCGGGCCAATCGATCGCTCGGCCAGGTCAACGCCGCATCGAGCGGAAGCGCCAGGAGGCCTCGACCCTTTCCTCGCGCGGCCAGGTCACGCGCTGCCTCCCTCCGCAGGCGCAGGCCCAGGAGGACCACATCGCCACCGGGCCTCCCTCTCCGTTCGACAGCCCAGCGGTCCCCACTTCCCCGACGCCTCGACCGCCCTCCCGCCTGGAGCGCGCTGGGCCTCCTCGCCTCGCCGCCTAGGGCCCAAGCCGGGCGCCTCCCTCCGGCCTCCCGCGCCACCGGGGCCTCGCCCTCCGCTCCGAAGGCCCAGTCGCCGCACCGCGGGCCTCCGCGTCCCTCCCAGCGCGCGGGCCGCCTCGCCTCCTCGCGAAGGCCGCAGCTCCAGTGGGCCGTCCCAGCCACCGCGCGGGCCGCTGCCGCCGCGGATCCGCCAGCCGCCGGCGCCCGATCCGTTTCGGCCCGATCCGCGGGCCCGTGGTTGTTGTTTTTTCCCAGATCTGGATCTGAGGTTGACATCTACATCTCTAAGTCCCTGTTATTTTTGTTCTGTGATGCAATGTTTGAACTGCCATAACTTTTTGTCTGTTGCTCCGATTCACGCATATAATATGTCCAGACGTTCGTGGAGACTTGCTCTACGTTTCATCAGTTGTTGTCATGCATGTTGGAGATCATCTAGGTGCTCGTTTTGCTGTTGCAAGAGTGCATCATGATATAAACTGCTGCTATGTGATGTTTTTATGTTATCTTCGCCATGTGATATATTTTAGCTCGTTTGTCCGAATGATGCAAATGACATGTCCACGTGTTCATCTTGCCATGCTCTACGTGTTGTATGTGCTAGGTAGCATGATAGATTTATTCTTGCCTTGTTATCATCGTTGCAAAGTGCCATGTGGCCGTGATGTTATTTCACTTGTTATGAAATGCCATCTTGTTGAGCTCGTTGCTATCGTTATGTTCACCTCAATGAAGCATGCTTGTGTGTTTCGGGATCACCTTCATGTGCACTTTGAGAAGGTGCTTACCTCTTGCCATGTTTAGTTTTGAGGTGACTTAAACATGCTCTTTTATATGCCATGATGATATTGCTGTTTTAGGACTTAGTGGATTTTCACTAAGTCTGAAATCTGTAACGTTCCGATGCCATGTTCGTGTGATGTTCTAGGACAAACCATGTTAGTTTTGGAGTGGATCTTGATTGTTCCTTGTAGTATATATTGTTGTCTTTCCATCCATGTTCTCACATGTCTATTTCAGTGGCTGTAGCATGTTTATCTTTTGCTCCAAAGTTTCAATAAAATTCTGCTGCCAGAATTTTATTGTCAAGTTCAATATGTCCAAGATCATTGCTATTGATCCGTGGCTCCGTTGGGGGTGCACCTTTGGACTTAGTTGCTGTAGTATATGTCTAGTTTGTGTTCATGTCCTTTTCCATGTTATTTGAGTGATGTAGCTCAATTATTTTGAGCTCCGAAGTTGCTATGTTGCTGTAATTTTCAGCTTTCGCTCATTTCTTGTTTCGGGCATAACTTTTCGCCCGTAACTCCGATTTCAGCGAATCTTATATGTAACTCGATTGTTTTTCCGTGTAGAATCATAATATCAGATTGTTATCATGTTTTGAGATGTTTTTCTTGAGTGATATTTTCCGTGCTCCGTGTGCATCCTTAGTGCATCCATCATGCATTCATCTTTTTCGAGTGCGCATTGCATCTTGTTGATTGGTGCTTGGTGTGATTGTTTTGTTTAGAGTCGGAAGCCGAGACCGAGAACAAGTTCGAGAACGAGGTTTCCAACGAGGTTGAGCACGAGGACCCTTCTTAAGATCCGAACGACTTCTCTTCAGGCAAGATGACCGAACCCCGATAACATTACTATCTTTGCCTATTGCTAGTAGTTCCGATCTATAGTTTTGCCTCGATGCCCATGATCTTCTTGTCAGCCTCCTACTTGTAACCAATTGCCATGTTTAACTAACCTACCTATGCAGACCGTTGCTTGGCTAAGTACGCTTCGCTCAGCCCTTCTTATAGCATTGCTAGTTGCAGGTGAAGATCGAAGATGCTTGCTTCATGTTGAAGTTTGGTTGGGTTTTATCACACTATATAAATGCTTAAAAATGAAATCATCTATATATTGGCAAGGGTGGAAGGCTAAGCCTTTTGCTTGGTGATTTGTTCCACTCATGCCGTTAGGAACCGTATAAACCGGTGTTATGTTCCTTGATTATGCGTTCCTAACACGGTTGGGGTGTATGGGACCCCCTCGATAAACCGCTAAGTGCTAAGTCTTTTCCAGCAAGTCCCAACCTTGGTACTATTTGCCTAAACAACTAAAAACTTTCCGAGGGAGTAATTAACCCGAGGCTTAATTAATTCAACCCCCCTGGGCTAGTGCTCGACTTGAGTGTTGGTCCAAACCAGAGTCACTTGCGGATACTACCCAGTTCACTGGGGTCTTCGGTATCTGTACGTAGCGCTCATCCGGACGTGTCCTGAGACCTAGATACGCGCGGCTACTATCAGGGTGTCGACACGCCGGGAGGATTTGCTGGATTAGCCTTACCTTAGCTCGGTATATCTTGAGCACGGGATTCCGAGGATACTCGGGACTTCCCACTTTGGAGTTGCGACTCCGCGGATCGTGGGCTTGTAATGGGTCAAGTTGGAACATCCCTGCAGGGTTTGAACTTTCGAAAGCCGTGCCCGCGGTTATGTGGCAGATGGGAGCTTGTTAATTCCGGTTGTAGAAAACTTGACACAATGTTTCTAATACACTACCCGCGTGTGTTCCGTGACCGTCAATTTCCGAATAGGGATTCGGGAGTTGAACACGGAGGGGTTATGTTTGTGGAGCTTGTAGCTAGGATCACTTCGTGATCACTTCTCGTCCGAGGCTTTCTCTTCTCGCTCTCACTCACGTAAGCTAGTTGCTAGTTGCTGCTGCAGACACTTATTCTTTTCTTCAGCCTTAACCTCTCCCAAGGCTTAAATAGTCTTGTTACCCGGAAACGGGATTGCTGAGTCCTCTGTGGCTCACAGTTACTTCACACACCAGATGCAGGTCCAGCTGTGAGCTATCCAGGTGATGGCACCGAGTTGGATTGGGAGTACGACGAGGAGCGTAGTCGGTACTATGTGCGATACCCGGATGATCATTAGTGGAGACTCTTACTAGGATTCAATCCGCCTGTGGTTTATTTATCTAAGTTTGGTACTTTGACATTTGGTTTTTGCCCTTAGAGGGTTGTGATGTTCTTAATGTATGATGATTGAGACTTGAATTGTAATTCTGTGACGTGGCGAGTGTAAGCCAACTATTTTCTGTTTACAATCCCCTCTTTTACATGAGATGTGCAAAGATTACCGAACTCGAGATCATTCTAGGATGGATTTATGCCTTTAAGTCGTGCCTCGACACGTAGGAGGTATAACTCCATCCTGGGCATTACAAGTTGGTATCAGAGCCTTCTCCGACCTAGGAGCCCCCACTGTTTGATCGAATCGTTGACGGTCGAGTCTAGGCACACACTGAAAACTTTTTGAGTCCTATATTACATCGGAGAGTAGGATTTCTGTGCTTCTCATCCCCTTTCTCTCTGGTGAGGACTCCTGACGACTACTCTTGTCTCTCCTATCTTCAAAAATTGCACAAATTTTTTTTAGGAATCCCGCGAGTATTCTGGGATTGTTTCGATGTTCTTGTGACAAGGATATTGTTCTCGATGCCTCCTGTTCCCGAGGAGTTGAGCTTCGGGGTATTGTTGTCACAAGCATATTGCGGCAGTACTAAATACTTAAGACGGCCGACATCGAAAATCTCTCCCATACGGCCAGTGGCAAGATAACCCCGACATCACCCAGTACTGGGGAGGTAGTTCGGGAGTATTGCCATAGCTTGTTATAGTGGATGCTTTTCGAAGGTCCGAGGTACACAGTTTCCGAGAAAGACTGGTTATGTGTTGAAGGATGGATACACCTGGATGTAGGTTTAGAGTTGATTGCGCGGTGCTTCCCGTGTATCCCCAACACCTGATTGCATAACTGGAATCTTTCGGAAATCTATAGGTGGGTTTATCCAGTAGATCGTAGGCATTCTTCCAACGAATGCAGGTTAGTGAGTTCGGGGTTCTACATTCAGTGAAGGGGTTATATGACCGATGTTACTATCAGGAGTTGCATCTTAAAGGGTCCTTGGCTATGCTGATCCAGGGATTGCAAAACCTTTTCGTGACGCGTTCATATGCTTTCAGCACAAAGATGTTAGAACGAAACTCCTCTCTTGAGTTTGTTCCCGTTTGTACCTTGTTGTTTTCTTATTTTATTCTTTTGTCCCCTATGTGGCTTCTCGTGAAGATTGATGTTATCATTTAACTGAGAATTTCATTCATTCCTCTTGTTCGAATGAATTCATTCGTTCTTATTGTTCGAATGATTATTGTGAAGACTTGTTGCAATTCATTCCATTGATTCAGCTTATACCTTTTGTCAATCAATTGCTGATTCATTGTCATCTCTTACAGGATGGCTCCGAAAAGGGTTCCCAATGCTAACCCAGAGGTGGAAGAGGTCCCAGATCGTCCTCCTTCCCCTCCTCCTCCGCCTGAGGCTTGGAGAGCAATTATGCAGACTACAGCTCAGAACACTCAGTTGATGATGCAGATGATGCAGCAGATGCAAGCTATGCAAGCTAATCAGGGTGTTCCAGGGAACCAAGGCAACTTCTTCAACCAGCAGCACCATGCTACTCTCAACCAGTTCTTGGCCAACAATCCTAAAGCTTTCGGTTACTGTGTCGACCCTCTTGATGCTGAAGATTGGCTAACCGATATAAAGAAGCATTTTGAGTGCAGTAACATGAAGGAAGATGATTATGTGAAGTTTGCAGCCTTCCAACTGAAAGATCAAGCAGCTGACTAGTGGCAGCAGTACAAAGACTCCAGGCCGGGTCAAGTGATCTCTTGGGAGAATTTCTGCAAGGACTTTCGCTCGCACCACATTCCTACAAGTGTCATCGAGGGTATGCGTGAGCAATTCCGCAACCTGAAGCAGGGCTCCATGTCAGTCTATCAGTATAATGTCAAGTTCCAAAACCTCGCTCGCTATGCTAAGCAAGACATTCCTGATGCCAAGAGTAAAATCTATCAGTTCCGTGGAGGTCTCAAAGATGAACTTCAGCTTGCTCTCACCTTGTTCGAGCCCGATGAATTCGACAAGTTCTATAACATGGCTTTGAAACAAGAAGCAGCTCAGCTTAAAATGGAGGCTTCTAAGAAGAGAATTCGAGATGCCGTTCACTCTTCCTCATCGTCTCAGATGGTCTCGAAGCATCAGAAATTCTGGCTTCCTCCTCCTCCAGTGATTCGAGCTCCATACAACAACTCCAACAACTACAACAACTCCAACAACAAGAACTCTAGTGGTCGTGGTTTCTCCCACCCACCCAACCCGAGCAACCAGTCGAAGAAGCAGTTTCAGTCTCAAGGCTCCAAGCCAAGTGGCTCTCATTTCCGTCCTCTCTCTGAAGTGGTGTGCAACAAGTGTGGCCAGAAGGGTCATTATGCCAACCATTATCCGAATCCGAAGCGTCTTCCACCTCCTCCACCTGTGAGTTCAGCTATTGTCAGGCATGATCCAAAGGCAGCAAGGGTCAATCTGATGAGTGCAGCCGAAGCGGAGAACTCTTTTGATGTCATTTTGGGTAACCTCTCAGTTAACTCTTTTCCAGCTAAAGTATTGTTTGATTCGGGTGCATCTTTGTCCTTCATTTCAAGACCTTTTGTTGCTAAGCATGAATTGGTTTCGGAGAGGATTCCTAGACCTTTGAAGATTATTTCTCCGGGTTTGCAAATGACTTCCAACACGGTTGCTCCGAATGTTTCTATTCGCATGGGTGATTATCGATTTCTGGCTAATCCGGTGGTTCTTGGTAATTCTGATATTGACCTCATTCTCGGAATGGATTGGCTTTCTCAGCACGATGCTAACATTGATTGTGCTCAGAAGGAAGTCAAGTTGACTCATTCTGATGAAGATGTAATTATCTTCGCCTCCAGGGATAATACTATCAGGCTTTTCTCTCTCAATGATAAGGGCGAAATTAATGCCATATCTCAAATTCCGGTGGTGACGAATATCAAGATGTCTTTCCTGAAGAACTTCCAGGCATGCCTCCACACCGTCAGGTGGAGTTTGTCATTGAACTCGAGCCGGGTACAGAGCCAGCATGCCGGCGTCCGTACAAGCTCTCTCCGGATGA
Source organism: Secale cereale (assembly GCA_902687465.1). Classification (NCBI taxonomy): domain Eukaryota; kingdom Viridiplantae; phylum Streptophyta; class Magnoliopsida; order Poales; family Poaceae; genus Secale; species Secale cereale. The sequence goes on from LR738713.1 coordinate 68,478,698, forward strand.
ATTGAAGGAATTGAAGAAACAGTTGGATGAACTGGAGCGTATGGTTCTCATCAGGCCTAGTACGTCTCCGTGGGGCTGTGGTGTCTTATTTGTCAAGAAGAAAGATGGCACGGAGCGTCTCTGTGTTGATTACCGGCCATTGAACAAGAAGACGATTAAGAACAAGTATCCGCTCCCCAACATCAACGAACTCTTTGAGCAGCTCAAAGGAGCTAAAGTGTTCTCTAAGCTTGACCTCCGAATGGGCTATCATCAAATTCGCATTCGCGAGGAAGACATTCCCAAGACGGCCTTCAGAACGAGCTACGGTTCATACGAGTATACCGTCATGTCCTTCGGCCTCGCCAATGCTCCTCCTACCTTTTCGAGGATGATGCATTACATCTTCAACCCCTATACTGGCGAGTTCATGCTTGTGTATCTGGATGATATTCTGGTGTTTTCCAAGAATGAAGAAGATCACGAAAAGCACTTACGTCTGGTTCTTGATCGACTCCGAGAGCATAAATTCTATGCCAAGTTCTCCAAGTGCGAGTTTTGGCTCGATAAGGTTTTGTACCTGGGCCACATCATCTCAGCTGAAGGCATTGTGGTTAATCCCGAGAAAGTTGAAGCAATTGTCAACTGGGAAGCTCCTCAGAACGTCAAGCAGCTCTGCAGTTTTCTAGGTCTTGCCAGCTATTGCAGAAGGTTCGTTGAGAACTTCTCCAAGATTGCCAAGCCTTTTTCCAACTTGCTTCAGAAGAATGTCAAATACTTTTGGTCTCCAGAGTGTGAAGTGGCATTCAAAACCCTCAAAGAGAAGCTTGTCTCTGCTCCAGTTCTGACTCCTCCAGATGAATCCAAGCCCTATGAAGTATTCTGTGATGCTTCTCTTCAAGGTCTTGGTGGTGTGCTTATGCAAGACAAGAGAATTGTGGCATACACTTCTCGTCAGCTCAAGCCAAGTGAGAAGAACTATCCCACACATGATCTCGAGCTAGCAGCTGTGGTACATGCTCTGATTACGTGGAGACATCTGTTGTTGGGCAGAAAGGTCGACATCTTCACTGATCACAAGAGCTTGAAGTACATCTTCACACAGCCGCATCTGAACCTCCACCAGACTCGTTGGGTTGAAATGATCCAAGAGTATAATCCCAGCATTGAATACACTCCTGGCAAGGCGAATGTGATTGCAGATGCTTTGAGCAGAAAGGCATATTGCAACAGCCTTCTTACCAAGCCGTACCAGCCTAAGCTTTGTGAAGCATTCAGGAAGCTCAACCTTCAAGTTGTTCCGCAGGGTTTTCTTGCTAATCTCCAAATTGCTCATACCTTGGAAGATCAAGTCCGTGAGGCCCAGCTCAGTGATACCATGGTGAAGAAGGTGATACATGGGATTGCAAAGGGCATTCCAAAATACAAGTGCTTCCGTGTTGATGAGAGAGATACATTGTTCTTCGAGGACAGACTCGTTGTTCCCAAAGGTGATCTCAGGAAGCTCATAATGGAAGAAGCTCATGACTCTCTCCTTTCCATTCATCCTGGCAGTTCCAAGATGTATCAAGACCTCAAGCAGTCTTACTGGTGGACACGCATGAAAAGGGAGATTGCCCAATTCGTGAATGAATGTGATGTGTGCAGAAGAGTGAAAGCAGAACATCAACGTCCAGCCGGTCTTCTCCAACCTCTTCCTATTCCCGAGTGGAAGTTCGACCACATTGAAATGGACTTCGTCACTGGCTTTCCTAAATCCAAGCGAGGAAATGATGCTATCCTTGTGGTGATTGACAAGCTTACCAAAGTCGCTCACTTTCTTCCAGTCAAGGAATCAATCAATGCAGCTCAATTGGCAGAGCTGTACACTTCCAGAATCGTGTCCCTACATGGCATTCCTCAAGTGATATCTTCAGACCGTGGAAGCTTGTTCACATCAAGGTTCTAGGACTCCTTTCAGTCCGCCATGGGCACTAAGATCAGGTTCAGCACTGCTTTTCACCCTTAGACTAGTGGTCAAGTCGAGCGCGTCAATCAGATTCTAGAAGACATGCTCAGAGCCTGTGTCATCTCCTTTGGCATGAAATGGGAAGACTGCCTTCCATTTGCCGAGTTCTCTTACAACAACAGCTTTCAAGCAAGTGCAGGCAAAGCACCGTTTGAAATTCTATATGGCAGAAAGTGTCGTACCCCTCTCAACTGGTCTGAAACAGGCGAACGTCAACTTCTTGGCAATGACTTGATCTCAGAAGCCGAAGAAATGTGCAAAGTCATACGTGAGAATCTCAAGGCCGCTCAGTCGCGTCAGAAGAGCTACTATGACGGCAAGCATCGTGATTTGGCTTTCAACATCGATGATCATGTCTATCTCCGAGTTTCTCCGATGAAAGGAACCCAAAGATTCGGTATCAAAGGAAAGCTTGCTCCTAGATACGTCGGGCCTTTCAAGATTCTTGGCAAAAGAGGCGATCTAGCCTATCAACTTGAGCTCCCTTCAAACTTCGCCAATGTTCATGATGTCTTCCATGTGTCTCAACTTCGCAAATGCTTCAAGGCACCTGAGCGCATGATTCCGTTTGAAGAGATTGATCTTCAACAAGACCTGTCCTACCGAGAGCATCCAGTTGCTATTCTCGAAGAAACCGAACGCAAGACCTGCAACAAGTCCATCAAATTTCTGAAAGTCAAGTGGTCACCTCACACCAACCGAGAAGCTACCTGGGAACGAGAAGATCATCTTCGTTCCGAGTACCCTTCCTTTTTCCAGTCCTAGATCTCGGGACGAGATCTTTTTGTAGTAGAGGAGAGTTTGTAATGCCCCGGATGTAATACTTTCCCTTTTGGGTATATAATATATCTCCGGCTTCATCTATTACCATTCCGGGTTCTTTGTCTTTCGGGTTTTCGTCGTTTTGTTGTGTGAGTGTGTGGCATTCATTCATATCATGTAGACATGTGCATCGCATTGCATTTGTGTTGTCGGTTGCATCCTGTTCCACGCGTTCCTTCCCGTTGACCGTTTCGCGTTCCGAAGCTCCCTCACGTGTCCGTGACGTCCCGTAGGCCTACTTTGTTGTTTGGGCGCGTAACGTTACCGGTGTGCCGCGAGGTTGTTGTCTGTGTTGTTGTTTTGTTGTGTGCAACCCGCCTCTCAAATCTCGTCGCGTTTGGACTCCGTTGGCTATCCCATCCGTTGTTCGTGTGGGTCCAAAGTGCCTTCACTTTGTGTCCTGGAAACACCCCTTCAGCAGTCCTCTATCTTCTCCTAGACCCTTCTAGACTATCCCCGCGATCGGATCCGTCGGATCGCGATCGGAGGGCCCCTAACACCCCCAGATCCCCTAACCCTAAAAACTGCTATATAATAGACCCTAGTCTATTTTGGCATCCCTAACCCTAGCCCCTTCTTCCTCCTCTCTTCTCTTCATTTTTTTCCCTTTTCTTCAGATCCAAAAAACCCATCTGCCACTTGGCCTTCTTCTCCCGAGGGAACCAGCCGCCGCCGAGCCTGGTCGATCGGGCCAATCGATCGCTCGGCCAGGTCAATACCGCATCGAGCGGAAGCGCCAGGAGGCCTCGACCCTTTCCACGCGCGGCCAGGTCACGCGCTGCCTCCCTCTGCAGGCGCAGGCCCAGGAGGACCACATCGCCACCGGGCCTCCCTCTCCGTTCGACAGCCCAGCGGTCCCCACTTCCCCGACGCCTCGACCGCCCTCCCGCCTGGAGCGCGCTGGGCCTCCTCGCCTCGCCGCCTAGGGCCCAAGCCGGGCGCCTCCCTCCGGCCTCCCGCGCCACCGGGGCCTCGCCCTCCGCTCTGAAGGCCCAGTCGCCGCACCGCGGGCCTCCGCGTCCCTCCCAGCGCGCGGGCCGCCTCGCCTCCTCGCGAAGGCCGCAGCTCAAGTGGGTCGTCCCAGCCACCGCGCGGGCCGCTGCCGCCGCGGATCCGCCAGCCGCCGGCGCCCGATCCGTTTCGGCCCGATCCGCGGGCCCGTGGTTGTTGTTTTTTCCCAGATCTGGATCTGAGGTTGACATCTACATCTCTAAGTCCCTGTTATTTTTGTTCTGTGATGCAATGTTTGAACTGCCATAACTTTTTGTCTGTTGCTCCGATTCACGCATATAATATGTCCAGACGTTCGTGGAGACTTGCTCTACGTTTCATCAGTTGTTGTCATGCATGTTGGAGATCATCTAGGTGCTCGTTTTGCTGTTGCAAGAGTGCATCATGATATAAACTGCTGCTATGTGATGTTTTTATGTTATCTTCGCCATGTGATATCTTTTAGCTCGTTTGTCCGAATGATGCAAATGACATGTCCACGTGTTCATCTTGCCATGCTCTACGTGTTGTATGTGCTAGGTAGCATGATAGATTTATTCTTGCCTTGTTATCATCGTTGCAAAGTGCCATGTGGCCGTGATGTTATTTCACTTGTTATGAAATGCCATCTTGTTGAGCTCGTTGCTATCGTTGTGTTCACCTCAATGAAGCATGCTTGTGTGTTTCGGGATCACCTTCATGTGCACTTTGAGAAGGTGCTTACCTCTTGCCATGTTTAGTTTCGAGGTGGCTTAAACATGCTCTTTTATATGCCATGATGATATTGCTGTTTTAGGACTTAGTGGATTTTCACTAAGTCTGAAATCTGTAACGTTCCGATGCCATGTTCGTGTGATGTTCTAGGACAAACCATGTTAGTTTTGGAGTGGATCTTGATTGTTCCTTGTAGTATATATTGTTGTCTTTCCATCCATGTTCTCACATGTCTATTTGAGTGGCTGTAGCATGTTTATCTTTTGCTCCAAAGTTTCAATAAAATTCTGCTGCCAGAATTTTATTGTCAAGTTCAATATGTCCAAGATCATTGCTATTGATCCGTGGCTCCGTTGGGGGTGCACCTTTGGACTTAGTTGCTGTAGTATATGTCTAGTTTGTGTTCATGTCCTTTGCCATGTTATTTGAGTGCTGTAGCTCAATTATTTTGAGCTCCGAAGTTGCTATGTTGCTGTAGTTTTCAGCTTTCGCTCATTTCTTGTTTCGGGCATAACTTTTAGCCCGTAACTCCGATTTCAGCGAATCTTATATGTAACTTGATTGTTATTCCGTGTAGAATCATAATATCAGATTGTTATCATGTTTTGAGATGTTTTGCTTGAGTGATATTTTCCGTGCTCCGTGTGCATCCTTAGTGCATCCATCATGCATTCATCTTTTTCGAGTGCGCATTGCATCTTGTTGATTGGTGCTTGGTGTGATTGTTTTGTTTAGAGTCGGAAGCCGAGACCGAGAACGAGTTCGAGCACGAGGTTTCCAACGAGGTTGAGCACGAGGACCCTTCTTACGATCCGAACGACTTCTCTTCAGGCAAGATGACCGAACCCCGATAACATTACTATCTTTGCCTATTGCTAGTAGTTCCGATCTATAGTTTTGCCTCGATGCCCATGATCTTCTTGTCAGCCTCCTACTTGTAACCAATTGCCATGTTTAACCAACCTACCTATGCAGACCGTTGCTTGGCTAAGTACGCTTCGCTCAGCCCTTCTTATAGCATTGCTAGTTGCAGGTGAAGATCGAAGATGCTTGCTTCATGTTGAAGTTTGGTTGGGTTTTATCACACTATATAAATGCTTAAAAATGAAATCATCTATATATTGGCAAGGGTGGAAGGCTAAGCCTTTTGCTTGGTGATTTGTTCCACTCATGCCGTTAGGAACCGTATAAACCGGTGTTATGTTCCTTGATTATGCGTTCCTAACACGGTTGGGGTGTATGGGACCCCCTCGATAAACCGCTAAGTGCTAAGTCTTTTCCAGCAAGTCCCAACCTTGGTACTATTTGCCTAAACAACTAAAAACTTTCCGAGGGAGTAATTAACCCGAGGCTTAATTAATTCAACCCCCCTGGGCCAGTGCTCGACTTGAGTGTTGGTCCAAACCAGAGTCACTTGCGGATACTACCCAGTTCGCTGGGGTCTTCGGTATCTGTACATAGCGCTCATCCGGACGTGTCCTGAGACCTAGATACGCGCGGCTACTATCAGGGTGTCGACACGCCGGGAGGATTTGCTGGATTAGCCTTACCTTAGCTCGGTATATCTTGAGCACGGGATTCCGAGGATACTCGGGTCTTCCCACTTTGGAGTTGCGACTCCGCGGATCGTGGGCTTGTAATGGGTCAAGTTGGAACACCCCTGCAGGGTTTGAACTTTCGAAAGCCGTGCCCGCGGTTATGTGGCATATGGGAGCTTGTTAATTCCGGTTGTAGAAAACTTGACACAATGTTTCTAATACACTACCCGCGTGTGTTCCGTGACCGTCAATTTCCGAATAGGGATTCGGGAGTTGAACACGGAGGGGTTATGTTTGTGGAGCTTGTAGCTAGGATCACTTCGTGATCACTTCTCGTCCGAGGCTTTCTCTTCTCGCTCTCACTCACGTAAGCTAGTTGCTAGTTGCTTCTGCAGACACTTATTCTTTTCTTCAGCCTTAACCTCTTCCAAGGCTTAAATAGTCTTGTTACCAGGAAACGGGATTGCTGAGTCCTCTGTGGCTCACAGTTACTTCACACACCAGATGCAGGTCCAGCTGTGAGCTATCCACGTGATGGCACCGAGCTGGATTGGGAGTACGACGAGGAGCGTAGTCGGTACTATGTGCGATACCCGGATGATCAGTAGTGGAGACTCTTACTAGGATTCGATCCGCCTGTGGTTTATTTATCTAAGTTTGGTACTTTGACATTTGGTTTTTGCCCTTAGAGGGTTGTGATGTTCTTAATGTATGATGATTGAGACTTGAATTGTAATTCTGTGACGTGGCGAGTGTAAGCCAACTATTTTCTGTTTACAATCCCCTCTTTTACATGAGATGTGCAAAGATTACCGAACTCGAGATCATTCTAGGATGGATTTATGCCTTTAAGTCGTGCCTCGACACGTAGGAGGTATAACTCCATCCTGGGCATTACAGTAGGTAAATGATAAAAACAGAATTTTTGATGTGCAATGCTACCCAACATAATTCTCAATGCAATTTACTTTATTGTGGCATGAATGTTCAGATCCATAAGATTCAAGACAAAAGTCTATATTGACATAAGAAATAATAATACTTCAATCATACTAACAAAGCAATCATGTCTTCTCAAAATAACATGGCCAAAGAAAGTTATCCCTAAAAAATCATATAGTCTCGCTATGCTCCCTCTTCATCACACAAAATATTCATATCATGCACAACCCCGGTTTCAGCCAAACACTTGTTTTCATACTCATTTTTTTCAAACCTTTCAACTTTCACGCAATACATGAGCGTTAGCCATGGATATAGCACTATAGGTGGAATAGAGTGCTGGTTGTGGAGAAGACAAAAAGGAGGAAGATAGTCTCACATCAACTAGGCGTATCAACAGGCTATGGAGATGCCCATCAATATATATCAATGTGAGTGAGTATGGATTGCCATGCAATGGATTCACTAGAGCTATAAATGTATGAAAGCTCATCAAAAGAAACTAAGTGGGTGTGCATCCAACTTGCTTGCTCATGAAGACCTAGGGCATTTGAGGAAGCCCATCGTTGGAATATACAAGCCAAGTTCTATAATTAAAATTCCCACAAGTATATGAAAGTGACTAAACATGAGACTCTCTATCATGAAGAACATGGTGCTACTTTGAAGCACAAGTGTGGAAAAAAGATAGTAGCATTGTCCCCTGATACGTCTCCAACGTATCTATAATTTTTGATTGTTCCATGCTATTATTTATTATGTCTTGGATGTTTAATGGGCTTTGTCATACACTTTTATATCAGTTTTGGGACTAACCTACTAACCCAAAGGCCCAGTCCAGATTGCTGTTTTTTGCCTGTTTCAGGGTTTTGCAGAAAAAGAATATCAAACGGAGTCCAAACGGAATGAAACCTTCGCAAGAGATATTTTTGGAGAAAATCACGCATGGACAACTTGAGAACCACATCAGAAGAGCCACGAGGGGCCCACAAGGGTGGGAGGCGCGCCCCCTGCCTCGGCGGGCCCCCGTGACTCCCCCCTGTGTCCTCCTTCCTCCTATATAAGTCTACGTACCCCGAAACCATCAGCAACAGAGACAAAACCCTAATTCCACCGTCGTAACCTTCTATTCCCGTGGGATCCCATCTTGGAGCCTGTTTCGGAGCTCCGCCGGAGGGGGGATCCATCACGGAGTGCTTCTACATCATCATCATCGCCCTCACCATGAGTTGTGAGTAGTTTACCGCAGACCTTCGGGTCCATATCTAGTATCTAGATGGCTTCTTCTCTCTCTCTAGATCTCAATACAAAGTTCTCCTCGGTCTTCGAGGAGATCTATTTGATGTAATCTCTTTTTGCGGTGTGTTTGTCGAGATCCGATGAATTATGAGTTTATGATCAAGATTATCTATGAGAAATATTTGGTTATTCTCTGAACTTTTTATGTGTGCTAATAATATCCTTGTAAGTCTCTTCGAATTATTGGCTTGGTTTGGCCTACTAGATCTATAGTTCTTGCAATGGGAGAAGTGCTTGGCTTTGGGTTCAATCTTGCGGTGTCCTTTCCCAGTGACAGTAGGGCAGCAAGGCACGTATTGTATTGTTGCCATCGAGGATAAAAAGATGGGGTTTATATCATATTGCTTGAGTTTATCCCTCTACATCATGTCATCTTGCTTAAGGCGTTACTCTGTTCTTATGAACTCAACACACTAGATGTATGCCGGATAGTGGTCGATGTGTGGAGTAATAGTAGTAGATGCAGGCAGGAGTCGGTCTACTTGTCTCGGACGTGCTGCCTATATACAATGATCATGCCTAGATAGTCTCATAATTATTCGCTTTTCTATCAATTGCTCGACAGTAATTTGTTTACCCGCCGTAGAATATCGCTATCACGAGAGAAGCCACTAGAGAACACTATGGCCCCCGGGTCTATTCTCAACATATCAATCTACATCTACTTTACTTTTACCGCTTTTATTTTTTGTTCTTATAAACAAAAATACCAAAAATATAAACTATCATCTCTATCAGATCTTGCTTTCGTAAGTGACCGTAAAGGAATTGACAACCCCTTATTGCGTTGGCTGTGAAGTTCTTATTTGTTTGTGCAGGTGCGAGGGACTCACTCGTGGTCTCCTACTGGATTGATACCTTGGTTCTCAAAAACTGAGGGAAATACTTACGCTACTATGCTACATCTCCCTTTCCTCTTCGAGGGAATACAACGCAAGCTCGAGAAGTAGCATCCCCTTCTCTTTTTTTGGAGGGGCTTTCTATTTTTTTCTTTTTTTTATTTGGCCTTTCCTCGCATGGGACAATGCTCTAATAATGAAGATCATCACACTTTTATTGACTTCCAACTCGATACTAGAACAAAGTATGACTCTATAGGAATGCATCCGACGGTGTACCGGGATGTGCAATGAATCAAGAGTAACATGTATGAAAAATTATGCATGGTGGCCTAGCCACAAATACTATGTCAACTACATGATCATGCATGGCAATATGACAATATGAAGCATGTCATATGAATGGAACGGTGGAAAGTTGCATGGCAATATATCTCGGAATGGTTATGGAAATGCCATGATAGGTACATATGTTGGCTGTTTTGAGGAAGGTATATGGTGGGTATATGGTACCGGCGAAAGTTGTGCGGTACAAGAGAGGCTAGCAATGGTGGAAGGGTGAGAGTGCGTATAATCCATGGACTCAACATTAGTCATAAAGAACTCATATACTTATTGCAAAAATCAAAGAGTCATCAAAACAAAGTATTCAACGCATGCTCCTAGGGGAAGGGTTGGTAGGAGTTAACCATCGCGCGATCCTGACCTCCACACAAAGGATGACACTCAATAAATACCTCATGCTCTAACTTCGTCACATAGCGGTTCACCATGCGTGCATGCTACGGGAATCAGAAACTTTAACACAAGTATATCTCGAATTCATAATTATCCCACTAGCATAACTCTAATATCACCATCCTCATATCTCAAAACAATCATCAAGTATCTAACTTCTCCTATCATTCAATGCACTTTATGTGAAAGTTTTTACTATACCCAACTTGGATGCCTATCATATTAGGACTAGTTTTATAACCAAAGCCATTACCATGTTGTTCTAAAAGACTCTCAAAATGATATAAGTGAAGCGTGAGAGTTCATCTATTTCTTCAATATAAAACCACCGACGTGCTCTAAAAGATATATGTGAAGCACTAGAGCAAACAACAAGCTACTCCGAAAGATATAAGTGAAGATCAATGAGTAGTTGAATAATTATGTAACTATGTGAAGACCCTCTAACATTTAATAATTTCAGATCTTGGGATATTATTCAATCAGCAAGCAAAACAAAATAAAACAAAATGATCCTCCAAGCAAAACACATATCATGTGGTGAATAAAAATATAGCATCGAGTAAAGTTACCGATGAACGAAGACGAAAGAGGGGATGCCTTCCCGGGGCATCCCCAAGCTTAGGCTTTTGGTTGTACTTGAATTTTACCTAGGGGTGCCTTGGGCATCCCCAATCTTAGGCTCTTGCCACTCCTTATTCCATAGTCCATCGAATCTTTACCCAAAACTTGAAAACTTCACAACACAAAACTTAACAGAAAACTCGTAAGCTCCGTTAGTATAGGAAAATAAAACCACCACTTAGGTAATGTTGTGAACTCATTCCAAATTCATATTGGTGTAATATCTAATGTATTCCAACTTCTCTATGGTTCATACCCTTTGATACTACTCATAGATTCATCAAAATAAGCAAACAACACATAGAAAACAGAATCTGTCAAAAACAGAACATTCTGTAGCAATTTATAACTTTCAAATACTTCTGTAACTCTAAAAATTCTGAAATAAATTGTTAACTTGAGGAATTTGTCTATTAATCATCTGCAAAAATAATAATCTAAAAAGTACTCTCCAGTAAAAAATGGTAGCTAATCTCATGAGCGCTAAAGTTTCTGTTTTTTACAGCATGATTGCATAAACTTCACACAACTCTTCCCAAAGGTTCTACTTGGCACAAACACTAATTAAAACACAAAACCACATCTAAATAGAAGCTAGATGTGATATTTATTCCTAAACAGAAGCAAAAGCAAAGAAAATAAAATAAAGTTGGGTTGCCTCCCAACAAGCGCTATCATTTAACGCCCCTAGCTAGGCATGATGATTTCAATGATGCTCGCGTAAAAGATAAGATTGAAACATAACGGGAGCATCATGAAGAATATGACTAGCACAATTAAGCCTAACCAACTTCCTATGCATAGGGATTTTGTGAGCAAACAACTTATGGGAACAATAATCAACTAGCATAGGAAAGCAAAACAAACATAGCTTCAAAATTTTAAGCACGTAGAGAGAAAACTTGATATTATTGCAATTCCTACAAGCATATGATCCTCTCTCATAATAATTTTCAGTAGAATCATAAATGAATTCAACAATATAACCATCATATAAAGCATTATTTTCATGATCTACTTGCATAGAAATTTTACTACTCCTATCATAAGCAAAATTCTTCTCATTCATAGTAGTGGGAAGAGCAAATTCAACAAAATAACTATCATGTGAAGCATAATCCAATTGAAAACTAAAATCATGATGACAAGTTTCATGGTTATCATTATTCTTAATAGCATACAAATCATCACAATAATCATCATAGATAACAACTTTGTTCTCATAATCAATTGGAACCTCTTCCGACGTAGTGGATTCATCACTAAATAAAGTCATGACCTCTCCAAATCCACTTTCACAAATATAATCATCATAAATAGGAGGCATGCTTTCATCATAATAAATTTGCTCATCAAAACTTGGGGGACTAAACATATCATCTTCACCAAACATAGCATCCCCAAGCTTGTGGCTTTGCATATCATTAGCATCATGGGTATTCAAAGAATTCATACTAACAACATTGCAATCATGCTCATCATGCACATATTTTATGCCAAGCATTCTATGTAATTCTTCTTCTAGTACTTGAGCACAATTTTCCTTCCCATCATTTTCACGAAAGATATTAAAAAGATGAAGCATATGAGGTAACCTTAATTCCATAAAAAAAATTGAAGTTTTCTTTTATAAACTAAACAAGTGATAAAACAAGAAACAAAAAGATTCGATTGCAAGATCTAAAGATATACCTTCAAGCACTAACCTCCCCGGCAACGGTGCCAGAAAAGAGCTTGATGTCTACTACACAACCTTCTTCTTGTAGACGTTGTTGGGCCTCCAAGTGCAGAGGTTTGTAGGACACTAGCAAATTTCCCTCAAGTGGGTGACCTAAGGTTTATCAATCCGTGGGAGGCGTAGGATGAAGATGGTCTCTCTCAAACAACCCTGCAACCAAATAACAAAGAATCTCTTGTGTCCCCAACACACCCAATACCATGGCAAATTGTATAGGTGCACTAGTTCGGCGAAGAGATGGTGATACAAGTGCAATATGGATGGTAGATATAGGTTTTTGTAATCTGGAAATATAAAAACAGCAAGGAAACTAAAGATAAAAGTGAGCATAAACGGTGTTGCAATGATAGGAAACAAGGCCTAGGGTTCATACTTTCACTAGTGCAAGTTCTCTCAACAATAATAACCTAATTGGATCATATAACTATCCATCAATATGCAACAAAGAGTCACTCCAATGTCACTAATAGCGGAGAACAAACAAAGAGATTATGGTAGGGTACGAAACCACCTCAAAGTTATTCTTTCTGATCGATCTATTCAAGAGTCCATAGTAAAATAACACGAAGCTATTCTTTCCGTTCGATCTATCATAGAGTTCGTACTAGAATAACACCTTAAGATACAAATCAACCAAAACCCTAATGTCACCTAGATACTCCATTGTTACCTCAAGTATCCGTGGGTATGATTATACGATACGCATCACACAATCTTAGATTCATCTATTCAACCAACACAAAGAACTTTAAAGAGTGCCCCAAAGTTTCTACCGGAGAGTCAAGACAAAAACGTGTCCCAACCCCTATGCATAGATTCCCAAGGTCACGGAACCCGCAAGTTGATCACCAAAACATACATTAAGTAGATCACGTGAAATCCCATTGTCACCACAGATAAGCACATGCAAGACATACATCAAGTGTTCTCAAATCCTTAAAGACTCAATCCGATAAGATAACTTCAAAGGGAAAACTCTATTCATCACAAGGGAGTAGAGGGGGAGAAACATCATAAGATCCAACTATAATAGCAAAGCTCGCGATACATCAAGATCGTGCCATCTCAAGAACACAAGAGAGAGAGATAGAGAGATCAAACACATAGCTACTGATACATACCCTCAGCCCCAAGGGTGGACTACTCCCTCATCGTCATGGAGAGCACCGGGATGATGAAGATGGCCATCAGAGAGGGATTCCCCCTCCGGCAGGGTGCCGGAACAGGGTCTATATTGGTTTTTGGTGGCAACAGAGGCTTTCGGCGACAGAACTCCCAATCTAGGTTACTTTTCGGAGGTTTCAGTATATATATACGAGGTGTTGGAGTCGGGGGCAAGTAAAGGGGGTCTCCAGGCTGTCCATGAGGCAGGAGGCGCGCCCAGTAGGGGGGCGTGCCCCCTACCCTCGTGGGCAGCCCGTGGACCTTCTGGCCCCCCTCCGGCACTTTCTGGGCTTCTTCTGGTCCAAAAATGAGCTCCGTTGAGTTTCAGGTCAATTGGGCTTCGTTTGATATTCCTTTTCCGCGATACTCTAAAACAGGAGAAAAACAGAAACTGGCACTGGGCTCTGGGTTAATATATTAGTCCCAAAAATCATATAAAAGTGTATATTAAAGCCCATAAAACATCCTAGAAGGATAATATAATAGCATGGAACAATCAAAAATTATAGATACGTTGGAGACTTATAAGAGGTTAGCCTGGGCGACGATGAATTCATCATCCCAGAAGAACCCTCAGAACAAATCCACTTCCACCGGAGGCTTATTGCCATCGCAAGGAGCCTGAAAAAGCAGCAGAGACGGCTTCGAGCCGCACAGGACATGATCAATGAAAGATGGAATGAGGTGCTAGATGTCGAACAGAAACATGGCTATAACGGCCAAACCAAAGGCTATCCCAAGCGTAAACTGCTGCCCGAATTCGACGACGAGGCCGACGCGCCCATCCTACTGAAGAATAACACCGCCGATAAGCCGGACCGACCATCTCGCGGATGGGACAGAGTCGCTAGCAATGGCGTGCACAAGCCTACACCACCACTCTGTAAAGATAAAGAGGGTGCGGCTCAAGTCCGAAAACACGATTTACGTGAGGACCTGAATAAAAAAGCTAGCAAGACCAGGTCTATCTACAGACCTAGGGACCGAGCTCCCGCGCGGGACGGCGGCTATCAAGCCAATTGATACGTCTCCAACATATCTATAATTTTTTATTGTTCCATGCTATTATATATTCTGTTTTGGATGTTTATGGGCTTTATTATACACTTTTATATTATTTTGGGGACAAACCTACTAACCCAAGGCCCAGTGCAAATTGCTGTTTTTTTGCCTATTTCAGTGTTTCGTAGAAAAGGGATATCAAACGGAGTCCAAACGGAATGAAACCTTCGGGAGAGTTATTTTTGGAACCGTATCTACCCAGAAGACTTGGAGTACACGCGAGGGAACGAAGGAGGTGGCCACGAGGGTCCAGGGTGCGCCACCTCCCCCTGGGCGCGCCCCCCACCCTCGTGGGAGCCCTCTAGCTCCCCTGATTCCCTCCTTCCTCCTATATATATCCATGTACCCTGAAAACATTGAGGCAACAGAGAAAACCCTAATTCCATCGCCGCAACCTTCTATTCCCGTGAGATCCCATCTTGGGGCCTGTTCCGGAGCTCCGCCGGAGGGGGGATCTACCATGGAGTGCTTCTACATCAACACCATAGCCTCACCCATGAGTTGTGAGCAGTTTACCATAGACCTTCGGGTCCATAGTTATTAGCTGGATGGCTTCTTCTCTCTTTTTGGATCTCAATACAAAGTTCTTCTCGATCTTCGAGGAGATCTATTTGATGTAATCTTTTTGAGGTGTGTTTGTCGAGATCCGATGAATTGTGGGTTTATGATCAAGATTATCTATGAACAATATTTGACTCTTTTCTGAAATCTTTTATGTATGATTATAGTATCCTTGCAAGTCTCTTCGAATTATTGGTTTGGTTTGGCCTACTAGATCTATAGTTCTTGCAATGGGAGAAGTGCTTAGCTTTGGGTTCAATCTTGCGGTGTCCTTTCCCAGTGAGAGCAGGGGCAGCAAGGCACGTATTGTATTGTTTCCATCGAGGATAAAAAGATGGGGTTTATATCATATTGCTTGAGTGTATCCCTCTCCATCATGTCATCTTGCTTAAAGCATTACTCTGTTCTTATGAACTTAATACTCTAGATGCATGCTGCATAGCGGTCGATGTGTGGAGTAATAGTAGTAGATGCAGAATTGTTTCGGTCTACTTGTCACAGACGTGATGCCTATATATAATGATCATGCCTAGATATTCTCATAACTATGCGCTTTTCCATCAATTGCTCGACAGTAATTTGTTCACCCATCGTAGAATTCTGCTATCATGAGAGAAGCCACTAGTGAAACCTATAACCCCCGGGTCTATTCTCAACATATTAATCTTCCATCTACTTTACTTTGCTTTATTTACTTTCTGTTCTTATACCAAAAATACAAAAAAAATATTATACTATCATATCTATCAGATCTCTCTTTCGTAAGTGAACGTAAAGGGATTGACAAGCCCTTATCGTGTTGGCTGCAAAGTTCTTATTTGTTTGTGCAGGTGCAAGGGACTTGCGCGTGGTCTCCTACTGGATTGATACATTGGTTCTCAAAAACTGAGGGAAATACTCATGCTACTGTGTTGCATCACCCTTTCCTCTTCGAGGGAAAATACAATGCAAGCTCGAGAAATAGCAAGAAGAATTTCTGGCGCCATTGCCGGGGAGGCTTATGCAAAAGTCATATACCAAGTACCTATCGAAAACCCTTATCCTTCGCATTACATTTATTTGCCTCTCGTTTTCCTCTCGCCCACTTCACCCTTGTCATTTTATTCGCCCCTCTTTTTTCGTGTGTTTATCGTTCATTTGCTTTCATGTCTGAGATGGGGGAAGATATCATTGAAAAGGGTAGTAATGTTGAGGGCAATGTCTATGTTGATCCTCCGGATGAAACTACCACTTTACATACTAAAAGGTTCCGGGTTGGTAGTGGTAATATTATTCGAAAAGGAGTTCTTTAAGACTTTTTTACTTGTGCCGGTGCTTTACCTACTATGGGTGGATCTATTCTTAATAGAACTATTAGCCTTGCGGATGCCATATCTATGCTTGTAGTTGAAATTGAAAGGCAATTTATCCATATGCATCCTTGCATTCAGAGAATCTTTCTGGAGTTTTCCAATATTGAGAATTCTTCTGTTAAGCATGATGCTACTATCTTTTTGGCTCATGATTTCAGATTTATCATGAAAGAGGCCAAAGAAATCTTTGATCATTACGGGGTGGATGATGGTCGTCCTCCTATAGAAGCTATCTTATTCAATCAAGAGGACATAATTTGTTTGCGATCTCTAGATCATGTTGCTTTTAATGATATCCTTAGAAAAAAGGTTCCTACCGATGTCTTGGTTGATAGAATATCCTAATTGAATGATGATTTTTCTATTCAAAATAATGGGTTAGGCTTTTCCCTTGAGTGAAGGTTCATGATCTTTTGCCAAAAGAATGCTTATAATGATGATTTGGTTGTGCAATATAAGGGGCCAAAGGAGGAACCTATACCTCCTGAGCTTGATATAGGGGACTTTTGTCCTATTAAATTTAGCCCTTTTGATTACTTTTTTTTGCCACAAAGAAAACTTGCTGCTGAACGTAGGGAATATGAGATGAGTTTTCGGGATCTATCTTATCATTATGGCAATACCTAGATCTATTCTTGTATCGTGCCTAGCTAGGGGCGTTAAACGATAGCGCTTGTTGGGAGGCAACCCAATTTTATTTTCTTTGTCTTTGCTTCTTTTTAGGAATAAATATTGCATCTAGCTTCTGTTTAGATGTGGTTTTGTGTTTTAATTAGTGTTTGTGCCAAGTAGAACCTTTGGGAAGACTTGTGTGAAGTTTATATGATCATGCTGTAAAAAAACACAAACTTTAGCGCTCACGAGTTTGGTTGTAATCTTTTACTGAAGAGTGCTATTTAGTTGATTCCATTTGCAGATGATTAATAGACAAATTCCTCACGTTTACCAATTTATTTAAAAAAAATTGGAGTTACAGAAGTATTCGAAAGTTACAGATTACTAAAGACTGTTCTGTTTTTTGACATATTCTGTTTTTCGTGTGTTGTTTGCTTATTTTGATGAATCTGTGAGTAGTATTGGAGGATATGAATCATAGAGAAGTTGGAATACAGTAGTTTAACACCAATATAAACAGAGAATGAGTTCATTACAGTACCTTTGAGTGGTGGTTTGTTTTCTTATACTAAAGGAGCTCACGAGATTTTGGCTAAGTTTTGTGTTGTGAAGTTTTCAAGTATTGAGTATGGCTTTGATGGACTATGGAACAAAGAGTGGCAACAGCCTAAGCTTGGGGATGCCCAAGGCACCCCAAGGTAAAATTCAAGGACAACCAAAAGCGTAAGCTTGGGGATGCCCCGGGAAGGCATCCCCTCTTTCATCTTCATCTATCGGTAACTATACTCAGGACTATATTTTTATTCACCACATGATATGTGTTTTGCTTGGAGCGTCATGTATGATTTGATTCTTTGATTTTTAGTTTTCCACAATCATCCTTGCTTGACACACCTTTTGAGAGAGATAAATATGGTTTAGAATTTATTACAATACTCTATGTGCTTCACTTATATCTTTTGAGGTAGATAGTTTTGCTCTAGTGCTTCACTTATATCTTTTAGAGCGCGGTGGTGGTTTTATTTTGTAGAAATTGTTGATCTCTCATACTTCACTTATATCCTTTTGAGACTCTTTTAGAACAGCATGGTAATGTGCTTTGGTTATAAATCTAGTCCTAATATGATAGACATCCAAGATGAGTATAGTAAAAACTTTCATATAAAGTGCACTGAATACTATGAGAAGTTTGATAGTTGATGATTGTTTTGAGATATGAGGATGGTGATATTAGATTCATGCTAGTGGAGTAATTATGAATTTGAGAAATACTTGTGTTAAAGTTTGTGATTCCCATAGCATGCACGTATGGTGAACCACTATGTGACGAAGTTAGAGCATGAGGTATTTATTGAGTGTCATCCTTTGTGTGGAGGTCGGGATCGCGCGATGGTTAACTCCTACCAACCCTTCCCCTAGGAGCATGCGTTGAATACTTTGTTTTGATGACTCGTAGAGTTTTGCAATAAGTATATGAGTTCTTTATGACTAATGTTGAGTCCATGGATTATACGCACTCTCACCCTTCCACCATTGTTAGCCTCTCTTGTACCGCGCAACTTTCACCGGTACCATACACCCACCATATACCTTCCTCAAAACAGCCACCATACCTACCTATCATGGCATTTCCATAGCCATTCAAAGATATATGGCCATACAACTTCCCACCGTTCAGTTCATATGACATGCTTCATCATCATTCACATAGAGTCATATTTTGTTCTAGCTTCGAGTTGTAATCTTTGAGTTGTAAGTCAATAAAAGTGTGATGATCTTCATTATTAGAGCATTGTCCCATGTGAGAGGCCAAATAAATAAAAAGATGGCCCAAAAAACATATATATAGGGGCTAAAAAAATAGAAAGCCCCTCCAAAAAAATGAGAGAAAAGAGAGAAGGGACAATGCTACTATCCTTTTCCATACTTGTGCTTCAAAGTAGCACCATGATCTTCATGATAGAGAGTCTCTTGTTTTGTCACTTTCATATACTAGTGGGAACTTTAATTATATAACTTGGCTTGTATATTCCAACGATGGGCTTCCTCAAATGCCATAGGTCTTCATGAGCAAGCAAGTTGGATGCACACCCACTTAGTCTCTTTCTATGAGCTTTCATACACTTTTAGCTCTAGTGCATCTGTTGCATGGCAATCCCTACTCCCTCACATTGATATCTATTGATGGGCATCTCCATAGCCCATTGATACGCCTAGTTGATATTAGACTATCTTCCTCCTTTTTGTCTTCTCCACAACCACCACTCTATTCCACCTATAGTGCTATATCCATGGCTCACGCTCATGTATTGCGTGAAAGTTGAAAGGTTTAAAAAAATTGAGTATGAAAACAATTTCTTGGCTGAAACCGGGGTTGTGCATGATATGAATATTTTGTGTGATGAAGAGGGAGCATAGCCAGACTATATGATTTTGTAGAGATAACTTTCTTTGGCCATGTTATTTTGAGAAGACATGATTGCTTTGTTAGTATGCTTGAAGTATTATTATTTCTTATGTCAACATAGACTTTTATCTTGAATCTTTCGGATCTGAACATTCATGCCACAATAAAGAAATTACATTGAGAATTATGTTGGTTAGCATTCCACATCAAAAATTCTGTTTTTATCACTTACCTACTCGAGGACGAGCAAGAATTAAGCTTGGGGATGCTTGATACGTCTCCAACATATCTATAATTTTTTATTGTTCCATGCTATTATATATTCTGATTTGGATGTTTATGGGTTTTATTATACACTTTTATATTATTTTTGGGACTAACCTACTAACCCAAGGCCTAGTGCAAATTGCTGTTTTTTTGCCTATTTCAGTGTTTCGTAGAAAAGGGATATCAAACGGAGTCCAAACGGAATGAAACCTTCGGGAGAGTTATTTTGGGAACCGTATCAACCCAGAAGACTTGGAGTACATATGAGGGAACGAAGGAGGTGGTCACGAGGGTCCAGGGCGCGCCCCCTCCCCTGGGCGCGCCCCCCACCCTCGTGGGCCCCCTCTAGCTCCCCCGATGCCCTCCTTCCTCCTATATATATATATACATGTACCCTGAAAACATCGAGAAAACAGAGAAAACCCTAATTCCACCGCCGCAACCTTCTGTTCCCGTGAGATCCCATCTTGGGGCCTGTTCCGGAGATTCGCCGGAGGGGGGATCTACCACGGAGTGCTTCTACATCAACACCATAGCCTCACCCATGAGTTGTGAGTAGGTTACCACAGACCTTCGGGTCCATAGTTATTAGCTAGATGGCTTCTTCTCTCTTTTTGGATCTCAATACAAAGTTCTTCTCGATCTTCAAGGAGATCTATTCGATGCAATCTTTTTGTGGTGTGTTTGTCGAGATCCGATGAATTGTGGGCTTATGATCAAGATTATCTATGAACAATATTTGATTCTTTTCTCAAATCTTTTATGTATGATTATAATATCCTTGCAAGTCTCTTTGAATTATTGGTTTGCTTTGGCCTACTAGATCTATAGTTCTTGCAATGGGAGAAGTGCTTGGCTTTGGGTTCGCACATATACCTTTTTTCTCCTCGCTCCTTCTCTTTCTCATCTTCGCTATTTTCTATTTTCCCGTTTCTATACGACTTTTTTCAGCGTGTGTTCGGATAAACCACACACTTGAAGGGTGTTCATCCTTAAATGTACATACCCCACAATACCTGGGGGCTTCTTTTTACAAGAAGCTTATTATAATTAGTTTGTGAGCATCAAGCTCACCCTATATATGTGTCGTCTACCCACATATGTCTATTTCCCACCATTATATGCACCTTTATGACTTAAGTTTTTGCCAAGCTGGGTTGCCTGGCTCTTCTGCTTATGCCCTACATTCCCGTTTGTTCAGCTAGGGTATAAAGGGAGCACCTCTGCGATTGTTACATCCGGGTTATCCGGATGTGTAACTCAGACGGGTGAAGCCGAAAGCTAGCGTTCTTAAGGCAATGATTGGTCGGTGAGCAAAAGACAAACTGCCATTGTTGCAATACAAAATCCCATATGACAATTTGTACTATGATCTTTTACCATCACAACTTCGGTTTGCACAAAAATTTGCATACTAACCCAGGGAAAGGAACCCTTAATGGAACTATTCTCTCTGGAAGATGTTTCTTACAACCAAATGTAATATAACATAACTCCCTGAATACAACTTGTCTGTTCAAGCAACTATGATTGGATTGCCTGGTTTCTGAACATACTCGGGTGTTTACCCAGCGTACAATATTTGCAAACACTCCGAACCTAGGGTTTCCAGAGGTTGAAGCATAAGGTCTGCCATGACAATCGTTTTACAAATACGGCTGGAGACAAGTTTATTGACAAAAGTACATTACTACTTAGACTCAAAAACTTCTTCTTCCTCTAGGCCTTCTAATAAGTTGTCTAGTTTACAATCCTGTTGGGAAAACTTGGCAGCTAACTTCACTTTGTCATACACTAGGGTGACTGGAATTTCCTGTCCATCGGATCCTCGAGGTCCGACCCGTGCCATATGATTTGGATCAAGCCCGGTGTACCGTGTTTTTACCATGCCCAAGCTTCCCGAGCACCTTCTCGGCATGCCGATATCTTTCATAGCCCAAAACGGCACCGAGCTCCCTTGAACAAATTCACGAGTTCCTCCATACTTCCTGGAGGAGAATCAGCTGGCCATAAAGCCTTAGCAATGTTCCTCATTGCCTTCCATGCTCGATCATCCACATTGGACATCTCCTGTAGTAGGTCGCCTCGAAATCCGGACACCTCTTCTTCGGGACGCCCAGTTAACACGTCTGCAGAAACAACCTTGTCAGGGTTTTGCATTATCAAACTATACGACTATAAGTTCAAATGCATACTGAATATGCCGCCTCTCATATTTCTGTTTTCTTTTAAGGCATATGCAAGTCGGGCTCGCACGTCCTTTAGCTCCTGGTCAAGCTGGGTATTGGCATCCTGTAGATTGTTCTTCTCAGCTCTGACCCATGTGAGTACACGTTCACCAGCGGCTTCTTACCTTTCGGCATGCGTTTAGCCGCCAGTGCGGCCTTTAATTTCTGTTCCAACTGATCCGACGATCCTACCATTGTATAATAAATCAAACATTTATTCACATAAACGGTACCGTCAGTCGATTATAGTTTCCAGACGAAAGGGGACATTACCAGTAGGGGCCTCCTTGGATTTCTCCAATTCGGCGGTAGCGGCAGCCAGCTGGTTTTGACATTGTTCTAGCTCCCAGGATAGCATATTGTTCTTATCTGTGAGTACCTGATTATACATCGATCCTTAAAATCAGTTGCTTCAACTGTTTTCAAGTCTCAGGGGCTACTGGTACATGGTTATTAAAATCTACACAAAATGATCTTACCCGCATATCCTTTGAAAGCTGCTAAGTGGCTGCAGCAAGTCCATCCCGAGCAGCTCGGATATATGCATCCGCCGAGCTGAAGGCATTGAATGCCTCTTCAGTAAAGCAGGGATCACGCATAACTGCTCTTCGGGGTCGATGTTTCATTGCACTCTCCGCTTTGGCGTTGGTGACGTACATTATCTGAATCGTCGGAGAGAGGACAATCCGGCATTGCACCCATACGGACTCTAGCAGTGGAGGCAGGGTCCAGGGTCGGATTAGCGGATGCATGTCCGGCTGGCTCTCCGAATATAGTCTGGTGGATGCTCTTCCTAAAGTTTGGCACAGTAGGGGATGTCATAGTTCCATATGTTTGTTGTAGGTCATATTGAAAACCTTACCTTTTCGATGAAGGTAGGGGCGGGGAGGTGTCACCGCCCTCTTTTCTTTTCGAAGGCCCGCCTTGTGTTGACATCCCATTTCTAAGGGATGATCCTGATGCGGCGTGACAAGACGAGTGCCGCCCCTTTGAGGCACGAGATAGTGCAATGGGTGAGGCGCGGTGGGGAAACTCTTTTGGAGGAGATGCTCCCTGGGCACTTACATGCGAAGAGGGGAGAAGGCCGGGGTAATCGTCCACAATGGACACCTCTGTGCCATTGTAGCTTGCCTGATCGAAGACCTCCTCCTTGAGCTCCACGAATATATCAGGATCCTCTTCAAAACCGGGATCTAGGTCCCTGATTTGGTCCTACGGTTGCGGAGCGGGACTGTGGATTCCCGCAGTGGCCTTCCTCCATTCCAATTAAAAAAGGTCAGGTTAAATCCAGCAGGTTGCAGCTCAGAAAGAGGATTGAGAAAGGTTCTAGATTAAAAGCTTACCCAGCAAGGAGGGTTGTACATGGAAAAACACTCTCGGCACTTGAGGCGAGTGAATTCCTCTTTCTCTCCTTTATAAAGATCGGCCAACATGGCGGACAGGGCGGCAAAGTTATCCGGACCCTTGCGACCGTAGCGGGATCCATCATCCTCCCCGTTATAATTCCACATGTGAAGTCCCTGGATTGGAGTGGCTAAACACCCCGCGTTATGGAAATCTCCATAACCTCGACTATGGACACTCCGTATTGGGCGAGGACTTTTATCATGTCCATTAGTATCTTAGCCTCTGCGTTATCTGCTTCCTTGAGGCTTCAGGGACGCCAGTTGTGGCGCTTATTTAATGGAGCGTTGGAAAACTCAGGAAGGCCTCGTCGGATGGATTCCAAGAGAACGGTGTCTTCAATATAGAACCACTCCGAGGGCCACTCTTCGGATGCCTTCTTCGGAGTACCGGATAAGTATTATGTCCCGGCTATGCGCCATACTTCGGCACCACCCACCTCGAATATGGATCCCTTTTGGGAGCGAGGGATGAGGTAGAAGAATTTCTTCCATAGCTCTAAATGGACCTAGCAGCCTAGGAACATCTCGCAGAGAGTGATGAAGCCCGCAAATAACCCTCTGTGAATGGTCTACATACATACATACACACATACATACATACATACATCTGTGTGTGTATGTGTGTGTGATTTCTTCAGTCTGTGCTTGTGTCTTAGGGCGTCTCCAACGCTGACTTTTAAACCGCATACATCCATTCGGATCGAGCTGTTCGGAACTGTTTTGTCATCCAACACGGTACTCCATTGGTCCGAGGCTCGGTCTAGACTTTGTTTTAACAAACCTGGAGGCAAAATGAATTGGGGGGAGTTCAAACTGCCGCCACGTAGGACTCCGACACCCCCGACCCACTCAAATCCCCTTCTGGCCCACTTTTCTTCTACTCCGCCCCTGCTCACTCATGCTTTGCATCCACACCCTCCTCGTCCAACATTGTGGTTGGACCTCTTCGGACACCGCCTAGGCTTTGCAGGACATCTGAAACCCCCACTAATGTGTATGCCCTCCTTGGACTACGCCACCATCCACCCAGGGTCCCTCCGGCCCTACTGACAATGTCCATGGCGAACACCATGCCCAGCAGGTGTTCGGTCAAATGCCATTGAGCTTTTTTGTTAAAGTCTTGTTATTTTCCAGAGTAGGCATGATGGTGGGTGAGGGAGTCCTGGATTAAGGGGTCCTCGGGTGGCCGGATTGCTCGTTATGGGCCGGACTGGTGGGCCGTGAAGATTATCACTAAAGACTATCTCCCATATCCAGATAGGACTCCCATATGTGTGATATAGCAAGTTTAGAGTTCGGGTGTAAAACGTTCCTTCCTCTGCAAGATGGTCATGTACAACCCTAGGTCCCTATGGTGCATATATAAACTGGAGGGTTTAGTCCGTAGAGGAAACAACAATCACAATTATATAGGCTAGACTCCTAGGGTTTTAACCATTACGATCTCGAGGTAGATCAACTCTTGTAACCCTATATTCATCAAGATCAATCAAGCAGGAAGTAGGGTATTACCTCGATCAAGAGGGCCTGAACCTAGGTAAACCTGGGTAAAACATTGTGTCCCCAGTCTCCTATTACCATCGATCCTCAGACGCATAGTTCGGGACCCCGTACCCGTGATCCGCTAGTTTTGACACTGACATTTTTTCTTTCATTGAGAGTTCCACTGTGTCGTTGACAGAAGGATTAATGGCTCGCTTCGTCATCAACGACGGCGCCACCACTGAGGGAGTTTTTCTCCCCCGACAGCTTTTCGTGTTCGGCGGCTTCGTGCTTCGAGCCAACACGGAAGGCCACCTCGAGCAGGTTGACAGCTATGCCCCTAGTCATCAGATCAGATTTGGAAGCTTGAACTACGTTACTGACGTCCGCGGAGATTTGATCTTCGACGGATTCGCACCTTGGGCGGCTGCTCCCTGCCCCCACGATGAAGACGTCTTAGATCTATTATCAGACCCCCATTCGGGGGACAACACCTACAACAGCCCTGGCCCTAGATCCAGAGCAGATTGTGTCATCCGAGGACGGGAAGATCAACCCCGCCACAGAAACCACAGACTTAACGGCGCTCGAGCCGCTCACAAACCCAGCATTGAGCGGGATTCCCCCCACTGCTAGAGCACTGGACTCGTGCAAGATTACGAGTTCCGAACTTTCAGGTTCTGCACTTGTTGGGCCCAATCAAGAGGTTGTCACCGAACTCTACCCCACAGATGCCCGAACATACGACCAGCACTCAATCGTAAACGAGGCGCTGGGCTTACTAAAATACCTCACCCTAGCATAGGATTCCCAGCCGAACTATGCCCAGTTTGAACTGGGGGCTGAGGACAGGGAATTTTGATTCCCACCCACCAGCCACTTGGTAGCCACGGTCGAAGATTTAACCGATCTACTAGATTACGCTTCCGGAGACATCGACGGAATGGACCACGACGTCGAAGCCGATCTAAGTGCAAACTCGCCTGTAACCGGGCGATGGACGGCTACTTCCACATAAGATGTATATATGGTGGATACACCCAACGGGGAGAAAGACGATGGCGACACAAATCCAGAGTAGGACAAGCCCGTCGATGGACCTCCTAAACGCCGGCGTTAGAAACGTCGATCCCGGTCCCGTAAAGGGAAGGAGAGTAATACTATCACCAAAGACGATGACGAGCCAAAACAAGCCGATGAACCCGTGGAGCCCGTGGTGGAGCAGGACGAACGGGAAGATGGTGAATACAGTCCCGAACCACTGGTCGATCACAGCGATGCCGAAGACAGCAATTATCAACTTGTCTCCAAAGAGGACGCCAGCCTGGGAGACGAAGAACTCATCGTCCGAGAAGAACCACTCGAATAGAAGTGTTTTCAACAATAGCTCAATGCTACAGCAAGGAGCCTGAAAAAGCAGCAGCGGCGGCTTAGAGCTGAACAGGATACGCTCAATGAGAGATGGAACGAAGTGCTAGATGCTGAAGAAAGATACGGCCATAAGTGCCAAACAAAGAGCTATCCCAAACGTAAACTGCTGCCCCAATTCAATGATGAGGCCCTTGCACCAATCCGCCGAAGTACGATCAGTCCGATCAACCGGACCGACCACCCCATGGACGAGACAAAGCGGCCAGCAATGCCGTACACCAGCATGCACCTCCTCACCGTAAAGGAAAGGATACATCGGCTCAGGGCCATAAGTACGATCTACATCAGAACCTGAATAAAAAAGCTGGCCAGGCCAGATCAATCTACGGATCAAGGGAATGTGCTCCCACATGAGACGGCGGCTATCAAGCCAAACTCGTCGGGCATAATCAAGTCCGGAACCAGCACCAAACACACACACACCGTTCGAATGACGCCACGATATCGCAAAATACATGGGTGCCACACACCCTCTATGCTTCACCGACGAGGTGATGGATCACAAATTTCCAGAAGGGTTTAAACCCGTAAACATCGAGGCGTATGATGGAACGGCGGACCCCATTGTATGGATAGAAGACTTTATTCTTCACATCCACATGGCTCATGGAGATGACCTCCATGCCATCAAATACCTACCTCTCAAGCTGAAAGGGCCAGCTCGGAAATAGTTAAACAGCCTCCCAGAGAACTCCATTGGAAGCTAGGAAGAGCTTGAGGATGCTTTTCGGGCTAACTTTCAGGGGACTTATGTGCGGCCCCGGGATGCTGATGATCTAAGTCAAATAATCCAGCAACTCGGGGAGTCAGCCCGCAAGCTTTGGAATAGGTTCTTAACTAAAAAGAACCAAATTGTTGACTGTCCAGACGCCGAGGCCTTAGCGACATTCAAACACACAGTGTTCGGGATGAGTGGCTGGCTAGACACCTCGGTCAAGAGAAGCAGAGGACAATGGCAGCCCTTACTACACTCATGACCCGCTTTAGCGCGGGTGAGGACAGCTG
Source organism: Secale cereale (assembly GCA_902687465.1). NCBI lineage: Eukaryota > Viridiplantae > Streptophyta > Magnoliopsida > Poales > Poaceae > Secale > Secale cereale. Next base: position 68,505,909 of record LR738713.1, read on the forward strand.
GCTAGCTCATAGCAGCAATAGCACCAGCGACCCAGGCACCTCCGAAGTCAGGGATGGCAATGGCAAGCCACGACGCAATAAGAACAAGCATCGAACAATGTTGGGAGCATAGATGACACATCAGTAAACGTTGGATTCATTGGCTCTAGGCTCGGTCAACGAAAGAATCCATTCAAGGGCAACAAAGACAGTCCATCTAGCTTGGACAAAATACTACAAAGGCCTTGCCAGATTCATGGCACCCCTGATAAACCTGCAAATCATACCAACCGTAACTATTGGGTTTTCAAGCAGGCTGGCAAGTTAAATGCCAAACATAAGGGGAAAGGACCTCAAAGCGAGGACCAGGATGAACCTCGCCAGCCGGACAATGGGGGACAGAAAAAATTTCCACCTGAGGTAAAAACCATGAATATGATCTACGTTACCCATATCCCCAAGAGGGGACACAAGCACGCACTCAGGGGCGTTTACGCCGTAGAGCCTGTCGCCCCCAAGTTCAGTCCATGGTCGGCTTGTCCGATCACCTTTGATAGCAGGGATCACCCAACCATTATCCGTCACAGAGGTTCAGCGGCCTTAGTGCTCGATCCTATAATTGACGGATATCATCTTACTCGAGTCCTTATGGACGGCAGCATCAGTCTCAATCTGATATACCAACACACTGTCCGCAAGATGGGGATAGACCTATCAAGAATTAAGCCCAGCAGCACTACCTTTAAAGGAGTGATACCAGGCGTAGAAGCCCGCTGTACGGGCTCACTAACACTGGAGGTCGTATTCGGTTCTCCTGATAACTTTCGAAGCGAAGAGTTAATCTTCGACATCGCTCCTTTCCGAAGCTATCACACACTACTCGGAAGGACGGCCTTCGCCCGCTTTAATGCGGTCTTGCATTATGCTTATCTGAAGTTCAAAATGCCCAGAACACACAGCGTCATCACGGTCAACGGGAACATGGAGCACTCCCTCTATACAGAGGAAGACACCGCGGCCTTAGCAGCCGAAGTCCAAAGCGGCATATTCAAGCCGAACAGTTCATCGGTCGTCAAGACCACAGACACTGCTAAATGTGTCCGGCCCGCACTACAATGCGGCAGCTCAGAGGAACCTGAGCTCAATTAGCAGTTACGCCCCTATCGACTACCCCACAAGGTAGTGGCATATGTACCTCGCATACACAATTACGCCCTTGAAATACCTTGGGCGGCGCTGGGGGCACACTACATACAAATAGTCCATAGTTCGGCTTGACCCTATTCGGACTCTAAAATACATTTTCCTTTTAAGGTTAAATAAAAGAACCAACCTTACTTACAGCTATGCAGGATATTCCTTTCGAGAGTTCTCTTTCCTTTTTTACAGGCGGCCATCATAATTCCCCTCTTCAATGAGACAAGGAGAAAACGGCGCAGATGTGCAGCAATGCCCCGCTTTAAGATTTCTTTTTATATTCAGGCTCTGTGTAAACCTTTTCTCTCCTTTTTATTTTTTTATTTTTTTTGGCATGTAAAATGCCCAAAGATGTTATCTCCATTATCCGTAACCATACGGCTCGCCGTATTAAACGAGATATAAAAGAAGCAGTTTGGTTCCAATTCGCTTGGAGTCCATCTTATTACCACCTATGTTCTCTCCCCATGTCAGATTGCCAAGTGTGCCTTAATACCTGGACTTAATGCCAGGGGTTGTATTTGGCCTGGCACACCTCCAAAGTCCGAACACCTATAGGGAACAGTTCGGCATCCCGGATATTGTGTTATATGCATCGGCTCCAAATCATGTCTTGGGTCTATAGTTGGGTTGCCCGGCTCCTGTGTTTGCCACCTTACATTCCGCATTGTTTGGCTAAGGTAGTAAAGGGAGAACTACTATGATTGTACTTCTGGTTTGTCCGGTCAAGTACCTTAGTAGAGAAAGCCGAAAATTGACTGTCATGATGAAGCGAGAGATGGTCAAGCGACTCGGTGACCTGGTGTCATACTAGACCGATGGTGATCTACTCCGTATTATACGAGGGGCTGGTCTTTTCCAAGACGCGTAAAGTGGGCACCATAGTTCGGAATGCCGCACACGCATCAGGGGCTAGTAATTACCCCCACAAGTCAATCTCCTATGGCTAAGTGAAAGCAATAAAGCCGCATAGTCTGATTGCATGGTTCGCTCCGCGGACACCTCCTCTATGGACCAAGACATTGGATAAAGAGTGTCAAACACACATTACCGAACATCCCTGTAATATTTCATGGGGGTTGAAGCCGACGACTGGAAACTTTCAAATTTAACTAAAACAACCGCATAGAAGGAAAAGACACTTATAATACAAAAGCGCAATAATTTTATATACATCAGCACATATGCTTAGTTCTTACAATCTATATACAATCACTCAAATATTATATCATTTGAGCACTGGCCCTCTACAAGGCGGGCTCCTTCTAGGACATCACCAAAGTATCTTTCCAGCTTCGGGTGATCCTTGCCCTTTGGCGGGCCAGCAGTTGCTATCTCTGTGGCCTTCATCTTCAACCAATGCATCTTGACGCGGGCAAAGGCCATGCGCGCACCTTCTATGCAGGCCGAACGCTTAATAGCGTCGACCCGTGATAACCCACAAGTGTAGGGGATCACAACAGTTTTCGAGGGTAAAGCATTCAACCCAAATTTATTGATTCGACACAAGGGGAGCCAAAGAATACTCTCAAGTATTAACAGCTGAGTTGTCAATTCAAAATCACCTGGAAAACTTAGTATCTGCAGCAAGGTAATTTAGTAGCAAGGTAATATGGAAGTAACGGTAATGGTAGCAAAAGTAGCGATAGTAGTTTTGTAGTGATTGTAACAGTAGTAGCAGAAAAGTAAATAAGCAACAAGCAATATGTGAAAAGCTCGTAGGCATTGGATCAGTGATGGATGATTATGTCGGATGCGATTCCTCATGTAATATTTATAACATAGGATGACACAGAACTAGCTCCAGTTCATCAATGTAATGTAGGCATGTATTCGAATATAGTCATACGTGCTTATGGGAAAGAACTTGCATGACATCTTTTGTCCTACCCTCCCGTGGCAGCGGGGTCCTAGTGGAAACTAAGGGTTATTAAGGCCTCCTTTTAATAGAGTACCGGACGAAAGCAGTAACACATAGTGAATACATGAACTCCTCAAACTACGGTCATCACTGGGAGAGGTCCCGATTATTGTCACTTCGGGGTTGTCGGATCATAACACATAGTAGGTGACTATTGACTTGCAAGATAGGATCAAGAACACACATCTATTCATGAAAACATAATAGGTTCAGATCTGAAATCATGGCACTCGGGCCCTAGTGACAAGCATTAAGCATAGCAAAGTCATAGCAACATCAAGCTTAGAACATAGTGGATACTAGGGATCAAACCCTAACAAAACTAACTCGATTACATGATAAATCTCATCCAACCCATCACCGTCCAGCAAGCCTACGATGGGATTACTCACGCACGGCGGTGAGCATCATGGAATTGGTGATGCAGGAAGGTTGATGATGATGATGGTGACGATCTCCACTCTCCGGAGCCCTGAAGGGACTCCAGATCAGCCCTCCCGAGAGAGATTAGGGCTTGGCAGCGGCTCTGTATCTAAAACGCGATAATTCCTTCTCTCTGATTTTTTTTCCTCGAAAGTGAATATATGGAGTCGGGGATATGTCGCTGGAGCATCAGGGGGCCCACGAGGCAGGGGGCGTGCCCAGGGGGCGCCCCCCACCCTCGTGGATAGGGTGTGGGCCCCCTGGTCTGGTTCTTTCCGTGGATATTTTTTATATATTCCAAAATAAATCTCCGTTGAATTTCATGTCATTCCGAGAACTTATATTTATGCACAAAAATAACACCAAGGCAGTTCTGCTGAAAACAGCGTCAGTCTGGGTTAGTTCCATTCAAATCATGCAAGTTAGAGTCCAAAATAAGGGCAAAAGTGTTTAGAAAAGTAGAGATGTATCAACACCCCCAAGCTTAAACCTTTGCTTGTCCTCAAGCAATTCAGTTGATAAACTGAAAGTGATAAAGAAAAACTTTAACAAACTCTGTTTGCTCTTGTTGTTGTAAATATGTAAAGCCAGCATTCAAGTTTTCAGCAAAGATCATGAACTAACCACATTCACAATAACTTTCAGGTCTCATGTCTACTCATATCAACGGCATAATCAACTAGCGATCAATAATAATAAACCTCGGATGACAACACTTTCTCAAAACAATCATAATATGATATAACAAGATGGCATCTCGCTAGCCCTTTCTGAGACCGCAAAACATAAATGCAGAGCACCTTTGAAGATCAAGGACTGACTAGACATTGTAATTCATGGTAAAAGACATCCAGTCATAATCATACTCAATGCAAATTAATAGCAATACATGCAAATGACAGCGGTGCTCTTCAATTGGTGCTCTTTAATAAGAGGATGATGACTCAACATAAAAGTAAATAGATAGGCCCTTCGCAGAGAGAAGCATGGATTTGTAGAGGTGCCAGAGCTCAATTTTGAAATAGAGATGAATAATATTTTGAGTGGTATACTTTCATTATCAACATAACAACTAAGAATCTCGATATCTTCCATGCTACACACATTATAGGCGGTTCCCAAACAGAATGGTAAAGTTTATACTCCCCCAACCACCAATAAGCACACTCCACGGCTAGCCCGAAACAATGGGTACCGTCCAAACCAGCAACAGCCCTGGGGGAGTTTTGTTTAATTATTATGATTTGAGCATGGGACTGGGCATCCCGGTTACCAGCCATTTTCTCATGAATGATGAGAGGAGTCCACTCATCGTGAGAATAACCCACCTAGCATGGAAGATATAGACAGCCCTAGTTGATACATGAGATGTTTGAGCATACAAAACAGAATTTCATTTGAAGGTTTGGAGTTTGGCACATACAAATTTAGTTGGAACGGCAGGTAGATACCGCATATAGGAAGGTATGGTGGACTCATATGGAATAACTTTGGGGTTTATGGAAGTGGATGCACAAGTAGTATTCCCGCTTAGTACAGGTGAAGGCTAGAAAGAGACTGGGAAGCGACCAGCAAGAGAGCGACAACAGTCATGAACATGCATTAAAATTAATCAACAATGAATGCAAGCATGATTAGGATATAAATTACCATGAACATAAATATCGTGGAGGCTATGTTGATTTCGTTTCAACTACATGCATGAACATGTGCCAAGTCAAACCACTTGAATCGTTCAAAGGAGGATACCACCCTATCATACCACATCACAACCATTTTAATATCATGTTGGCACGCAAGATAGACGATTATAAACTCTTGGCTAATTAAGCATGGAATAAGCAGCTATGATCTCTAATTGTCATTGCAAGCATGTTTCATTCATAATAGACTGAATCAGGAACGATGAACTATCATATTTTCAAAAACAAGAGAGGTCGAGTCTGTACTAGCTTTTCTCATCTCAATCAATTCATCATATATCGTCATTATTGCCGTTCACTCGCACGACCGAACGGTGTGGATAATAATAATAGTGCACGTGCATTGGACTAAGCTGGAATCTGCAAGCATTTAATAAAAGGGAGAAGACAAGGAAATATGGCTCATGGTTAAATCAACAGTAATGCACACAAGAGCCACTAAGCATTTTCATCATGGTCTTCTCTTCTTGACCCCCAAAGAAAAGAAAAGACACTATTTACACGGGAAAGCTCCCAACAAGCAAAAGAAGAACGAGAAATCTTTTTGGGTTTTCTTTTAATTACTACTACTACAGGCATATAAAGTAGACTAGCTAAAAGCTACCACTAATGTTTTCATTTTTCTTAAGGCTTTTCTAACACACAAGAAAAGACTAAGAAAAGAAATGAAACCAGCATGGATAGTATAATGAAAAAGTGTGAGCACCGATTATTGGAATAAGTGTGTGAACATGAATGTAATGTCGGTGAGAAATATGCACTCCCACAAGCATAGGCTTTTGGCCTAAGTTGGTCTACTGCCACGGATCAAAGCTACTCTCTCCGATGTACGGAGGAGCGTCCTCTGGGTACCACTGGTTGGCAATCTCATCCGGATCCCACCGATAAACCGATTGCCGATAAGGGTCAAGTGGTTGCTCCGGCTCCGGCTCTGAAGCCTGTGCTTGGCTCCAGTACGCATAAACGGCATCCGACAAAATGAGGTACGTGCCTGAAAGTAAATAAAACAAAGATGGTGCAGGCAAGGTAATAATTTCACAATATTTTTCATCAAACATCAATTTGTACTTAAGCAATTTATTTTTATCTTTAACAATAAAATCATGTGCTATCATACTTTTATAATTTAGATAAGCCGGGGCCAGCAACTTTTCTTCTTTCTCATGATGCCTAATAAGTATTCTAAAGTGTTCAGCTAGGCGTGAAGCAAAGATGCCTCCAAAGATGGGACCCTTTGTATGGTTCAGACTTATTCGTTTAGCAGCAACATCACCCAAGCTAAAAGTTGTGTCTTGAAACAAAGCATGGCGCAAAATGACAATATCAGGGGCACTAAGATTCCCACTGTTCCCGCGACCAATTAAGCATCTACTAGCAAATATTGCAAAGTAGCGTAGAACAGGAAAATGTATACTAGTAATTCTTGCCCCTGAAACTTGTCTTGTTTCCCCTACAGCTATCATATCAATAAACCCCTCAACATCTTTACGTTGTGGTTCCTCGAGACTACCAGCAAAGGGTATCTTACATACTTGACAAAATTCATAGAACGACATCTCCTTAACCTCATCATATAAATGAAACACCACTGAAGGTGCTGATTTCTTAGCATGAAAATGAAAATTTTGCGTGAAAATATTAGTGAGCAAGAGATACTGTTCATGCTGGTCGTGGAGGAAGTCGGTGAGTCATGCATTCTCCGCCAAATAATAAAAGTCTTTATAAATACCGGCGGCTTCCAAAAACTCATTGCAAGGCCATTGACACGGTCGAACTTCCATAGTGCGAGGAAGATTGTATTTGGGTTTCTTATTCTCTTCCTTCTGCTTATCCTTTGAACTTTGACTGGAAGAGCCTCTCAACAATCTCCTCATCATTTTCTTCCTTTGAAAAATTCTGAAATTTTTAGTGACTCAAAAGAAAATTGAACCAAACTCAACAAGATTGATAGCAACTACTCCTACAAGTGCCTAGAGACTATATCATGCATTAGAACTACTTGGGACCTCATAAATTTGACATGCAAGCTCAAGAATAGGGTCACCTAAGTAGCAAAAGTTTGCAATAAATAAAGCACTAGAACAAAAACTAATTGGACCAATGTAGGAGTCACATACCAAAGAACAATCTCCCCAAACAGTTTTGTGAATGGAGCTTTGACCAAGGAGATCGAAAATGGCAGCAAGATGAGCTAGAACTCGTGCTTGAGCTGGTTGGTGATTTTTTTGGAGGAAGGAGTGTGTGGGTGCTGGAGTAAGTGGAGGGGGGCCACGTGGGGCCCACGAGGCAAGGGGCACGCCCAGGGAGAGGGCGTGCCCTGCACCCTCGTGGCCCGGTGCTGGCTCCCCCTGTTGTGTTCTCAGTGCCAAATATTCTTAAATATTTCGGAAAAAATCATATTTCATTTTCGGGGCATTTGGAGAACTTTTATTTTTAGGGAATTTTTTATTGCACGGATAACTCTGAAAACAGAAAGAAAATACTATTTTTGCTTTATTTAATCTAAATAACAGAAAGTAAAGGAAGGGTACATAAGGTTGTGCTTTCTAAATCCAGCCATCTCATGCTCATCAAAAGGAATCCATTAACAAGGTTGATCGGGTCTTGTCAATAAACTCTTTCCGAATAACATGAAACCGGAGAATTTTCGAATAACACTAGGTTACCTCAGTGGGGATATGTATGTCCCCAACAATAAGAATATCATATTTCTTCTTGACAGTAGGAAGAAGAAATTCAAAACCCCCAATAGTAATCGGTGAAAATTTTCCAATAGAACTGATACTGTGGACCTGAGGTTGATTCCTCGGAAAGTGTACCGTATGCTCATTACCATTAACATGAAAAGTGAAATTGCCTTTGTTGCAATCAATAACAGCCCCTGCAGTATTCAAAAAGGGTCTACCAAGGATAATAGACATACTATCGTCCTCGGGAACATCAAGGATAACAAAGTCCGTTAGGATAGTAACATTTGCAACAACAACAACAGGCACATCCTCACAAATACCGACATGTATAGCAGTTGATTTATAGGCCATTTGCAAAGATATTTCAGTGGGTATCAACTTATTCAAATCAAGTCTACGATATAAAGAGAGAGGCATAACACTAACACTGGCTCCAAGATCACATAAAGCAGTTTTAACATAGTTTCTTTAAATGGAGCACGGTATAGTTGGTACTCCTGGATCACCTAGTTTCTTCGGTATTCCACCTTTAAAAGTATAATTGGCAAGCATGGTGGAAATTTCAACTTCAGGTATCTTTCTTTTATTTGTAATAATATATGTCATATACTTAGCATAAGGATTTGTTTTAAGCATATCAGGCAAACACATACACAAAAAGATAGGTCTAATCATTTTAGCAAAGTGCTCAAAATCTTCATCATCCTTTTTCTTGGATGGTTTAGGAGGGAAAGGCATGGGTTTCTGAACCCATGGTTCTTTTTCTTTATCGTGCTTCCTAGCAACAAAGTCTCTCTTGTCATAATGTTGATTCTTTGATTGTGGGTTATCAAGATCAACAGCAGGTTCAATCTCTACATCATTGTCATTGCTAGGTTGAGCATCATCATGAACATCATCATTTACATTATCACTAGGTTCATGTTCATTACCAGATTGTGTTTCAGCATCAGAGATAGAGATATCATTGGGATTCTCAGGTGTGTCAGCTACAGGTTCACTAGAAGCATGCAAAGTCCTATCATTTTTCTTTTTCTTCTTCTTAGAAGAACTAGGTGCATCTACATTAGCTCTTTGAGAATCTTGCTCAATTCTCTTAGGATGGCCTTCAGGATACAGAGGTTCCTGAGTCATTTTACCACCTCTAGTCACAACTCTAATAGCGTTATCATTTTTCTTACTATTTAATTCATTGAGCAAATCATTTTGTGCTTTAAGTACTTGCTCTACTTGAGTGGTAACCATAGAAGCATGTTTACTAATGAGTTTCAGTTCACCTTTAACTCTAGACATATAATCACTCAACCGTTCAATCATATATGCATTACGTTGCAATTGTCCACCAACATAAGCATTGAAGTTTTCTTGTTTAGCAATGAAGTTATCAAACTCATCTAAGCATTGGCTAGCAGATTTATAACGAGGAATATCACCTTCATCAAATCTATAAAGATAATTTACCTTTACTACCTGTGTCGGGTTATCAAGACCATGTATTTCTTCAATAGGCATTAAATTCTTAACATCTTCAGCTTTAATATCTTTTTCTTTCATAGATTTCTTTGCCTCTTGCGTATCTTCGGGACTGGGAAATAGAACACCCCTTTTTTTGGAGTTGGCGTAGGGGCTGGTTCAGGAAGTGTCCAATTGTTTTCATTGGTCAACATATTATTCAATAACAATTCAGCTTGATCGGCAGTTCTTTCCCTCAAAACACAACTATCCAGGTGGTCTCTGGAAGCATTGGTTAGTCCATTATAAAAGACATCAAGTATTCCATTCCTCTGAAGAGGATGATCAGGCAAAGCATTAAGTAATTGGAGAAGCCTCCCCCAAGCTTGTGGGAGACTCTCTTCTTCAATTTGCACAAAATTATATATTTCTCGCAAGGAAGCTTGTTTCTTATGAGCGGGAAAATATTTAGCAGAGAAGTAATAAATCATATCCTGGGGACTACGCACACAACCAGGATCAAGAGAATTAAACCATACTTTAGCATCACCCTTTAAGGAGAAAGGAAATAACTTAAGGATATAGTAGTAACGAATTTTTTCCTCGTTGGTGAATAGGGTGGCTGTATCATTCAACTTAGTAAGATGTGCCACAATTGTTTCATATTCATGGCCATGAAAAGGAACAGATTCAACCAAAGTGATTAACTCGGGATCGACAAAGAAATCATAATCCTTATCAGTAACAAAGATAGGTGAAGTAGCAAAAGCACGGTCATATTTCATTCTAGCATTCAAAGAATTTTCTTTCAGCTTAGCTAATAATTTCTTAAGATCATATCTATCATTGCAAGCAAGAAAGTCTCTAGCAGTTTCTTCATCCATTACATAACCCTCAGGAATAATAGGCAATTCATATCTAGGGGGGCATCTTCATCATCACTTTCATCAATATTATCAGTTTCAATATTTGCATTCTCCCTAACCTTAGCAATTTGTTCATCAAGAAATTCCCCTAGTGGCACAGTATTATCAAGCATAGAAGTAGTTTCATCATACATAGCAGAAGTGGCATCATCAAGAACATGCGACATATCAGATTCAATAGCAGGAGTAGGTGTCGCAAGTTTACTCATAACAGAGGGTGAATCAAGTGCAGAGCTAGATGGCAGTTCCTTACCTCCCCTCGTAGTTGACGGATAGATCTTGGTTTTTGAGTCTTTCAAGTTCTTCATAGTGATCAACAGATATAAATCCCAAGTGACTTAAAGAATATAGCTATGCTCCCCAAAAACGGCGCCAGAAAATAGTTTTGATAACCCACAAGTGTAGGGGATCGCAACAGTTTTCGAGGGTAAAGTTGTGACACCCCGAGACCGATGCGCCAGGTGTCTTCCAGTTATTCGCTGTTGTTGCCATGTCATTTGCTTGCTTGGTGCATTTTTCCATGTCATCATGTGCATTGCATCCTCATATTTTCAAAACTTGCATCCGTCTGAGTCCTCTCCGTCCTCTCCGTTGTCCGTTCGGAGCCCAGACACACTCGCACGCGCCCGCGGCACCTCTGAATATTTATTTTAAATGTGGCCGGAGAATGTTCTCGGAATGGGATGAAACTTGGCGTGTGGTCTTATTATAGTGTAGACAGACCGCCTGCCAAATTTCGTCGCATTCGGAGCTTGTTTGATAGCCCAACCATTAAACTATAGCGGCACTATTGCCGGTACTGTCGTCGGACGTTTTGGTCTCCGAAATTGCCGCCGGGCCTCTCTCTCTCTTCTCTCCCCACAACCCACCTCCTCTACATAGCCCACTAGGCCTGCCTAACCCCCCTCGCATCCGGAGCCATCGGATCGCGATCGGATGCTCCGTAAACACCCCCACACACTCAAACCCTAGCCCTCTTTCCTATTTAAACACCCCCCCTTTCCATTTTGGGCAGCCTAAGCCTACCCCTAACCTCCAGCCGCAGCCAACCCCTCCTTCCTCGCATTTGACGCCGCTCTAACCTTGCTCTGCCACTTGGCGCCGTCGCCACCGCGCCTTGGCCAACCAGGCGGCGCCACGTCAGCCCCAGCCGTCATCCCAGCCAACGGGCGCAAGCCACATTGCTCCCCACCGCGCCAGCCACCGCCGCAGCCCGGCAGGCCCATCCGCGGCCCGCCTGAGCCGTCGCGGGCCCGAAGCCGACCCCGAGTGCTCTGCGCCCGCTCGCTCCGATCGACCGGATCGGGAGATCCCGATCTGGCCGCGCCCGCCGCCGGACTCCACTGGTCCCGCCGCCTCACCTCGCCGGAGGGTCGCCGGACCCCGTCTCCACTTTTCCCCGTGCCTCCTCGCCGGTCTCCGCCGCTGAACATCGCCGAAGGTCGCATGTGCCACCTCGCCAGCCTCCCCTTCGACGACCTCGCCACCTCGCCGCCTTTGAACCTCGCCGCCGCCCGGATCCGGTGCGGGTCGGCCGGATCTGCCCATCCCCGCCTCCCTCATTCCATCCCCGTTCCATCTGCGTTTTTTATATATAGAAAAAAATGGCTAAGTCCCTGGAACATCATATTATGTTGCATGTTTGTGAGTGTTGTAACGTTGTGCACATAGATCCAAATTGAGCATATTATATATCAAAATGTTCGTCTCGAAGTGCTCTACATGTTAGTTGCATTTGCATGCATGTTACTGTTCATCTTGTTGTCTTAATATTCATTGCAAAACTGCTATGTGATGTTACTGCTCAGTCTTGGTTGTATGTCAACAATATGTTAGCATGTTTGAGAGGTCACATCTTTGTGCATGTTGGTCCAAATAGAGTGTATGATATGTCAAAATGTTCATTGTGAAGTGCTCTACATGATGCTGGTTGTTGCATTCATGTTAGGTGCTATATTGACATGTTTATCTCTGTTGCAAAAGTGCATGTTGCTGTTAAGTGCTGAAACTTGTTATAAGATGTTGATTTGTCTTTTTCATATCTTTATGCGTGATTTTTGTTTGAGCTACATGTCAATATGTTTTAGAAGCACAATAATTTCATATTTGATGTGGTGCAATCCAGTTTTCATGATATGCCTTGTGGTGAGTGGAACAAGCTTGCAAAGTGACCTACTCGTTGTTGGCTGATTTCTTACACTTGTTGAAAACTGCTAAGTCTGAAACTGTTATATCCTAATGCCATGTTTGTCTGATGCCCCACTCAAATCCATGAATGTTTTGGGATGTCCAATGACCATGTCCTGATGTCCATGTTATGCTCTATCTATCCATGCCATTGTTTGCATTTATGACCTGTTGTAGCTTGTTGTTTTCATGCTCTCAAGTTGCTATAAAATGTTTCTGTCAGCCTGTTAATAGTAAGTTCAGTTTTGCCATGTGAATAGCTAGTATTCTATGCATCCTATGACCATGTTCTTGCCATGAGTAGCTTCATAAACATGCCTTCTTGTTGTTGGTTATATTCACATGCCATGATATGCTTTGAGATGAGTTGCACAAGCTTGCAAACATGCCTACTTGTCGTTGTTGCTGCCATGTCTAGTTTATTTCACTAAGTCTGTGAATCTGTTATCTTTTGCAATCTTGCCATGATGTTTTGAGCATGTTCTAGTGGTTTTTGGTAGTAGCTCAGTGGCCATGCTTGTAGTACTTGACATGTACATGCTTGCCATGCCCTTTGATGCCATGAGATGCTATTGTATCATGTTGTTTTGATGTCAACTATATGCCTACTTGCTGTTTTGGGTTGATTGTGTTTCAAACTTGTTCCATGTGTATGTGTTGAACCGTTGCTCCGTTTTGAGCGTGTCTTATATGAAACTTGTGTGTTTTTGCATGTAGATGCATAATAACATGTTGAATACCTGTTTGGAGTGTGTTTGCTTAATGTTTGGATGCATCTTGCATCTTTGCCATGCTTGACTTGTTTTGCTCATATCTTCTAGACCGTAGCTCCAAATTAAATGAACTTTATATGTAACTTGAGTAGAATTTCGAGTAGATAATCATGGTGCATGTTAACTTGCTGTTTAACAACTTGAACTTAAGGTTTGTTCAGATCTGGGCCAATTTCGAAATGTGCATATGAGGACTTACCGAAGTTGTCATATGTGGTTTCCGGCCTCATTTAAACTTGTTTGGTTGTGTTGGTCTTATATGCATCATCCCTTGCCATGTTTTGCATCATACTTGTTTGAGCATCATGTCATGTTCTTGTGTTGTGTGTTTGCCATGTTGCTTGCTTCTTCTCGCTAGTGCTCGATTCATTGCGATCGTGAGGATTCGTTCGACTACACTTGGTTCGTCTTCGTGGCTTCTTCTTTGTCTTCTTCATGGACTCGTTCTTCTTCCTTGCGGGATCTCAGGCAAGATGACCGTCACCTTGGATCTCATTACTATCTTTGCCATGGTAGTTGTCTCGATGCTATCGCTATATGTCGCGCTACCTATCTATTTGTTGTCAGCCTCTCCTTGTTGCCATGAAACACCCTCTAACCTTTGACATCGTCTCAGCAAACCATTGTTTCGCTATGTTACCACTTGCTCGGCCCCTCTTATAGCATTGTTAGTTGCAGGTGAAGATGAAGATTGCTCCATGTCGGAACTTGTATACTTTGGGAATATCACAATATCTATTACTTAAATTAATGCACCTATATACTTGGCAATGGGTGGAGGGATTGGCCTATTGCTCAGTGTTTTGTTCCACTTATGCCACCTTAAGAACCGATAAATCGGTGTTATGTTCCTTGATTTTGCATTCCTAACGTGGTTGGGTATATGGGGACCCCTCGACAGTTTGCTTTGAATAAAACTCCTCCAGCAAGGCCCAACTTTGGTTTTACCATTTGCCATAACTAAATAACTTGCATAGGGACTTTCCGGACCCCGAGGACTTAATTTACAACCCGGGCCAGTGCTCCTCATGAGTGTTGGTCCAAACTAGGCAGCCTGCGGGGCCGCCTTGGGGAAGCCCGAGGTATCTGGTTTTACCCGTAGCTTGACCTATCCGGATGTGGCCTGAGATGAGATACGCGCGGCTACTATCAGGGTGTCGGCACGCCGGGAGGTCTTGCTGGAGTTATTTTACCATTGTCAAAATTGAAGGAAACTAGACAACGCCCCGCGCGTTGCCGCGGGATGCTGGTATGACATAGAGCTTAAAAGGGAGGATGATTATAAGGAGATAAAGGAGTAAGAGTGTGTTGCTGCAGATCTATTGCCCTGCAGCAAGATGAGGTATATGTAAATGAGTGTTGCATTAAAATGTAGTGCTATCGATGATAACCAATTATGTTGCCTACATAGCAAACTAAAGAAAAATATACATCAAAGATTGACGTTTGATTGTTCCCAAGAAGATGGATGGGCATATAACATTGTTATCTTATATAATCACAAATATGAGATCAAGCCAATGTTTTGAATGCATTCAAATGAAAAGGTAAATGAAGGTAGGTAGAAAAATATATCATGTTCAAAATTTAACCGGCTAATTAATCTCCATCTGTAGGATATGAGCAATCAAGCATGTGCTGCTTTGTTGAATGTAACTCTGTAGTTCACACATGTAGCCATACAAAAGTATATACTGGTTTTCATTTTGGCAAGCACTTCATATGCACAGAAATTAGCAACGGTACTGGTCCTGAAAAGGCAAAGGGCAAAATCATGGATTTCTATTCGTACAAATATTTATTTATTCAACAATGAACGCACCAAAGCTGAAGAAAGCAATTTGTGTGAAGTCAATGCCAGTAGCAAGAAATTGTTGAAGAGTGCAAATCAAGGTTGTCAGAATCGTGATTTTGAATCAGATCGGAGCCCTGATGATAGGATCGCAAATCGTGGAATCTTCACTATCAGGATCGTCGAAACGTAGATTCTATGAACTAAAGTCGTAGAATCAGAGGGGTTAGTTTGGACCGTAAAGTCGTAGAATCGTACAACAGAATCGCGATTCTGACAACCTTGAGTGCAAATGAGACATACAAAGATGATCCATCTCCATCCATTACTAAATTATAATGGGTTCCATAACAATATACTTACCAAGGCCATAACGTGAGTGCATAATCTACAACGTGAGGCCACAACAGAGGGCTTGATTAACTGAAACATGGTAGAAGGAACT
Organism: Secale cereale; assembly: GCA_902687465.1. Classification (NCBI taxonomy): domain Eukaryota; kingdom Viridiplantae; phylum Streptophyta; class Magnoliopsida; order Poales; family Poaceae; genus Secale; species Secale cereale. The sequence goes on from LR738713.1 coordinate 68,521,397, forward strand.
GAACGGCTACGACGGCGACTGCGTTGCGTATGTAGGATAACTAAGCAGGACAGCTATTTTTGACCAATGCAAATTCAGATGAACGACATCGTACTATCCATGAGGAAAATAGAGACAGCCAATGCAGGCCATGGTTAAGAAACACCCTTGGAATTTCTTATAGCAAAAATAAAATCAGTCCCGGTAGAAACAATCTGATTTTCAAGCATTAAAGTCAGACCTACACTATGCACTATTGCGGTGGAGTTGTGAAAACTAAAATCCAATGTAATATCTCAGGAAAACGACTGCTAATCGCCTAATCCGACACACCTGCCTCTATAATCTATATATGTGAAGTATTGCATCGCAGAAGATAGGAAGCCGAGACGCATAAGAATCCCAGTCTTGAGGCTCTAGGAGCAAACTGGTCCGCAGAGGGGAGGCGATGTCGTCATCAAGGGTTGCAGATGGTCCCGGCTAACACACATGGCACAAACAGGCGATGAGTGACCACAACGAAGACCTCAAATTCGTCCTATAAGCTTACTTTTCCAGGGCGCAACCCGGCAACACTCGGCCACGGGCATGTGCACGAATCTGTGGTGAGAACATGAACTGCTCAGCTCCAACGCTGGCGGAGGAGACCTCAAATCTGTCCCTCCTATATGTCATGGGATCTAAGGAGATGTAGAGAAGATGCGTTAGTTACCCCTGTGTGAGGAGGGAGAAGGAAATCGATTAGTTTCTTTGGAATAAAGTAATGGGATTTAAAGAGATGCAGAGGTGAATGTGGAGAGGGTCTGTCATGTAGAAGGCCAACGGGAGAAGTAAATGCGTCAGTGGAGATGTGGTTGTTTCCTATGCTAGTGGAGAAGACCGGCTTTGCTACATCAACCACCAGTGTTTCCCCTTTGATTCCCCATTGTACGCTTTGTACTTGTGGTTGGTTCCACCTGTAAGTTGGTGACAGAATGCTGAGGTGGCTTAGTTGATGATGTGGATAGGCTTCATGTTAAGAAAAATATGATAGTGGGGATGAACTATTTAAGTATTATAGATATGCCCTAGAGGCAATAATAAAGTTGTTATTTATATTTCCTTATATCATGATAAATGTTTATTATTCATGCTAGAATTGTATTAACCGGAAACTTAGTACATGTGTGAATACATAGACAAAACAGAGTGTCCCTGGTATGCCTCTACTAGACTAGCTCATTGATCAAAGATGGTTAAGTTTCCTAGCCATAGACATGAGTTGTCATTTGATCAATGGGATCACATCATTAGGAGAATGATGTGATGGACAAGACCCATCTGTTGGCTTAGCATATGATCATTTAGTTCTACTGCTATTGCTTTCTTCATGACATATACATGTTCATATGACTATGAGATTACGCAACTCCCGAATACCGGAGGAACACCTTGTGTGCTATCAAATGTCACTACGTAACTGGGTGATTATAAAGATGCTCTACAGGTGTCTCCGAAGGTGTTCGTGGTGTTGGCATAGATCAAGAATAGGATTTGTCACTACGAGTGTCGGAGAGGTATCTCTGGGCCCTCTAGGTAATACACATCATAATAAGCCTTGCAAGCAAATGACTAATGACTTAGTCACGAGATGATGTATTACAGAACGAGTAAAGATCCTTACTGTTAACGAGATTAACTAGGTATAGTGATACCGACGATCGAATCTTGGGCAAGTAACATACCGAAGACAAACGGAACAACGTATGTTGTTGTGCGGTTTGACCGATAAAGATCTTCATAGAATATGTAGGAGCCAATATGAGCATCTAGGTTCCGCTTTTGGTTATTGACCAGAGATGAGTCTCGGTCATGTCTACGTAGTTCTCGAACTCGTAGGGTCCGCACGCTTAACGTTCGATGACGATCAGTATTATGAGTTTATGAGTTTTGATGTACTGAAGGTAGTTCGGAGTCCCGGATGAGATCACGGACAAGATGTGGAGTCTCGGAATGTTCGAGACATAAAGATTAATATAGTGGACGACTATATTCGGGCACCGGAAGTGTTCCGGGTGTTATCGGATAAAACCGGAGTGCCGGAGGGGGTTACCGGAACCCCCCGAGAGAGTATGGGCCATAGTGGGCCTTGAGGGAATAGAGAGAGGCAGCCCATAGGGCTGGACGCATCCTCCCCATAGGAATCCTAGTTGGACTAGAAAAGGGGGGAGGCGCCCCTCTTCTTCCTTCTCCTCTCCTCCTTCCTTTCCTACTCCTAGTACGAATAGGAAGGGGGATTCCTATTCCTACTAGGAGTAGGAATCCTACTACTGGCGCGCCATACTTGGCCAGCTGCACCTCCCCCCTTGCTCCTTTATATACGGGGGTAGGGGGCACCCAAAGACACACAAGAAACATTGTTCTAGCCGTGTGCGGTGCCCCCCTCCATAGAAACACACCTCAGACATACCGTTGCAGTGCTTAGGCAAAGCCCTACGCTGGTAGCTTCATCATCTCCGTCACCACGCCGTCGTGCTGACGAAACTCTCCCGTGAAGCTCAACTGGATCAAGAGCTCGTGGGACGTCATCAAGCTGAACGTGTGTTGAACACGGAGGTGACGTACGTTCGGTGCTTGATCGGTTGGATCGCGAAGACGTTCGACTACACTAACCGCGTCACTAGACGCTTCCGCTTTCGGTCTACAAGGGTACGTAGACACACTCTCCCATCTCGTTGCTATGCATCTAGTCGATATATCTTGCATGATCGTAGGAATTTTTTTGAAATACTACGTTCCCCAACAGTGGCATCATGAGCCAGGTCTATGCGTAGATGATATGCACGAGTAGAACACAATGAGTTGTGGACGATAATAGTCATACTGCTTACTAGCATATCATACTTTGATTCGGCAGTATTGTGAGATGAAGCGGCCCGAACCGACATTACGCGTACGCTTACGCGAGACTGGTTTCACCGTTACGAGCACTCGTTGCTTAAAGGTGACTGGCGGGTGTCTGTCTCTCTCACTTTAGTTGAACCAAGTGTGGCAACGCCCGGTCCTTGTGAAGGTTAAAACAGCACATACTTGACAAAAAATCGTTGTGGTTTTTGTATGCGTAGGTAAGAACAGTTCTTGTTAAGCCCACAGCAGCCACGTAAAACTTGAAACAACAAAGTAGAGGACATCTAACTTGTTTTTGCAGGACATGTTGTGATGTGATATGGTCAAGACGTGATGAGTTATACGTTATTGTATGAGATGATCATGTTTTGTAAAGTTATTGGCAACTGGCAGGAGCCATATGGTTGTCGCTTTATTGTATGAAATACAATCGCCATGTAATTGGTTTACTTTATCACTAAGCGGTAGCGATAGTCGTTGAAGCAATAGTTGGCAAGACGACAACGATGCTATGATGGAGATCAAGGTGTCGCGCCAGTGACGATGGAGATCATGACGATGCTTTGGAGATGGAGATCAAAAGCACAAGATGATGATGGCCATATCATGTCACATATTTTGATTACATGTGATGTTTATCTTATTTTGCTTAGTACAGTGGTACAAGTGTTCTCCCTGAGTATGCACCGTTGCGAAAGTTCGTCGTGCCGAGACACCACGTGATGATCGGGTGTGATAAGCTCTACGTTCAAACACAATGGGTGTAAGACAGTTTTGCACATGCAGAATACTCGGGTTAAACTTGACGAGCCTAGCATGTACAGACATGGCCTCGAAACACTGGATACCGAAAGGTCGAGCGTGAATCATATAGTAGATATGATCAACATAAGATGTTCACCATTGAAAACTACTCCATCTCACATGATGATCAGACATGGTTTAGTTTATTTGAATCACGTGATCATTTAGATGACTAGAGGGATGTCTATCTAAGTGAGAGTTCTTTAGTAATATGATTAATTGAACTTTAATTTATCATGAACTTAGTCCTGATAGTATTTGCAAATTATGTTGTAGATCAATAGCTCGCGTTATAGCTCCCCTATGTTTTTGATATGTTCATAGAGAAAACTAAGTTGAAAGATGTTAGTAGCAATGATGCGGACTAGGTCCGTGATTTGAGGATTATCCTCATTGCTGCACAGAAGTATTATGTCCTTGATGCACCGCTAGGTGACAAACCTATTGCAGGAGCAGATGCAGACGTTATGAACGTTTGACAAGCTCGGTATGATGGCTACTTGATAGTTTAGTGCGCCATGCTTTACGGCTTATAACTGGGACTTCAAAAACGTTTTGAATGCCACGGAGCATATAAGATGTTCCAATAGTTGAAATTAGTATTTCATACTCATGCCCATGTCGAGAGGTATAAGACCTCTAATAGTATTTTGCCTAAAAGATGGAGGAGAATAGCTCAACCAATGAGCATGTGCTCAGATTGTCTGGGTACTACAATTGCTTGAATCAAGTGGGAGTTAATCTTCCAGATAAGATAGTAATTGACAAAGTTCTCTAGTCACTATCACCAAGTTATTAGAACTTCGTGATGAACTATAATATGCAAGGGATGACGAAAGTAATTCCCGAGCTCTTCGCGATGTTGAAATTGGTGAAGGTAGAAATCAAGAAAGAGCATCAAGTGTTGATGCTTAACAAGACCACTTGTTTCAAGTAAAGGGCAAAGGGATAGAAGGGGGACTTCAAGAAGAATGACAAGCAAGTTGTCACTCCCACAAAGAAACCCAAGTCTGGAGCCAAGCCTGAAACTGAGTGCTTCTACTGCAAAGGGATTGGACACTGGAAGCGGAACTGCCCCAAGTATTTGGCGGATAAGAAGGATGGCAAGGTGAACAAAGGTATATGTGATATACATGTTATTGATGTGTACCTTACTAATGCTCATAGTAGCACCTGGGTATTTGATACCGGTTCGGTTGCTAATATTTGTAACTCGACACAGGGGCTACCGATTAAACGAAGATTGGCTAAGGACAAGGTGACGATGCGCGTGAGAAATGGTTCCAAAGTCGATGTGACCGCCATCGGCACGCTACCTTTACATCTACCTTCGGGATTAGTTTTAGACCTGAATAATTGTTATTTGGTGCCAGGATTAAGCATGAACATTATATATGTATCTTGTTTATTGCGAGACGGTTATTCATTTAAATCTGAGAATAATGGTTGTTCCATTTATATGAGTAATATCTTTTATGGTCATGCACCCTTGAAGAGTGGTTTATTCTTGTTGGATCTCGATCGTAGTGATACACATATTCATATATTGAAGCCAAAAGATGCAAGGTTAATAATGATAGTGCAACTTATTTGTGGCACGGCCGTTTAGGTCATATTGGTGTAAAGCGCATGAAGAAACTCCATAGTGATGCACTTTTGGAATCACTTGATTATGAATCACTTGGTGCTTGCGAACCATGCCTCATGGGCAAGATGACTAAAATTCCGTTCTCCGGAACAATGGAGCGAGCAACTGATTTGTTGGAAATCATACATACTGATGTATGTGGACCGATGAGTGTTGAGGCTCGCGATGGGTATCGTTATTTTCTGGCCTTCACTGATGATTTGAGCAGATATGGGTATATCTACTTAATGAAACACAAGTCTGAAACATTTGAAAAGTTCAAAGAATTTTAGAGTGAAGTGGAGAATCATCGTAACAAGAAAATAAAGTTTCTACAATCTGATCGTGGAGGCGAATATTTGATTTACGAGTTTGGTCTTCATTTGAAACAATGTGGAATAGTTTCACAACTCACGCCACCCGGAACACCACAGCGTAATGGTGTGTCCGAACGTCGTAACCGTACTTTATTAGATATGGTGCGGTCTATGATGTCTCTTACGGATTTACCACTATTGTTTTAGGGTTATGCTTTAGAGACAGCTGTATTCACGTTAAATAGGGCACCATCTAAATCCGTTGAGACGACGCCTTATGAACTGTGGTTTGGTAAGAAACCAAAGTTTTTGTTTCTTAAAGTTTGGGGCTGCGATGCTTATGTGAAAAAGCTTCAACCTGATAAGCTCGAACCCAAGTCGGAGAAATGTGTCTTCATAGGATACCCAAAGGAAACTGCTGGGTACACCTTCTATCACAGATCCGAAGGCAAGATATTCGTTGCTAAGAATGGATCCTTTCTAGAGAAGGAGTTTCTCTCGAAAGAAGTGAGTGGGAGGAAAGTGGAACTTGATGAGGTAATTGTACCTTCTCCCGAATTAGAAAGTAGTACATCACAGAAACTAGTTCCAGTGATTCCTACACCAATTAGTGAGGAAGTTAATGATGATGATCATGAAACTTCGGATCAAGTTACTGTTGAACTTCGTAGATCAACCAAAGTACGTTCCGCACCAGAGTGGTATGGCAACCCGGTTCTGGAAGTCATGTTACTAGACCATGATGAACCTACGAACTATGAGGAAGCGATGATGAGCCCAGATTCCGCAAAATGGCTTGAGGCCATGAAATCTGCGATGGGATCCATGTATGAGAACAAAGTGTGGACTTTGGTTGACTTGCCCGATGACCAGCAAGCCATTGAAAATAAATGGATCTACAAGAGGAAGACTGACGCCGACGGTAATGTTATTGTCTACAAAGCTAGACCTGTTGTGAAAGGTTTTCGACAAGTTCAAGGACTTGACTACGATGAGACTTTCTCACCCATAGCGATGCTTAAGTCTGTCCGAATCATGTTAGCAATTGCCGCATTTTATGAAATCTGGCAAATGGATAACAAAACTGCATTCTTTAATGGATCTATTAATGAAGAGTTGTATATGATGCAACCAAAAGGTTTTGTCAATCCTAAAGATGCTAACAAAATGTGCAAGCTCCAACGATCCATCTATGGACTGGTGCAAGCATCTCGGAGTTGGAATATACGCTTTGATAAATTGATCAAAGCATATAGTTTTATGCAGACTTGTGGTAAAGCATGTATTTACAAGAAAGTGAGTGGGAGCACTACAGCCTTTCTGATAAGTATATGTGAATGACATATTGTCGATCAGAAATGATGTAGAATTTTCTGGAAAGCATAAAGGAGTGTTTGAAAGGAGTTTTTCAAAGAAAAACCTCGGTGAAATTGCTTACATATTGAGTATCAAAGATCTATAGAGATAGATCAAGGCGCTTGATAAGTTTTTTCAATGAGTACATACCTTGACAAGTTTTTGAAGTAGTTCAAAATGGAACGGTCAAAGAAAGAGTTCTTGCCTGTTTTGCAAGGTGTGAAGTTGAGTAAGACTCAATGCCCGACCACTGCAGAAGATAGAGAGAGAATGAGAGTCATTCCCTATGCCTCAGCCATAGGTTCTATAAAGTATGCCATGTTGTATACCAGACCTATTGTATGCCCTGCCTTGAGTTTGGCAAGGGAGTACAATTTTTATCTAGGAGTAGATCACTGGACAGCGGTCAAAATTATCCCTAGTTACTGGATGACTAAGGAAATGTTTCTCGATTATGGAGGTGATAAACAGTTCATCATAAAGAGTTACGCCGATGCAAGCTTTACACTAATCCAGATGACTCTAAGTATCAATCTGGATGCATATTGGAAGTGGGAGCAATTAGCTAGAGTAGCTCCATGCAGAGCATTGTAGACATAGAAATTTGCGAAATACATAAGGATATGGATGTAACAGATCCGTTGACTAAACTTCTCTCACAAGCAAAACATGATCACTCTTTGGGTGTTAATCACATGGTGATGTGAACTAGATTATTGACTCTAGTAAACCCTTTGGGTGTTTTTCACATGGCGATGTGACTATGGGTGTTATTCACATAACGATGTGAATTATTGGTATTAAATCACATGGCGATGTGAACTAGATTATTGACTCTAGTGCAAGTGGGAGACTGAAGGAAATATGCCCTAGAGACAATAATAAAGTTGTTATTTATATTTCCTTACATCGTGATAAATGTTTATTATTCATGCTAGAATTGTATTAACCAGAAACTTAGTACATGTGTGAATACATAGACTATATAGAGTGTCCCTAGTATGCCTCTACTAGACTAGCTCATTGATCAAAGATGGTTAAGTTTCCTAGCCATAGACATGAGTTTTCATTTGATCAACGGGATCACATCATTAGGAGAATGATGTGATGGACAAGACCCATCCGTTGGCTTAGCACTATGATCGTTTAGTTTTACTGTTGTTGCTTTCTTCATGACTTATACATGTTCCTATGACTATGAGATTATGCAACTCCTGAATACCGGAGGAACACCTTGTGTGCTATCAAACATCACAACATAACTGGGTGATTATAAATATGCTCTACAGGTGTCTCCGAAGGTGTTCATGGTGTTGGCATAGATCAAGAATAGGATTTGTCACTCCGAGTGTCGGAGAGATATCTCTGGGCCCTCTAGGTAATACACATCATAATAAGCCTTGCAAGCAAATGACTAATGAGTTAGTCATGAGATGGTGTATTATAGAATGAGTAAAGAGACTTGCCGTTAACGAGATTAACTAGGTATAGTGATACCGACGATCGAATCTCGGGCAAGTAACATACCGATGACAAAGGGAACAACGTATGTTGTTATGCGGTTTGACCGATAAAGATCTTCGTAGAATATGTAGGAGCCAATATGAGCATCCAGGTTCCGCTATTGGTTATTGACCAGAGATGAGTCTCGGTCATGTCTACATAGTTCTCGAACCCGTAGGGTCCGCACGCTTAACGTTCGATGACGATCAGTATTATGAGTTTATGAGTTTTGATGTACCGAAGGTAGTTCGGAGTCCCGGATGAGATCACGGACATTACGAGGAGTTTTGAAATGTTCGAGACATAAAGGTTAATGTATTGGACGACTATATTCGGGCACCGGAAGTGTTTCGGGTGTTATCGGATAAAACCGGAGTGCCGGAGGGGGTTACCGGAAACCCCCGAGGGAGTATGGGCCATACTGGGCCTTGAGTGAATAGAGAGAGGGAGCCCATAGGGCTGGCCGCACCCTCCCCCTAGGAATCCTAGTTGGACTAGGAAAGGGGGGAGGCACCCCTCTTCTTCCTTCTCCTCTCCTCCTTCCTTTCCTACTCCTAGTAGGAATAGGAAGGGGGATTCCTACTCCTACTAGGAGTAGGAATCCTACTCCTGGCGTGCCATACTTGGCCAGCCGCATCTCCCCCCTTGCTCCTTTATATACGAGGGCAGGGGCGCCCAAAGACACACAAGAAACATTGTTCTAGCCGTGTGCGGTGCCCCCCTCCACAGAAACACACCTCGGTTATACCGTTGCAGTGCTTAGGCGAAGCCCTGTGCCGGTAGCTTCATCATCTCCGTCACCATGACGTCGTGCTGACGAAACTCTCCCGTGAAGCTCAACTGGATCAAGAGCTCGTGGGACGTCATCAAGCTGATCGTGTGCTCAACGCGGAGGTGCTATAGGTTCGGTGCTTGATCGGTTAGATCGCGAAGACGTTCGACTACATCAACTGTGTCACTAGACGCTTCCGCTTTCGGTCTACGAGGGTACGTAGACACACTCTCCCCTCTCATTGCTATGCATTTAGTAGATAGATCTTGCATGATCGTAGGAAATTTTTTGAAATACTACGTTCCCCAGCAGAAATGTCGTGTGCACCGGGATTCCGAGTCTGATCGGGTTGTCCCTAAGATAAGGGGAATTCTTTTTTTTCTCTGCTGATCGTGAGAGCTTGTTATGGGCTAAGTTGGGACACCCCTGCAGGGTTATGATCTTTCGAAAGCCGTGCCCACGGTTATGTGGCAGATTGGAATTTGTTAATGTCCGGTTCTAGAAAACTTCACAAATGATCCGAAATAAAATACACGAACCGCGTGAGTAACCGTGGTGTCTCTTTTCACTTTGAGAAGGGAACACGATGGGGTTATGTTTGACTCGTAGGTAGTTCAGGATCTTTAGCGATCATTAGTAGTTTGTGACCGCTTGCGTAGATTCTCATCTTATTCTGGTACTCATAAGTTAGCCACCATACAATGCTTAGTCGCTGCTGAAACCTCACCACTTAACCTCTCCATACCCATTAAGCTTTGCTAGTCTTGTTACCCAAGGTTATGGGATTGCTGAGTCCTCGTGGCTCACAGATACTACAACAACAGTTTTTTTTGACTATGTACTGCAAGGCAACAGCCTCACAGTGTTTTATTAGATTAAAGCCCAGATAGGGTGAAGATTACAAAAGTTCTAAATATATACAGGGAGAAGAATACTTACAGCTAATCTACTGGAGGGAGGCTATCCAAGAGAGAAGCCTATCTCTATATTTACATTTAATTCTATGAGCAAGTAGAGAAATATCATACACAAAATTTCTCCTCCAGGATCTGAAACTAGGTTGCTCATTTCTGAAAACTTTGCCATTCCTCTGAGTCCAGATATTCCAAGTGGCAGTGAAGACCACCTCAGTGAAGAAAGGCTGGCCGAAATCTTGACGTGCTGCTAGAGCCATGGAGTATGTGGATGAGTGACCTTCAGATGTCCAAGGAATACCAAGGTAGTTCCAAACGCGCTGACTAAAGTTGCAGACAAAGAAAAGGTGTGCCCGGTCTTCAAGTTGAGGTAGGAGGCATAAAGCACAGTGAGCATCATCGACATGCCAATGCCTTCGTTGCATCATATCTCTTGTGTTGAGGCGATCCATTAACAGTAACCAACCGAAAACTTTGATCTTTAGCGTGCAGGAACATTTCCAGATCCATTTGAATATGGGATCAACCACAATATGAGAGAACATGAAGTCATAGTAGACCTTGGAATGGAAGGTACCAGACTTCAAGGGCCATCTCCAGTTATCATGCGTTGAAGGATCAAGCTGCATGGTAGCCAATAAAGACTGCAGATGCTGTAACTCCTGATAGGCTTTGATGGACAGAGGCAAATGAAAGTTCTGGGCTTCAGACGATGCAAGAAAGAAATCCTTGACAGTGATAAGGTCATTAACAACAGTTGCAGGTGCAGGTTTCTGATGACTTGACGCGAGAGCGATGTTCTTTGTGTTGGGGTTCTACTTCTTCCTCGTCAGTTTTGGGTTAGGTTCCTGGTCGGCAGCCTGGGATAGCAGGATGGATGTCGTTGTGCTTTTCATGTTTGCATCCATAGATGGATGGCTTGTGTTGATGTTGTTGTATTCATGTGACTTGTATGAATTGTTGTATCCCCATGTAATTATGTAATGGTATGATGTAATGATATCCATCTTGCTAAGCGACTGAAATGCGGTTGTGCCCAAATCACGAGTGTATCACATGATCGGGATAGAATCGCATCTTGGGCGTGACAAAAGTATTCAACCCAAATTTATTGATTCGACACAAGGGGAGCCAAAGAATACTCTCAAGTATTAACAGCTGAGCTGTCAATTCAACCGCACCAGGAAAACTTAGTATCTGCAGGAAGGTAATTTAGTAGCAAGGTAATATGGAAGTAACGGTAACGGTAGCAAAAGTAGTGATGGTAGTTTTGTAGTTTTTGTAATAGTAGCAACGGAACAGTAAATAAGCAACAAGCAATATGTGAAAAGCTCGTAGGCATTGGATCGGTGATGAATGATTATGTCGGATGCGATTCCTCATGTAAAAGTAATAACCTAGGGTGACACAGAACTAGCTCTAGTTCATCAATGTAATGTAGGCATGTATTCCGAATATAGTCATACATGCTTATGGAAAAGAACTTGCATGACATCTTTTGTCCTACCCTCCCGTGGCAGCGGGGTCCTAGTGGAAACAAAGGGATATTAAGGCCTCCTTTTAATAGAGTATCAGACCAAAGCATTAACACATAGTGAATACATGAACTCCTCAAACTACGGTCATCACCGGGAGTGGTCCCGATTATTGTCACTTCGGGGTTGCCGGATCATAACACATAGTAGGTGACTATTGACTTGCAAGATAGGATCAAGAACACACATATATTCATGAAAACATAATAGATTCAGATCTAAAATCATGGCACTCGGGCCCTAGTGAGAATCATTAAGCATAGCAAAGTCATAGCAACATCAATCTTAGAACATAGTGGATACTAGGGATCAAAACCCTAACAAAACTAACTCGGTTACATGATAAATCTCATCCAACCCATCACCATCCAGCAAGCCTACGATGGGATTACTCATGCACGGCGGTGAGCATCATGGAATTGGTGATGGAGGAAGGTTGATGATGACAATGGTGACGATCTCCACTCTCCGGAGCCCCGAACGGACTCCAAATAAGCCCTCCCAAGAGAGATTAGGGTTTGGCGGCGGCTCTGTATCGTAAAACGCGATAATTCCTTCTCTTTGATTTTTTTTATCCTCGAAAGTGAATATATGGAGTCGGGGGAGACGTCGGTGGAGCATTAGGGGGCACATGCCGCAGGGAGGCGCGCCCACGGGGGCACGCCCCCCACCCTCATGGACAATGTGTGGGCCCCCTGGTCTGGTTCTTTCCACAGATATTTTTTATATATTCCAAAATAAATCTCCGTTGAATTCAGGTCATTCCGAGAACTTTTATTTCTGCACAAAAATAACACCATGGCAGTTCTGCTGAAAACAGCGTCAGTCCGAGTTAGTTCTATTCAAATCATGCAAGTTAGAGTCGAAAACAAGGGCAAAAGTGTTTGGAAAAGTAGATACGTTGGAGACGTATCAACCCGCGGACTCACATGAACGAGTCGCTTCACCAATCTGAAGTAGCTACTTAGGATTGGATCAGTGGGCCATAGCCGGACTATCAAGCCCTTCATGGTTGTACCCTCCATATTATGCAGCTCGACTAGCTGCTTCATTTGTGAAGCGAGTCGCTTCACCAATCTGAAGTAGCTACTTAGGATTGGATCAGTGGGCCATAGCCGGACTATCAAGCCCTTCATGGTTGTACCCTCCATATTATGTAGCTCGACTAGCTGCTTCATTTGGTCGTTGAGGGGCACTGGATGGTTTGGCGCAAGAAACTACGACCAGAACAGCTTCTCCGTGTTGTGCTCCTCCTGGGCTCGGAAGTATTGGGCGGCGTCGGCGATGCTCCTCGGGAGATCCGCAAACACGCCTGGAGAACTCCATAATCGCGTCAGCGCAAGATACCTCCGACCTCTGAAGATACTCTGCAAGAGAAAGGTCTTACCAACTGCTATTTGTCGTGCTTGTTTTATCTCCTCGTGAGCGATGCGCGACTCACTCCGCGCCTCCTTGGAAGCATTGACTGTCGTGTTGAGTTCGGATGCTTATTCCGAAGTCTTCTACTCCAATACCTTGCATTTGCGAATGTCATCTTGATACGTCTCCAACGTATCTACTTATCCAAACAGTTTTGCCCTTGTTTTGGACTCTAACTTGCATCATTTGAATGGAAGTAACCCGGACTGACGCTGTTTTCAGCAGAATCGCCATGGTGTTATTTTTGTGCAGAAATAAAAGTTCTCGAAATAACCTGAAAATCAACGGAGAATTATTTTGGAAAATACAAAAAATATCTGCAGAAAGATCCATGCCAGGGGGCCCACACCCTGTCCACGAGGGTGGGGGGGCGCGCCCCCTCCCCCTGGGCGCGCCCCTCCCTCGTGGGCCCCCTGTTGCTCCACCGACGTACCCCCGGACTCCATATATTCACTTTCGGGGAGAAAAAAATGAGAGAGGAAGAATTATCTCGTTTTACGATACGGAGCCGCCGCCAAGCCCTAATCTCTCTCGGGAGGGCTGATCTGGAGTCCGTTCGGGGCTCTGGAGAGGGGAGATCGTCGCCATCATCATCATCAACCTTCCTCCATCACCAATTCCATGATGCTCACCACCGTGCGTGAGTAATCCCATCGTAGGCTTGCTGGACGGTGATGGGTTGGATGAGATTTACCATGTAATTGAGTTAGTTTTGTTAGGGTTTGATCCCTAGTATCCACTATTTTCTAATATTGATGTTGCTATGACTTTGCCATGCTTAATGCTTGTCACTAGGGCCCGAGTGCCATGATTTAAGATCTGAACCTATTATGTTTTCATGAATATATGTGTGTTCTTGATCCTATCTTGCAAGTCAATGTTCACCTACTATGTGTTATGATCCGGCAACCCCGAAGTGACAATAATCGGGACGACTCCCGGTGATGACCGTAGTTTGAGGAGTTCATGTATTCACTATGTGTTAATGCCTTGGTCCGATACTCTATTAAAAGGAGGCCTTAATATCCTTTAGTTTCCACTAGGACCCCGCTGCCACGGGAGGGTAGGACAAAAGATGTCATGCAAGTTCTTTTCCATAAGCATGTATGACTATATTCGGAATACATGCCTACATTACATTGATGAACTAGAGCTAGTTCTGTGTCACCCTAGGTTATAACTTTTACATGAGGAATCGCATCCGACATAATTCTCCATCACCGATCCAATGCCTACGAGCTTTTCACATATTGCTTGTTGCTTATTTACTGTTCCGTTGCTACTATTACAAAAACTACAAAAACACTACTGGTACTTTTATTGCTGCTACCACTATTTCCATGTTACTTTGCTACTAAATTACCTTCTTGCAGATACTAAGTTTCCAGGTGTGGTTGAATTGACAACTCAGCTGCTAATACTTAAGAGTATTCTTTGGATCCCCTTATGTCGAATCAATAAATTTGGGTTGAATACTTTACCCTCGAAAACTATTGCGATCCCCTACACTTGTGGGTTATCAAGACTATTTTGTGGCACCGTTGCCGGGGAGCACAGCTATATTCTTTAAGTCACTTGGAATTTATATCTTTTGATCACTATGAAGAACTTGAAAGACTCAAGAACCAAGATTTATCCCTCAACTATGAGGGGAGGTAAGGAACTGCCATCTAGCTCTGCACTTGATTCACCCTCTGTTATGAGTAAATTTGTGACACCTACTCCTGCTATTGAATCTGATATGTCGTATGTTCTTGATGATGCCACTTCTGCTATGTATGATGAAACTACTTCTATGCTTGATAATAATGTGCCACTAGGCGAATTTCTAGATGAACAAATTGCTAAGGATAGGGAGAATGCAAATATTGAAACTGATAATATTTATGAAAGTGACGATGAAGGTTCTCCCCCTAGATATGAATTGCGTGTTATTCCTGAGGGTTATGTTATGGATGAAGAAACTGCTAGAGACTTTCTTGCTTGCAACGATAGATATGATCTTAAGAAGTTATTAGCTAAGCTGAAAGAAAAGTCTTTGAATGCTAGAATGAAATATGACCCTTCTTTTTCTACTTCACCTATCTTTGTTACTGATAAGGATTATGATTTCTCTGTTGATCCTGAGTTAATTACTTTGGTTGAATCTGATCCTTTCCATGGTTATGAATCTGAAACTGTTGTGGCACATCTTACTAAGTTGAATGATATAGCCACCCTGTTTACCAACGATGAAAAGATTCGTTATTACTATATCCTTAAGCTATTTTCGTTCTCGTTAAAGGGTGATGCTAAGACATGGTTTAATTCTCTTGATCCTGGTTGTGTGAGTAGTCCTCGGGATATGATTTCTTACTTCTCTGCTAAATATTTTCCTGCTCATAAGAAACAAGCTGCCTTACGGGAAATATATAACTTTGTGCAAATTGAAGAAGAGAGTCTCCCACAAGCTTGGGGAGGCTTCTCCAGTTACTTAATGTTTTGCCTGATCATCCTCTTCAGAGGAATGAAATACTTTATGTCTTTTATAATGGACTAACCAATGCTTCCAGAGACCACCTGGATAGTTGTGTTGGTTGTGTTTTCAGGGAAAGAACAGTTGATCAAGCTGAATTACTATTGAATAATATGATAGCCAATGAAAATAATTGGACACTTCCTGAACCAGCCCCTAAGCCAACTCTAAAGAAAAGAGGTGTTATGTTTCTCAGTCCTGGAGATATGCAAGAGGCAAAGAAATCTATGAAAGAAAAAGGTATTAAAGCTGAAGATGTTAAGAATTTACCACCTATTCAAGAAATACATGGTCTTGATAACCCGACACAGGTAGTAAAGGTAAATTCTCTTTATAGATTTGATGAAGGTGATATTCCTCATTATAAGTCTACTAGCCAATACTTAGATGAGTTTGACAATTTTATTGTGAAGCAAGAAAACTTCAATGCTTATGTTGGTAGACAATTGCAATGTAATGCTTATATGATTGAACGCTTGAGTGATTATATGTCTAGAGTTAAAGGTGAATTGAAACTCATTAGTAAACATGCTTCTATGGTTACCACTCAAGTAGAACAAGTAGTTAAGGCTCAGAATGATTTTCTCAATGAATTAAATAGTAAGAATAATGACTTTGTTGTTAGAGTTGCAGCAAGAGGGGGTAAAGTGACTCAGGAACCTTTGTATCCTGAGGGCCACCCTTAGATAACTGAGCAAAATTCTCACAGAGCTAATTTAGATGCACCCAGTTCTTCTAAGAAGAAGAAAAGAAAAATGATAGGACTTTGCATGCTTCTAGTGAACCTGTAGCTGACACACCTGAGAATCCCAATGATATCTCTATTTCTGATACTGAGACACAATCTGGTACTGAACATGAACCTAGTGATAATGTTAATGATGATGTTCATGATGATGTCCATGATGATGTTCATGATGATGCTCAACCTAGCAATGATAATGATGTAGAGATTGAACCTATTATTGATCTTGATAACCCACAATCAAAGAATCAACGTTATGATAAGAGAGACTTTGTTGCTAGGAAGCACGGTAAGGAAAGAGAACCATGGGTTCAGAAACCCATGCCTTTTCCTCCTAAACCATCCAAGAAAAAGGATGATGAGGATTTTGAGCGCTTTATTGGAATGATTAGACCTATATTTTTGCGTATGCGTTTGACTGATATGCTTAAAACAAATCATTGTGCTAAGTATATGAAAGATATCATTACCAATAAAAGAAAGATACCTGAAGTAGAAATTTCCACCATGCTTGCTAATTACACTTTTAAGGGTGGAATACCTAAGAAACTAGGAGATCCAGGAGTACCTACTATACCTTGCTCCATCAAAGGAAACTATGGTAAACTACTTTATGTGATCTTGGAGCCGGTGTTAGTGTTATACCTCTCTCTTTATATCGTAGACTTGACTTGAGTAAGTTGACACCTACTGAAATATCTTTGCAAATGGCCGATAAATCAACTGCTATACCTGTCGGTATTTGTGAGGATGTGCCTGTTGTGGTTGCAAATGTTACTATTCTAACGGACTTTGTTATACTTGATATTCCCGAGGACGATAGTATGTATTTTATCCTTAGTAGACCGTTTTTGAATACTGCAAGGCCTGTTATTGATTGCAACAAAGGCAATGTCACTTTTCATGTCAATGGTGATGAGCATACGGTACACTTTCCGAGGAAACAACCTCAGGTCCACAGTATCAATTCTATTGGAAAATTTTAAACTATTACTATTGGAGGTTTTGAATTTCCTCTTCCTACTATCAAGAAGGCCTATGATATTCTTATTGTTGGGGACATACATATCCCTATTTTGGTAACCTAGTGTTATTCAAAAATTCTCCGGTTTCATGTTATTCGGAAAGAGTTTATTAACAAGACCTGATCAACCTTGTTAATGGATTCCTTTTGATGAGCATGAGATGGGTGAATCTAGATAGCACAACCTTCTATGCCCTCCTTTCACTTTCTGTTAATTAGAATAAATAAAGCAAAATTAGTATTTTCTGTCTGTTTCTAGACTTATCCGTGCAATAAAAAAATACCCTGAAAATAAAAGTTCTCCAAACGCCCTGAAAAAGAAATATGAATTTTCTAGAATATTTGAGAATATATGACACAGAAAACACAGCGAGGGGAGCCAGCACCTGGCCACGAGGATCCAGGGCGAGCCCACCCTCACAGGGTGCGCCCCCTGCCTCGTGGGCCCCACGTGGCCCCCCTCCACTTACCCCTGCACCCACACACTTCTTCTTCCTCCCAAAAAAATCACCATCCAGCTCAAGCACGAGTTCTAGCTCATCTTGCTGCCATTTTCGATCTCCTTGCTCAAAGCTCCATTCACAAAACTGTTTGGGGAGATTGTTCCTTGGTATGTGACTCATCCATTGGTCCAATTAGTTTTTGTTCTAGTGCTTTATTTATTGCAATTTTTTGCTGCTGTGGTGACCTTGTTCTTGAGCTTGCATGTCAAATTTCTTTGGTCCCTGATACGTCCAAAACTAAAATTTCTGCTTGCTCCATGCCTCTTTTGTGTGATATTGCAATGATATTTATGCACTTCCATACACTTTTGATCATATTTGGACTAACCTATTAACTCAGTGCACCACAGTACCAGTTCCTGTTTTCTGCTGTTTTTTTATTTCAGGTTTCCCCCATATTAAAAGTGCCCTAAAAATTCCGGGAAAAATACAGGAAAAATCAGCGTATCGGGAGCTTCAAGAAAAACCAAAGCAGGGCCAGAGGGGAGCCAGGGGCAGTCCAGGCGGCCTGCCCAGGCAGCCCCACCCCTGGCCGCCTGGGGGGCGCCTGGGCCCCCCTCTCCGCTTCTGGTGACCCCCTTTGGCATATATACTCCTCGCGTCCCGAAACCCTGGAGGACGGAACCCTTTTTCGTGATCTCGTCTCTGTTCCGCCGCCGCCGCGCTTCCAAGATCGGGAGCACCAGGAGAACTCTTCCCGGCACCCTGCCGGAGGGGAGAACCACCACCGGGAGCTTCTCCACCACCATGGACGCTTCCCGGATGAGTTGTGAGTAGTCTCCCTTGGACCATGGGTCCATGACCAGTAGCTATGTGATGTTCTCCTCCCCTCTTTGTTCTTCATGGATTAGACCTCGTGAGCTGCCCTACATGATCGAGGCACATATGTAATCTTTATGCTGTTGCTCTGCTGAGTTTGCTGGGATCCGATGGATTATGAGATTATGTTCAGATTGTGTGTGAGTAATATATTTGATTCACCTCTTTTATATTTATGTTCTTGAGTAATTCTTGCATGTTCTCCGTTGCTATTTATTGCTTTGGCCGAGTAGTAGGTAGTAACTCCAAGAGGGAATGTTATGCTTGATTGTGGGTTCATGCCCCTCGATGACTAGTTTGAGTGACAGAAACATGAGTCTAGGGGATGTGCTGTTGCCACAAGGGGGAAAACAACGGTGCTTGTACTTGCGAGTGCAAGGATTGTTTACTTTACGCAAAGTTCTTTTAATGCAGTTGTCTGTTGCTTTGAGTTTACACTTTGGGTGGGTCTCGCAACTTAATACTAGCGAGATGTTCTGGATAGGTATCCCAAGGTGGATGATTAGTAGTAGATGCAGATGGATTTCGGTCTACTTGCCTTGGCGTACCGCCCATTCTTTTGAGCCTCTACCCTTCTTACAGCATAGTTAGCATTGGTTTGCGCACATAATCATGTCAATTGCCCAGCTGTAATTTGTTTACCTCGCTTAGCTGTTTTATCGTCTTTTGGGAGAGAGACATCACTAGTGAACATCATGGGACCCTGGTCCATATTACCATCACTGATCACACCCGCTATTTACTTCCTGTTCTTATTTCCTAGTTGCAGTCATACCTATCACTATTATCTCTTGTGTTTGATCCTTTGTAAACGACAAGGCCGGAGGGATTGACAACCTCTCTGTACTCGTTGGGAGCAAAGTTATTTGTATCTGTGTGCAGGTCCTGCCAACCGCTAAGTTGGCGCCGTTAGCAGTTGACACCTTCTTGTCGACCCTCGGAGTCTCACGGGATTTGATCCTTGGTATCTTGCCAAGGGAAACTTGCCGTTACGCTACATCTCAAACCTTCCACTTGGGGTAACCAACGAGGGGCGAGAAGCCATCAAGCAAAGTTTCTGGCGCCGTTGCCGGGGACTCCACTCTTCAAGATAGGGGAGTTGCACGCTATCTTTTATCTTTGATTTTTAGTCTTGTTAGTTTACCTTTCAGTTTTTGCTTTAGTTTCCTTTACCAAAAATCACAAAAAAAAATATTTGCTTTTGTGTTAGTACTCCTTTCTATTTAGTCAAGCATGTTAGGATTTGGTGCTTTGAGGGAATCTGAAGTTCTAGATTTCCATCAAAGGGATGGAGAAAATATGAAGAAGGCATGGGACAGAATTTCTGATGCACATAGGAGAATTATGCCTTGGATACCTATAAAAATTGTACTTAGAAATTTTTACCATGGTCTTTTTAAATGGTGTAAACACTCTCTTGATATTATAGCTGAAGGAGATTTCCTAGAATGTGATGAAGCTAGAGCTCTTAAAATTATACATGGTCTATCTAGTTACTTTGTTTATGATCATAGTTTTGATACTGTCATAGATAGACTTGCTACTATTGAGAAGAGAATGGATGCTCTAGACTTGATGAAGGTAGAGAAACCCAAACCCAATAGGTGAGATATTTTGGAAATAGACAATGATTGGGAGCCTTGTGTTAGGATTAGCATCTCTAATCAAGACTTCCTTGCTTATTGTGATATTGGATCTATGGTCTCTACTATGCCAAAAAATTGTTCGTGATTCTTAAAATTTAACATGGACAGATTATCATCCTATCATGAACATGCTAATGGAGACATTTCTGAGATCCAGGGAAGAATAAAAGACGTGCCAGTTACATTCCTTAAAGGGATTGCAATGGTTGATTTCTTCATCATGAAGCCAAACCAAGGAAATATAGTGCTTGGAAGGGACTTCCTCCGAGCCGTAAAAGGCTTCATCGATATAGGTAAGGGACAAATCCGCCTACGCGGGAAGGCAAAAGGTACGTACCCCTTTCCTAGAAGGAACAAGGGTGAACTTGTTGAGAAACCATTTGAAGCAATTTATAACTCCGATTATTATGATGATTTTTTCCTCTTTGCATTATGCCTAGCTTAAAGGCATAAAAGAAAGCGCTTTTGGGAGGCAGCCCACAACGAATTAGGATTTTTTTTATTTTGCTTTTGTTGTGTCTTGATGTTTGTTACTACAGTAGCATCATCATTGTATCTTTTCTTTTCAGCTTTGTGCCAAGTTTAGCCTCCGATTGCAAGAATGTTCAAAAGTTGTGACGTGCAGTCCAGAAAACAGATTCTGTCCTTGGACAGAAAAATTCGTATAAAATCACCAGATCATCTTTTTGATCTGAATTTTTTTGACAGCATGCTCTATACAATTGGCTTTCGAGCGTCTGTTCTGAGTTTTTTGATTTGAGTTGCAGAAGTGCCCCGAAAAAACTATTTACTACCTGCTGGTCTGTTTTTCACAGATTCTGTCCTGTTTTGCCTTTTCTTCGTTTTGCAAACCTTGAGCTTGCTTTTTCTTTGCAAAAACCTTTTGGCAATCTTGAGAAACAGTAGCTCTTCAAGATTATCCTTATTTCCAGTAGGGAAAAGTTATTTTATTATGGGTACTAACCTCGCTAATCAGATTATGATGAGTTATGTATGAAGGGAGTTTTCAAGTGTGCGAGGGAAGATGATAAAAGAAGATTCAGGAGGGTCAAACGCTCAAGCTTGGGGATGCCCCCGTGCACCCCAAGAAATATTCAAGAAGACCCAAGCGTCTAAGCTTGGGGATGCCCCCGTGCATCCCCTTCTCCATCAACAATTATCAGTTCGTCTTTCGTTCCACTATATTTTAATCACTTCATGCGTTATGTGCTATGCTTGGAGCGTCTTGCTCTTAGTTTCCTTTTTAGTTTTCTTTAGCTTTGCTTGCTGTTCATAACAAGTTAGAACCCAGCTTTCTTTGTGTGGGAGAGAAACACGCTCCACTTCAACCTAGAACACAACATAGGATTTTCATGCTTATCTTTGTTGTGTGTGTTCTTTGTCTTTCCATAGCTACTGTCATGTTTAGCTCTTAGTTTTCATGCTTTTCTTTTTAAAGAGCTTTTGTTTAGTTGGTTGTTGAACTCTCTTGAGTTTTCATGTTTATCTTGTTAAGAGAGTTTGTCTGTTGCACTGAGTTGTGTGTCTTGACTTAAAGTAGGTAATTGAGGTTGCTATTTAATTTTGGTAGTAACTTGCAATAGTTTTGAGGTATTGCCATGAGTAATGTCTGAACTTTTGGTGTCAAGAGCTTTAGCCTATTAGTGATAGATGTCGTATTTTGGGCAATCCGTGTTTATTTTCGAAAACCTACAAAATAGTTGAGAACTTTAGCTACTAAATGGATCACTAATCTTTGGAGGGATCGAATATTAGAGTACACTCACGTACCATGGGTCGAGGATGTGCAAGGGTAACCAAACCCCCATACACTCCTCCTCGGGGTACTTGTCTCTTTGTGAACCTCCTAATTAGATTGAGAGTTACCGATAATAAGTGCATGAGTTCTTCGGACTAATGTGAGTATTCGAAAGTTGACACTTCCACCTATCCATATTTTTCTAGCCTCTTCGGTGTCGTGCATTGCCCTTTCTCACCTCGAGAGTTGGCGCATACTACCCCGGTGCATCCAAATCCTTGGCACGATACGCTCTGTCATCATAAGCCTCATTATATCCTTCCTCAAAACAGCCACCATACCTACCTATCAAGGCATTTCCATAGCCTTTCCGAGATACATTGCCATGCAACATCCATCTTCTCATGACTTGATCTTCATGTCATACATGCTTTTTGCTTGATCGATGAGCCGCATGCTAGTTGGGCCTTGCCCTAATCATTGCTACATGACGCGCTAGTATCATTGCATATCCTGCTACACTGGCAGAGGCATACATTTGCATACATCATGATAGTTTCATTTTCTTTATGTTGAGTACTTTTGTAAAGTGTGAAAGATCTTCTATACTTCTTGTAATACATAGAGTGTTGCCCCTAAAGTGAGTAAAAGATCCCAATGAGGACAAATCAAAAGATCCCAAAGAGGACAAAATCAAAAGATCCCAAAGAGGACAAATGAGAGATAAATAGAAAGAGCCATTGAGTCCACAAAAAATAAAAAAAGAGAAAAAAGAGAAAAAGAAATAAAAAGAGAGAAGGGGGCACACTACTATTTCTTTTGAGAGATCCACACTCGTACTCCATCTTATACCTTGTACTCCATAGAGATTATCATTCATGCATATAGCTATGTGGGGACCTTTACACTATAGAACTTGGCTTGTATATTCCAATGATGAGCCTCCTCAAAAGAGCTCTAGGTCTTCTTGAGCAAGCAAGTTGGATGCACCCCCACTAGTTCCATTGGAGAGCTTACCTTAGCTCATATGTGCATCCGTTGCATGGCAATCCCTACTCCTCACATCATATCTATCATTTGGCTTTCTCTCGCCGATGATTGTCCTCATTGATGTGAGCCTTTCACACCTTTTTTTTGTCTCCCCCCTCTATCATTTTTCTATCTTTGCCATCCTAAGTGTCGACTTTCTTGCTTACGCTCATCCATTGCATGAGTGCTCAAAACATCGAAAGGGAGTGGATCATTTTGACTTGTACCTGGCTGACGGTCTGGGGATGAGTCAAGATAAGATTCCAAAGAAGACCAAGTGTGAAACTTTAGTAGATTAAGTTCTCAACAATATAAAAAATATGTTTTACTCTCTCATATATCCCTATCCCCTTTCTTGCACGCAAACACCATTTGGAGACATTCGAGTCACGGACAGCGAGAGCTCTTGCACCTTTATGTTCTTATGTTACTTGTTACAATGCTAATATAGACTCTTGCTTGTTATGACTTGAATTGAATTACATGCCTTGATTGCTTTACTTAAAAAGTTCTTATATGGTTGATAGCATGTCACCACAGAAATTATGCTTGTTATCATTTAGCTACTCGAGGACGAGCAGGAATTAAGCTTGGGGATGTTGATACGTCCAAAACGTATCTATAATTTCTGCTTGCTTCATGCCTCTTTTGTGTGATATTGCTATGATATTTATGCACTTCCATACACTTTTGATCATATTTGGACTAACCTATTAACTCAGTGCACCACAGTGCCAGTTCCTGTTTTCTGTTGTTTTTCTATTTCAGGTTTCCCCCATATTAAAAGTGCCCTAAAAATTCCGGGAAAAATACAAGAAAAATCAGCGTATCGGGAGCTTCAAGAAAAACCAAAGCAGGGCCAGAGGGGAGCCAGGGGCAGTCCAGGCGGCCTGCCCAGGCGGCCCCACCCCTGGCCGCCTGGGCCCCCCTCTCCGCTTCTGGTGACCCCCTTTGGCATATATACTCCTCGCGTCCCGAAACCCTGGAGGACGGAACCCTTTTTCGCGATCTCGTCTCTGTTCCGCCGCCGCCGCGCTTCCAAGATCGGGAGCACCAGGAGAACTCTTCCCGACACCCTGCCGGAGGGGAGAACCACCACCGGGAGATTCTCCACCACCATGGACGCTTCCCGGATGAGTTGTGAGTAGTCTCCCTTGGACCATGGGTCCATGACCAGTAGCTATGTGATGTTCTCCTCCCCTCTTTGTTCTTCATGGATTAGACCTCGTGAGCTGCCCTACATGATCGAGGCACATATGTAATCTTTATGCTGTTGCTCTGCTGAGTTTGCTGGGATCCGATGGATTATGAGATTATGTTCAGATTGTGTGTGAGTAATATATTTGATTCACCTCTTTTATATTTATGTTCTTGAGTAATTCTTGCATGTTCTCCGTTGCTATTTATTGCTTTGGCCGAGTAGTAGGTAGTAACTCCAAGAGGGAACGTTATGCTTGATTGTGGGTCCATGCCCCTCGATGACTAGTTTGGGTGACAGAAACATGAGTCTAGGGGATGTGATGTTGCCACAAGGGGGAAAACAACGGTGCTTGTACTTGCGGGTGCAAGGATTGTTTACTTTACGCAAAGTTATTTTAATGCAGTTGTCTGTTGCTTTGAGTTTACACTTTGGGTGGGACTCGCAACTTAATACCAGCGAGATGTTCTGGATAGATATCTCAAGGTGGATGATTAGTAGTAGATGCAGATGGATTTCGGTCTACTTGCCTTGGCGTACCGTCCATGCTTTTGAGCCTCTACCTTTCTTACAGCATAGTTAGCATTGGTTTGCGCACATAATCCTGACAATTGCCCAGCTGTAATTTGTTTACCTCGCTTAGCTGTTTTATCGTCTTTTGGGAGAGATACATCACTAGTGAACATCATGGGACCCCGGTCCATATTACCATCACTGATCACACCCGCTATTTACTTCCTGTTCTTATTTCCTAGTTGCAGTCATACCTATCACTATTATCTCTTGTGTTTGATCCTTTGTAAACGACAAGGCCGGAGGGATTGACAACCTCTCTGTACTCGTTGGGAGCAAAGTTATTTGTATCTGTGTGCAGGTCCTGCCAACCGCTAAGTTGGCGCCGTTAGCAGTTGACACCTTCTTGTCGACCCTCGGAGTCTCACGGGATTCGATCCTTGGTATCTTGCCAAGGGAAACTTGTCGTTACGCTACATCTCAAACCTTCCACTTGGGGTAACCAACTAGGGGCGAGAAGCCATCAGTCCCAAGTAGTTCTAATGCATGATATAGTCTCTAGGCACTTGTAGGAGTTGCTGCTATCAATCTTGTTGAGTTTGGTTAACTTTTATTTTGAGTTACTACAAATTTCATAAATTTTCAGAGGAGGAAAATGATAAAGAGATTGTTGAGAGGCTCCTCCAGTAAAAGTTCAAAGGATAAGAAGAAGGAAGAAAATAAGAGGCCCAAATATAATCTTCCTTGCACTGCAGAAGTTCGGCCGTGTGAATGGCCTTGTAATGAGTTCATGGAAGCCGCCAGGATTTACGAAGACTTTTATTATTTGGCGAACAATGCAGGCCTCACCGACTTCCTCCACGGCCAGCGTGAACAGTATCTCTTACTCACTAATATTTTCACGCAAAACTTTCATTTTCATGCTAAGAAATCACCACCTTCAGTGGAGTTTCATTTATATGATGAGGTTAAGGAGATGTCATTCTTTGAATTTTGTGAAGTATGCAAAATACCCTTTGCTGGTAGTCTTGATGAACCACGTCGTGAAGATGTTGAAGGGTTTATTGACATGATAGTTGTAGGGGAAACTAGGTAAGTTTCTGGGGAAAGAATTACTAGTATACATTTTCCTGTCCTACGCTACTTCACTATATTTGCTAGTAGATGTTTGATTGGTCGCGGGAATAGTGGGAATCTTAGTGCCCCTGATATTGTCATTTTGGGCCATGCTTTGTTTCGAGACACAACTTTTAGCTTGGGTGTCGTCGTTGCTAAATGATTAAGTCTGAACCGCACCAAGGGTCCCGTCTTTGGAGGCATCTTTGCTTCTCGGCATGCTAAACATTTTAGAATACCTATTAGGCATCATGAGAAGGAAGAAAAATTGCTTGCCCCTATTTATCTAGATTATAAGAGTATGATAGTACATGATTTTATTGTTAAAGACAAGGAGAAGTTGCTTAATTATAAATTGAGGTTTGATGAAAAATATTGTGAGATTATTACCTTGCCTGCACCATCTCTGTTTGATCTGTTTTCAGGCATATACCTCGTTTCATCAGATGCCTTCCACAAGTACCAGAGCCAGGCACAAGCTTCAGAGCCGGAGCCGGAGCCACCACTCGACACTTACCGTCAGTCTGTTTATGGGTGGGACCCGTATGATATGGCGAACCAATGGCAACCAAAGGACGCCTCTTAGTACACTGGAGAGAGTAGCTTCGATCTGTGGCCATAGACCAACTTAGGCCAAAAGCCTAAGCTTGGGGGAGTATGTGTTTCTCACCGACATTACATTCGTGTTCACACACCTATTCTAGTTGTTGGTGCTCACACTCTTTCATTGTACCATCCATGCTAGTTTCAATTCTTTTTCTTTGTCTTTTTCTTGTGAGTTAGAAAAACCTTAAGAAAAAAATTAGTTGTAGGTTTTAGCTAGTTTGCTTTCCATGCCTGTGGTAGTAGTAATTAAAAGAAAAGCCAAAAAATATTTCTCATTCTTCTTTTGCTTGTTGGGAGCTTTCCCGTGTAAATAGTTTCTTTTCTTTTCTTTAGGGGTCAAGAGTAGAAGACCATGATTGAAAATGTTTAGTAGCTCTCATATGCTTTATTGTTGATTTAACCTTGAGCCATATTACTTTGTCTTCTCTCTCGTATTAAATGCTTGCAGATTCCAGCTTAGTCCAATGCACGTGCACTATTACTATTATCCACATCGTTCGGTCGTGCGAGTGAAAGGCAATAATGATGATATATGATGAATTGATTGAGATGAGAAAAGCTGGTGTGAACTCGACCTCTCTTGTTTTTGTAAATACGATAGTTCATCGTTCCTGATTCAGCTTGTTATGAATGAAACATGCTTGCAATGACAATTAGATATCATAGCTGCTTATGACGTGCTTAATTAGCTAGGAGTTCATAATGGTCTATCTTGCGTGCCAACATGATATTAAAATGGTTGTGATGTGGTATGATAGGGTGGTATCCTCCTTTGAACGATTCAAGTGGTCTAACTTGGCACATGTTCACGCATGTAGTTGAAACAAAATCAACATAGCCTCCACGATATTTATGTTCATGGTGATTTATATCCTACTCATGTTTGCATTCACTACTGATTAATTTTAATGCATGTTCATGCCTGTTGTCGCTCTCTAGCTGGTCGCTTCCCAGTCTCTTTCTAGCCTTCACCTGTACTAAGCGAGAATATTGCTTGTGCATCCACTTCCATAAACCCCAAAGTTATTCCACATGAGTCCACCATACCTTCTTATATGTGGTATCTACCTGTCGTTCCAAGTAAACTTGTATGTGCCAAACTCTAAACCTTCAAATGAAATTCTGTTTTGTATGCTCGAACAGCTCATGTATCAACTAGGGTTGTCTATATCTTACATGTTAGGTGGGTTATTCTCACGATGAGTGGACTCCGCTCATCATTCATGAGAAAATGGCTGGTAATCGGGATGCCCAGTCCCATGCTCAAATCATAATAATTAAACAAAACTCCCCCAAGGTTGTTGCTGGTTTGGATGGTACCCGTTGTTTCAGGCTAGCCGTGGAGTGTACTTGTTGGTGGTTGGGGGAGTAAAAACTTTACTATTCTGTTTGGGAACCGCCTATAATGTGTTTAGCATGGAAGATACCGAGATTCTTGGTTGTTATGTTGACAATGAGAGTATACAGCTCAAAATATTATTCATCTCTATTTAAAAATCGAGCTCTAGCACCTCTACAAATCCCTGCATCCCTTTGCGAAGGGCCTATCTATTTACTTTTATGTTGAGTCACCATCCTCTTATTAAAGAGCACCAGTTGGAGAGCACATCTGTCATTTGCATGTATTGATATTAAATTCCATTGAGTATGATTGTGACTGGATCTCCTTTACCATGAATTACAATGTCTAGTCAGTCCTTAATCTTTAAAGGTGCTCTGCATTTATGTTTTGCGGTCTTAGAAAGGGCTAGTGAGATACCATCTTGTTATGTCATATCATGATTGTTTTGAGAAAGTGTTGTCATCCGAGGTTTATTATTATTGCTCGCTAGTTGATTATGCCATTGATATGAGTAGACATGAGACCTGAAAGTTATTGCGAATGTGGTTAGTTCATGATCTTTGCTGAAAACTTGAATGCTGGCTTTACATATTTACAACAACAAGAGCGTCAAAGTTTTTCTTTATCACTTTCAGTTTATCAACAGAATTGCTTGAGGACAAGCAAAGGTTTAAGCTTGGGGGAGTTGATACGTCTCCAACGTATCTAGTTTTCCAAACAGTTTTGCCCTTGTTTTGGACTCTAACTTGCATGATTTGAATGGAACTAACCCGGACTGACGTTGTTTTCAGCAGAATTGCCATATTGTTATTTTAGTGCAGAAATAAAAGTTCTCAGAATAACCTGAAAATCAACGAAGAATTGCTTTGGAAAATATAAAAAATATCTGCGGAAAGATCCATGCCAGGGGGCTCACACCCTGTCCACGAGGGTGGGGGCGCGCCCCCTCCCCCTGGGCGCGCCCCCTGCCTCGTGGGCCCCCTGTTGCTCCACCGACGTACCCCCGGACTTCATATATTCACTTTCGGGGAGAAAAAAATCAGAGATGAAGAATTATTGCATTTTACGATATGGAGCCGCCGCCAAGCCCTAATCTCTCTCGGTAGGGCTGATCTAGAGTCCGTTCGGGCCTCCGGAGAGGGGATATCGTCGCCATCGTCATCATCAACCTTCCTCCATCACCAATTCCATTATGCTCACCGCCGTGCGTGAGTAATCCCATCGTAGGCTTGCTGGACGGTGATGGGTTGGATGAGATTTACCATGTAATCGAGTTAGTTTTGTTAGGGTTTGATCCCTAGTATCCACTATGTTCTAAGATTGATGTTGCTATGACTTTGCCATGCTTAATGCTTGTCACTAGGGCCCGAGTGCCATGATTTCATATGTGAACCTATTATGTTTTCATGAATATATGTGTGTTCTTGATCCTATCTTGCAAGTCAATAGTCACCTACTATGTGTTATGATTCGGCAACCCCGAAGTGACAATAATCGGGACCACTCCCGGTGATGACCGTAGTTTGAGGAGTTCATGTATTCACTATGTGTTAATGCTTTGGTCCGGTACTCTATTAAAAGGAGGCCTTAATATCCCTTAGTTTCCACTAGACCCCGCTGCCACGGGAGGGTAGGACAAAAGATGTCATGCAAGTTCTTTTCCATAAGCATGTATGACTATATTCGGAATACATGCCTACATTAAATTGATGAACTGGAGCTAGTTCTGTGTCGCCCTAGGTTATAACTTTTACATGAGGAATCGCATCTGACATAATTCTCCATCACCGATCCAATGCCTACAAGCTTTTCACATATTGCTTGTTGCTTATTTACTTTTCCGTTGCTACTGTTACAAAAACTACAAAAACACTACCGTTACTTTTATTGCTGCTACCACTATTTCCATATTACTTTGCTACTAAATTACCTTGCTGTAGATACTAAGTTTCGAGGTGTGGTTGAATTGACAACTCAGCTGCTAATACTTCAGAGTATTCTTTGGCTCCCCTTGTGTCGAATCAATAAATTTGGGTTGAATACTTTACCCTCGAAAACTGTTGCGATCCCCCACACTTGTGGGTTATCACATCTCGCAGTTCTTCTTCGACTTCAGCCACCCGAGACTTGTGTTGTTGGCGCATGACCTATTCGGCATTCAGGTCAGCAACCGCTTTGTCCACGGCTGCTCTGCTCGCCTTGGCCTGTTCCCTGGCATCCGCAAGCTCTCCCTTAAGGGCCTCGACCGCAACAGCATCAACTGTTTCATATAACACAAATAAGCTCATGCTCACACATATAGTGTCTTGAAATTTCTATTTCTCGAAAATCAGCATACCTTGTGTTTCATCAAAACGCTTGTTGACGAGGTCGAGCTGCTCGTCAGCTAGTTTAAGTTTTTGATTGAGCTCGGAAACCTCTACGGCCTAGACAGATGGTGCTACTAGCGAAGCCTATTAAAAACACAATACACAGTTTAGCTTTGTTACATGCTATAACATGGATCCTTTGTCTGATTCTGTTCAGAATCAAACAAAGCATGAGGGGCCATGACCGCACTCATCAGAGTGCGGTGTTCCACTACGATGGAAGCACCTCGCAGTGCTTCCTCCGGAGTGTTCGGCGCCTCCGGATTGATGGCAGACGCCGTTAGAGCAGTTGCTCCCTCCCCCATCGTGGGGACTGATTTCCTGATTCGGGAGTCGCACTGGGCTCCCGAACGGTGTTCGGCGGAGGCCTGGATTGCTTGGGCCCCCCGTCTTTGGTCACCATGGGGATTGCTCCCTCTTGGATGGCGGTGGCCGAGGGCGCCCTCTCACCCGCCCCACTCCCACCTGCTAGTACAAGAGAAGCTTGCAGAGAGTACACCTCGACGTCCCCTAAGACGGGCGACGAGCCCCGCGGAGGCGTATCGCTCTCCACCATCTCCGCCGCTAGAGAAATCCCCGATGATAGTGAAGGCTCGGGGAGAACGTATGGAGGATTGTATAAAAACAGAACGAAATTACTTAAAACATTAAATACTATTTTGAACCGAACATAAGCAGCGATTGACTAAGTACTTATGATTCGGCCAGGGGCTTAATCCTGGGCTGAACTCAGAAACTGTGTTCGGGCGTTGAGTCCGAACTGTTCGGAAGGTTCAGCTTCTTCCAGGGTGCCGCCTTGCCCACGTCAGCGGGGGCCGCTCTCTTCCTCCCCCTTGCCTTGACAGGGGAGTCGTCATCTTCTTCCTCCTCCTCCTCTTCTTCTTCGTGGGAGGGGTGGGAGTCGGTTTTCCCGGACACTGTGTCCGCAGGACCCTTAGGGCGGAGGTTGGTCTTGACCTCCTTGCCCTTCTTCTTGACCTTTTTCTCCGGCGCCTTGTACGGCGCGGAACCAACATTGCCGTCAGTTGGGGTATCTCTGGGTCTTCGGGCAGAGGAGCTGGACACTTGATCCGCTCCGCCTTTTTTGTCCAGGCCTGGACAGTACGTAAAAACTATAATTCATGTTATAATTGAAATTTGGACGGGGTATGTATTCGATGGAAGTTTCGGTTACCTCTGAAGTGGAGTACACGTTGCTCAAGTCCTTGTCCTCTGTATCCGTCGGCCACCCCTTTTGGGCCTTGAAGAGCTGTTTCCAGATGTCTTCATGCATGGTGCCGAAGAGGTGCTTCAAGGGCCGGGGCTCTTCCGGATTGAACTCCCATAAACGGAGCAGATATAAACCGGAGGGTTTAGTCCGTAGAGACAACAACAATCACAATTACATAGGCTAGACTCCTAGGGTTTTAGCCATTACGATCTCGAGGTAGATCAACTCTTGTAACCCTGTATTCATCAAGATCAATCAAGCAGGAAGTAGGGTATTACCTCGATCAAGAGGGCCTGAACCTAGGTAAAACATCGTGTCCCCAGTCTCCTGTTACCATCGATCCTCAGAAGCACAGTTCGGGACCCCCTACACGAGGAGGGTGTGGAGGCAAAATGAATTGGGGGGAGTTCAAGCTGCCACCACCTAAGACTCTGACACCCCCGACCCACTCAAATCCCCTTCTGGTCCACTTTTCTTCTACTCCGCCCCTGCTCCCTCATGCTTTGCATCCACAACCTCCTCGTCCAACATTGTGGTTGGACCTCTTCGGACACCGCCTAGGCATCGCAGGACGTCTGCAGCCCCCACCAACGTGCATGCCCTCCTTGGACTACGCCACCATCCACCCAGGGTCCCTCCAGCTCTGCCGACAACGTCCATGATGAACACCATGCCTAGCAGGTGTTCAGTCAAATGCCATTGAGCTTTTTTGTTAAAGTTCTTGTTATTTTCCAGAGTAAGCATGATGGTGGGGTACTCAGTGAGGGAGGATGACTTGTTGTGGGATGCATGGTTGATCGTATCTGCAGACTTTGTAAGAAGGAACTCAAGGGGCTCGGCCTTTTAGCAGCACATGCATGCTTCATTTCATGTGTGAAAGCCCTACAACATGCATGTCATCCATGAACGCAAGTGAAGTCAATATCGCATCGACGGTCCATCATCTGCAACTCCGTTATGAAGTTTTGCAGCGGAGGCAATGTGGCCATCAGGCTAGTCAACCACAGAGATCGTAAATTTTGCTTCATGTACATGCTGGTTAATTCATTCATTCACTCAGGGCATGTTTGGTTTATTGCCTCGCACCTGCATCGCACCCACCATGCAATTTTCGCAACGTTTGGTAGGTTGCGCGTCGTTCTGGGCCAGGCCCGACTGATGCAAAATAGGCCCCCCAGCCAGGCTGGGCTCGCACGCAAGTTTCGGCCGTTTCCCCAAGCCTGCATCCGCGCCTGCACCCAAGCCCGCACCCACACGAGCGAAGAGGGCTATGGTTTCTCTCCCTGTCGATTCACAACCGCATTCACGCCGCTCTCCCCACCCCTCTCCTCTCTCATGCGAACGGATCTAGCCGCCCCGTCGCCTCGTGGGCACGTCGTCGGCGCGCATCCTCTTCGGGCAAAGGTTGGACTCTCCTCCTCCAATCCCTCTTCCATATGTCCCCATCCCTCTCGGATCCCTCTCATCTCTCTCTGCACTTGCGCTGCTGCTTCTACCGATGCGGGTGTGAGCAAGCGGCAAGGCGGGGTGCTGCGTTCCCTGTACGCGTTTTGGTCGGAGCCGAGCTCCCGGTCATGGCCGCCATGGCCGGCGCGGGCGTGTTTAGGTCGGAGCCAAGCTCCCAGCCATGGCCGCCGTGGCCATGGGAGCTGCTCCCCTCCGGGCAAACCTTGAAGCTTGTGGTTCTGAATTTGTTGTTGATGGGAATGAACCTAGCTTGAGTGCCACTGCTGCTGCTCATGGGGAAACTGTTGCTGCTCGTCATGGGAAGGAACCATGTAAGGATGCGTCTAGCTCCACTGGCAAAAGGAAGAGGGCTAGCTTGATGAGTGAAGAAGAAGTTTTGGTCATGAGCAACATGTCCGAAGCAGTCCGTGAAGTTGCTATTGCTATCAAGTCCACCGGAGAGATACATCCTGAACTTTATGATGCTGTCATGGAGCTCCCTGGTTTTACCGAGGATGATCTGTTGATTGTCTTGGATTATCTCAATGAGAATGCCAACAGGGCTAGGAGCCACTCATTCGTGCAGATGTCGGAGACTCGTCGCACTCGTTGGGTCATGCACCACCTCTCCAAGGTCAACGGTGGAGTGCCCGTGCCCAAGGATGGAATGCATGTGACCAGCGATGAAGTGCCCAAGGGTGGAGTGTGAGCAAATATGTGCGAGTTGATCAACGAAGCTGACCATATTTTATTGTATTTGGTCAGAAAAACTATCCCCGTATATATGTGATGTAAAGAAAATATATATTTGTGGCTATCTAATATGTGAACTCTGGACTGTAATATGGACATATGGATTTGTGACTATCTAATATGTGAACTCTACTACGTCTTGATTTATGTGCTATTTATGTGCTGGACCGGAAAAAAGGATTCTTTAGTTATTTTGTACCATAAATTGCTTATATGTGTACATAATCTGCTTGTGACTTATACAAACAGCAAAGATGCTGCTGAAATTTTGTTTTTTCTTACTTCAATCATCTCAGTCATTTTTAAGACGTGTGAACATATATTCTTTTATTGTATATAACCTGCTTGTGACTTATACAAACAGCAAAGATGCTGCTGAAATTTTGTTTTTTCTTACTTCAATCATCTCAGTCATTTTTAGGATGTGTGAACATATATTCTTTTATTACTTCAATCAGCAAAGATATCTAAATTTGAATGCATATTACCAAAATTATATTATGATTATTTTACATACATGATGAATCACTCTTGAGTCAAATTTCACATCATACAACCTACCAAACAACATATGTTGTATGCTGCATCTGTCATACAACCTCACATGCAACACACCAAACAAAATCTGAGCTGAGCCTGGCTCATCTCATGCAGTACATCAAACACACATTTGAACTCATTTTTGCATGAGCTCAACCAGGCTAGCCCCAACCAAGCTCCTTCATGCAATGCATGCTAGATGCACCCAGGCAACCAAACAAGCCCTCCGTGTTGCTCTACATGTTGTGTAGTCTGCACGCTATACAGTGATCTACTACAAGACCAAGAGCAAGCCATTCACACACGTTTGGATGAAGCTCAAGGGTATGTGGGGCGACATGTGCTGGCTATGTTTCTGGTATCGTTGAATTTGGAATCAGTGAATTCAGAAAATTTGTTGAACATCCGATTACCTCAAATGCAATATTCACCTTTAAATTATTGTTGGATATTTACATGTTATTTATGGATGAATTGTGCTATTTCTTAATTAATGTAAGTGTTGCAGTCTTAGAAAAAAACGGAGACGAACATTTAGGGAATATGATGGCCGGCTCCCATATCACTCCCCGTGGACTGGTCCAACGGATACCATGTCTGTTTTGGGATCGGCCTTGATCCACGCCGAGCGTGACGAACTACTAGCACACATAACAGCATAACTCTGCCAGTCTTATATCCCGGACACATTGGAATAACTGTGTGCGATGTGATCACAAGTTCCTACGGCTCAATAGTTCAATTAATTTCGTCGATATCTGTACCCAAGCTGGATAAATCGCTAGGCAATGCCATCGTCGGCGTCTGCCGCACACCGCAGCTCCTGCTCGGCGTTGACCGCTTTGGCGGCCGCGAGCTCCTTGCTTTTGCCCCACAGAAACGCGTAGAGGCCGACGACGACGAGCGCCGCTCCCAGCACGCCGCCGAGGTAGACGTCGGTTCCGAGCACGACGGCGTCGACGGCGGTGGTGGCGACGAGCGACAGGGAGTTGAACATGGGAGGGTACACCGGGCCGCGGCGCTCCACCGCCCACGACACGAGCACGAACGTGACGCCCGTGTTGAACACCCCGGAGTAGACCACCGTGGCCAGCTGCAGGTCCCAGCGCAGCGTCCACGTGCGCGCCCATCCATGTCCGTCGCCGGCGGGGGCGAGGACGACCGCCACGGTCGCCGCCACGGCAGACTGCAGGCTGCCCGCGGCGCACGTGAGCGCCGTGGCCCAGTACCGGGACGGGAACACCTTGGCGACCTTGGCCTGCACGACGAACCAGAGCGCGTAGCTGACGCAGCTCCCGCACAGGAAAAGCGTGCCGATGGCCATGTCGCGGCCGTCGTGGGGCGCGGCGAGGTGGGGGTTGGCGTGGGAGGACTGCCGGAGATGCGGCAGCAGGAGATGGGTGCCCTTGCAGAGGCTGACGACCATGGTGCCGGTGACGCCCACGATAGCTCCCAGGAGCTTCATCCTGCTGGCCCAAGCTGCGAGGGAGAGGCGCTCGGCCCGGAGCGCGACGGCGATGATGAAGGTGGCGATGGGGATGAGGTTGAGGAAGTTGACGGCGTAGGCGGCGCTGGTGGCCCGCAGGCCGCAGTAGTACAACCCCATCGCCAGCAGTACTCTACATGTACATATGCATACATAAACTTGAGAGAGGAATATTAATGTAAGTCGAAAATAATTAATAATGTGTTTATGCACAGTATATACGTATGTCTGTACATCTCCATTCCAATTATACTTACTACTTTTATTCTACTGTGTACTGTACAAGATTATATGATTCTTTTCCTTGAAAACATGATGTTCTTTTTTCAGATTTGCTGTTTAATTAAAAGTAAGGTGAGTTGTGTCTTGGCAGAAGTTTGCAAACGGGCAAATCACAAATGCATTTCTAACCAAGGTGGCAGATGCATAAAATACAAGCTACTAGTTGTAAGAAAAGAATAGATTGGGCGTGGTTGTAGTGCGAACCCGAACGTTGCGTTGAGGGAAATCCAACCCAACACTCGTGGGTTCACCTTCTTCCACATCTCCCTGCAACAATTCATTTAATTAATTACTATCAAAAACAATTAAGCAGGGACTTCTTAATCAGTACAAGAAGAGTAGGAGATGAACAAAGCAGTAGAGTAGGAGCATACATCACTTTCCAAATCAGAGAAAGAGTGGCACAATTAATTAGTGCAGCTACCGGTCGTGTTCCTACTACTATGTGCATGCATGCATTGATCACGGCCGTCCATCCATCGATCAGCACAAATGGAGAGGGTTGCAATGCATGCATGCGTGTAGTGTATGTCTAGCGCTGCCACGAAAACTAGCTAATCTGTACATAAATGGCCCCAAAGTTAACAAGGATTGTCGAATTTGCCAGTTGTAGCCCAATGTGTGTCGGTGTCAAAAGTTTTACTAGTTCTATAGTACAACCTCTGTAACATTTTACAGAGGGAGTACATGAACACACGCAATACTTTCGGTGCGTGCGGATACATATTTGCTAATTAAATAAATTGCGTGAACAATATCTATATATGACCCAGACCATCTTATTAACACGGCAACTAATAAGCCGGCGCGGGTCACATATATATCCACCCACTCGCTCGTCACTCGAGCTAGCTTAGCTACGTGGCCGGCGTCGCATGCATTGCATAGCATAGCATATCATAGAGAATTAATTAGCTAATAAATAAGAACCAGTATATTGAAACAAAATACGTACAAAAGACGGTTCATGCATGAATGAATGGATGACGCATGGAGATATACAGTTTGGGGCGGACGCGGCGAACACGCATCGCACGCCGTACGTGCGTGCGTGCAAAAAATTAGTGCAAATGTACGTACTTTCTCTAGAACAACTAATCGATGGATGTTGCACCCTAGTACGTATAGTCGTATACCATCGATGGATGGGTCACGCGTGCGTGCGTACCTCTCGAAGACGACGGCGAGCGGGGCGACGAAGGCCGCGGCGACGAGGTTCCGGTAGACGAGCAGGACGAGCGGGTGCATGCCGCTGTTGAGAGCCACCTTGGAGAGCAGCATGGTCACCACCGTCAGCGCCTGCACCAGCACCATGCCGGCCGGCAGCGCCACCCGCTCCGCCTGCCTCGTCCTCCTCCTCCTTGCCTCCTCCTCCGCCGCCGCCATCACGGCCACGTCGCCGCCGCGCCCCGCCATGTCCCGAGTCAGGGACCGAGAGATCGAGGGCTTAATTTCCTGGTACAAGAGCAGGGGAGCAACGCAACGCCGAGAGGCAGGAGGGGGGAGATATATAGGCAGAAACGAACAAGCAAGGGGATATGATGGTGGAATGCAGCTGGTCAGTGGCTTTGCGCTGCGTACCGTACGTGTGGTTAGTTGGTACACAGTGTCTCAAAATTTGGTCCATGCC
>LR738713.1:68560612-68574516 GCA_902687465.1 Secale cereale
CCCCCACACACACACACACACACAAGGACAAGTGGCGGTCTCCTATTGGCCCTGCAACATAGCAGGACCGGTTCAAACAAGCAAGAAAATATTTGTAATATATTGAAACAATTCATTTAACTTTTATCCTGGAGGAAGGATATTGCACAATTAATACCAGTGGCACGGTTAATACTGATACAATCACATTCATCCACTCTCTAGTTGTTGGGATGCTCAACTTGCCATTCTGTGGAGTCTACATTACTTTGCTTGTCGTATCTCTCCCTATTGTATGGAGTGAGTTCCGAATTAAATGTCTCATTTGGGAATAGACCTTCATCCTGACAACTACCTTCCCATAAAACTAAATCTAGGTACACTATTTTGGCTCTTCTTTAGCCAAATGTGTATGGATTATGGAATTCGGTGCTTTTGACCTTGCCTGATAGAACTAATGAGATGACTTTGCATTGAGTGCATGTGGTTACTAGTTAGTAGTAACATATTTTCAATGCATAAATACATAATAGTATTTCAAAATTTGGGCCATGCACCTCCCGCCCCACAAAAAACTAGATCAAATCCTTAATAACTTATAATATATTGTAATACAAATACAAAGGATTTTTGCAAAACATAATTACTGATAATTAAATTGCTTGGCCCGGTACTGGTGCAAACAAGCAAGGAAATATTTGGAATATCTTGAGACATGAATTTATTTTTTGTCCGAGAGGAAGGATATCATGCAATTAATACAGCTGGTTAATACAGATATAATCACTACCAGCCACTCTCTGGTTGTTGGGGGTGCTCCACTTACCATCTTGGTCGCCTCTACTACCTTACTTTGCTAGTTTTATCTTGCATCTACCTTACTTTGTATAGAGTGAGTTCCAAATTAATCATCTCAATGGGGAATAGTCAAATAGACCTTCATCGTGTGACTTCCTTTTCTCACAAAATTAAACATACGTGCTAGATTTTGGCTCTTCTTTATCCAAATTTGTAGGGCTGATGGTATTCGGTGCTTTTGGTCTTACTCGAACAACCTGATTGGGCTAGCAACACGTTTGACAACTGGTTATATATATCTTCTTTTCCATCGGATCCACGTCGGGTGGTGCTCTGTGGTGGACAATTTGGAAAACAGAAAAATGTAGTTTGTGTAGTCACACTGTTGATACGTAGGCAATCTCATAGAAATAGCAAAGTCAGAGAAAAGTTGAGGAGAGGGAGTCAAGATGCTTAAGATGGAGCTTACACAGGAAGACATGGATGGGTGCCAGTCTAGCAGGATTGCAATTTGAAACTGAAACCTATTCTGCTTGGTTCGGGGGGTTATGTTGGTGGACGGTGTAGCGTTTTGAGCTCTTCTATCCTTTTGGTCCCTTCGCCGGTGATTGTTGTACATATAGAAAACTACTCGCTCTGTTTCTAAATAAGTAAATATAAGTCTTTGTAAAGATTCCAATATGGACTACATATGTAGATTGCTCTCTATGTAGTCCATATTGAAATCTCTAGAAAAAAAACTTATATTTAAGAACGAATGGGGTACATTAGGGAGTAATGTAGTCTGATTTGCCAAGAAATGTAGATAGAGTTAACATTATCGTGTCGTGGTCTTCATTAGTTTCTTACTTTGATTCGATGTATGTGAGTATGTCCGATGTAATAAAAGCTTCCATTTTTCTAAATAATAAAAAGAAGAAAACATACAATTCTTGCCGGCTTACCCGCAAGTCGTTGGCGCATCGACATCTCCAGTGTTTGGAAGGGGGGCAATGAAGGGGGTGGAGGGGGAGGAAGAACCAAAGTGGCTTAAGCACAATGGACCGTCCATATATGGATTACTTACAAGACGGGACGACAAAGTAACTAGAAGAAAAATGTCTAAAAAAAGTAATTAGAAGAAACCCGCATATAGTACCAAGCTCCATGTTCACAAAAGATGCAAGTCCTCTCTCTTTCGAAAAAAAAAGTTCATTTTGTTACTCGTACATGTCATAATGACCTGTCGAACATATATGCTCTGATGATGAGCACCATCACATGAATCAAACTAGTCTGGGTTCTGTTTCTTCTTGTAGCCTAGGATTGGTATGTGCACTTTATGATTTCCCCCTTTTATTTTGGTATAGGGGACCTGGAAGGATGATCAATCATTCGGAAAAATTGGCACACAACTTTGTCCTGAAACAAGAGGAAACCAATCTCTTCAACATATTCACACATACATTGCAACTTGGGAAAAGGAAGTTGCATCCTCAGAATTGTGTAAAACTGAAGGAATTCAGGAACTGCTTCGTGCTACCTGGAGCCTGGCAACCTCACGTTTATATACACTCCCCCACAAATGGATGTGAAAAGCACCTACAATCCTATCAAGGCTGCTGCCGAGGCCGGGACCCAGGAATCGCAGTGAAGCTTCCGGTGTCAGACATGTAATAGTGGTTGTAGTTGATCCTCGTGACCAAATCGGCGAGATGGGGAAAGTGGCCCACGTTGAGCTTGAAAGATAGGATCTGCAAAGGGATCTCAACAGTAAATCATCTACTGAAACACACGTTCCAGACCACATAAGAGATCATCGAATTTTGCCAAAGTAGGTAGAAACGTACCCTCAAGAGGAAAACAACGCACTCGTCGAATTGCTTTTCAATCCGATCCAACTCCATCTCGCATCTTGCCCTAACAGATGCAGCGGTTCCTCCAGTGCCGAGAGTTTGCTCCACATTGTGGAAGTCTAGCGCCAATCCTAGTATAGTCTTGACTCGACTGGCGATCAGAGCCCACTGGGAACACACGAGAAATGAACACTCTTAGCCTCTCCCTCCGTCCCAAAATAAGTGACTCAACTTTGTACTAACGTTAGTACAAAGTTAGTACAAAGTTGAGTCACTTATTTTGGGACAGAGGGAGTATAGTTTAGAACTTCGGGACTGACTTTTGGTTTTTGTAAGAATGACATGTTCTCACCAACTTATCCGAGGCCACAAAGCATTGTCTCTGAATAGAAGAAAGATATGCCTCATGAACTTCCATGACTTCATCCAATGTAGTAGCAGATGCCATGCCATCACAAAGCTCAGTCCATGCACTATGATACACCTGCTCAAAAGGAAACGAGTTCAAATTGAGACAGTCATAGCTTCTTACAATGAAACGAATCGAACCCGTCTTAACTCACTCGGTCCATGACATATTGATGGAATGCATCGACGAAATGGAGGAGCTTCTGCCCTACTATTAAGTGTTGTTTAAAATTAGGTGCCGTGCTGCCTCTGCCCTGCCAAAGGAAAATGGTTGATACATCAGACTGAAGCTCACACATTGGCAAGATAGAGCAGATCCAATTTCTAACACTAAATACTTCAGGAATTGCAAAAAAGAAGTACAGAACAAGATGATTTGATGGCAGAGTACCTTCCACATCCACTTTCGGGTTTCGTCCAAAACAAACTTTGCACGCTTGACTTTCAGTAAGAATCCCATGACCTGGTCCAGCAAAATGACCAAAGGCATTATATTCGTGCCATCCTGTCAAACACTTACTCTAAAAGCAATTACCTTATTATACTTCTTCAGAGCCTCTGTATTGGCAATTAGATCAAGGGGCCAAGACACCTTCCACCACCAAAATAAATGAAAACTGTTACGCATAGCAAATAACACAGATCATCCTTGTAGTTATATGGGAAATACCTTATACGTGAAGTTAAGCGCATCAAGTGCATCGATGCCGAAACCCTGTGCACGACCTTTTCTGGAAGTTGGTGCACTGTCCTCATCATACCGTGTGTCATGCTTCGCTAATGAAACAACCAACGAGTCTGGAGCAGTTAGGAGCATTTTATCAGCTGAATATCTTATGGATTCCTGCAAGTCAAGGATTAATCGTAAGAGTAATGATGGGCATAGATATCAATCACAAAGTAGATTTGCAAAGTAATCACCTGCAACAAAGTATTCAACTCAAAATCATCATCCCAGGAATTTCCTTTATCGAGCTTATCAAAAATTGTTATCAGAAACTGCTGCAGCATGTCACCTGAAGACTCAAGTTGGATCATTCGAAACATATTTGTATCATTACTCCTTGTAAAAATAATATTTGTTTCTTAAGTGAAGCTACTCTTCTGTGCAATGAAAGGTTTGTGTCAGGGAAAACACCGCAAAAGGTTAAAGTCTACTGCATGGCACACCTGATCCTAGCAAATAGATGGCTCGTAATACAAGCAGTTCGTCCATTAATCTCCATTCACCCATTAGCTTGCACAGGATTTGCTTGCCAATGTGATCCACCTAACCAAGGGGAAGAAAGCACAAACCTGTTATACAGATGGACTAAGAAGAAATGGCATGTAAGTACAACTTTCGGACAGACCTGTTTCTTTATACATTTCAAAATGCATTCCTGTATAATACCCACTGGATGAAGAGGGTCTTTCAAACTCATGCTCTGAATAAACTTCAGAACCCTTGATGCAAGTGTACTATCTTTCTGAAGAGGTAAAATCTCCGACAAAGGGACATTTTCCTGAAGGACAGTGGGGTTATAGGCAGCTAATGAGAAAACATGAAGAACAAAAAGGATACTTCAGAAGCAACTCTTACACTGGCACAAGGAAGAAGAGTCGGAAATGCATAAAGTTCCTCGAGGGTCCTTCTATCATCCTCTTGGCGAATATATTCCAAATCATCAAACTGGAAACCAAATTTAAAATCAGTTCCATCTAGTCTGGGAAAAGACGGTGTAGATTGTGTATCAGCACAGGTGCTAGTTCCAGCAGATTGGTGATCACCAAATATAGCTCTCCGCATGTTATCATCATTCAGTGGAGGAAGGTCAAAACTTGTAGAGATATTCAAATCACTCCAAGAATTCGGATTACTCCGCAGAACATCTCCGCAAGCAGTGATGGCTGGATTTTCATAGCAACATGGACTGAAAGGCGTCTCTACTGCATTGGGAGATACATCTTCCAGGTATCCATGAACAAATATTGGATCCCTCGTAACAGCATCTTTGGTCAAGGTTTTCTCGATACCATCATATTTTCTTCCTGAGATAGCATCTCTTAGGAGCTTTAACCAAGTCTTTTCGGAGCAATTTTCTGCACATGCCTCCTCCATTCCTTGCGCGTTACTCTTACATTCCAAAAAAGCTTGGACATCTGGAGCACTACCAGCACGCAGCTTTCTTAAGTATTCATAAACATGGTCACCATTTTCCAACAGACCAGATAGGCATATCAAGAAAATCTCAGACAAAGTTAAGACCCCCATTTCGCGAGCATCATGTCCAAACTGAGCTGTAGAATTTGTAAGAGCGTCTTCACATCTTCGATGCCCATTTTGAATTTCAGAGCTTAATATGTCTGGCCAATTCTGACGACTACTGTGATTGGAACGCTGATCAATGTCAAAACCATTTGTGTCATCATGAGTTCGGATATGGTGTGTGCTTTGAGCATGCTGAACAAGCTGAAATGATTTTCCAGCAGATACAATGGCCCTTGCGATATCCTTCAAGAACACCGGGCATAGTATATCCACGTAACCTTGATTACTGGCTTTCAAGCAAGCTCCTGCGTTACTTAGTTCCTGTTTGCTTGATTCCTTTGTCCGGATAGACTCACTATCAGTTAGAGTTGATGAATTTTCAGATCGTGATCCTCTTACTCTGAGCATATAGCTCATTTCCCAGAAGGCCGGCTGATCTATCGTAACTGCATTATTTGCATAAAAGAACATCTACATCACAAATGAAAACAGAAAACACTTATAGTTCAAC
This sequence comes from Secale cereale, assembly GCA_902687465.1. Lineage (NCBI taxonomy): Eukaryota > Viridiplantae > Streptophyta > Magnoliopsida > Poales > Poaceae > Secale > Secale cereale. The sequence continues at coordinate 68,566,395 of LR738713.1, forward strand.
CAGCAATGCAAAAATGGAAAACCCTTATCAAAATCCTACAGGATTATAATAAACTGGTACAACCAATGTAATATTTAGCTGTGTAATATCACAAAGAAAGTTAGTAAACTTCTAGCAGTCATTTTAATAAGGTTTACAATACTTACAAAACTTAAGCATTGGGCCAAGAAAGAGTAACATTTCAGACAACAAAGAATAATAACCTCATACAACAAAGGGCTGGGGACATTGACTTAGAATGCGCGTAATTAAGTGTGTTCGTGAGTTGAAGCCGTCAAAACTGTACTAGTTCAGTTTATACAATCAAAGAAGGAAACTGAACTAGGCTAATTCCTACCAGTTTATACAGTTTCAGCTGAAACTGTTTTCGAATAGGCATATGCATAAGAAAGGTAATACTTATGCAGGACTATCAATTACGGGAGACTTACAGTATGGGGTCAGGAACCTAGACAAGCGACCAAAACATAGGAGGAAACAAATGATTACTTACGTATTTGCAGAAGTCTACAAGGCTTACAGCATAACGAATTAAGAATGATACTCTCTAGTTTAATTTCTAGATTCAGGAACGCAAGTACCTTATGGTAGTGTTTCAGTGTTTGACAAACAGGCATATTTGAGCAAAGCTTTGATGTTACAAATCATCTATCAAAACCAGTTACAAAAGATGTTCCTTCAATACCTCTTCATAAGGGTCATCAAGAATACCATCATAAAGCCAGGAATCAAGGCACTGAAGATAAGGTAACAAGCTTCCAGCAAATATCACTAACAGCATATGATATGGCTCACCCTGCAATTTAGATTTAAAATGCAAGGTTAGTGAACATTGTGAAAAGAAACATAAACAGATAGATTTTGAGAAATTAGGCCCTGTTGCAACCTCGCCATCTTCCACAAGACAGACTTCATTTAACTTTTTAAAAATATGGTTCACAACATGGACTGCCACTTCACTAGATGACATGTTTGCTCCAGAACCCCAAAAGCCATCTGGCACAGCTCCAAGCACGACTTGATACAGATGTTCTGCTCCCGAACATAAACTGCAAGGAATTTTACAGCATCGGTGAATAATGGCTACATGTTAGTTTAGAATGTAAAATGCTATAATACCATGAAAACACCAGCACTGATACTCAATATATGAGCTGTCATTTGTATTCCTTTGTGCCCTTGAAGAACTAACCGAAAAGGAAATAAAGAAAAGGTAGGAAGCTCCTTGCCATCACATTTTAGTCACGGTCGCTAATTTCCCTAAAATATAGTAACCTTCACTACCAATGGTGAACATATACATCAGTAGAACACGAAATATCGAGGTCCTCGACAAGACATAAGCACCGTGCATATACAAATGAACTGCAAATTGGAGGAAGAGAACATCAAAGTATCATACTGAAGTATACCTTGACATAGAATCAGTTAACCCCAGAAGAGTCACAGTCCGATCAACTGAAACAAATGACTTCTCTTCCTCCTTCAGAGCTGCTTCCCGGAGCCTCTGGCATTAAAATAATGACAGACATTAGAATATGAAAATCGGCAAAAAAAAAAAAATCATCTGCTCACACTAGATGAGAAATACACACAAGGCCTGAACTGCAGTCTTACCACAAGCCAGGAATCAACTGCACTAGCAAAAGCACTCAATGTCGGAGTCCGGTGACCGCACGACCTGACCTTCCCAACAAAGAGCTCCACTCGCTTCAAGCATGTCGCGGCGAACAGAAAGGGCTTCAGCACGGAGCCGAGGCTCGCCCGCGACAGATGCGACACATACGTCCCCGGTTTCTCGCAGTACGCCGGCACATTCTTGTCCCAGTAGAGCAAGGGCGTGTCGAAACCCTGGAGCACTTGGAAGACACTTTTGACCTGCAAAATGATAGACGGCAGTACAGTCATCAGATTCCAGTACAGCACACGAGCGTGAATCTGAAGAAATAGGGCACCAACCCGCAGAAGGAAACCCTTACCAGCTCATGCTCGTCCGCCCTCGAGGCCGGCGCCGGCGCGGCGTGAGGAAGGCCCTTGGAGACGCTGAGCTGAAGCTTGTGTATGAAGCTTTCGGTGGCAGGGGTCTCCAGGTACCCTGCGGGTTGGTGAGGAAGAACCATGGATGCAGGGGGGGTCGGGGTTCAGTCCAATCCAGTTGAAACCCCCAATTCTTTTGGAGAATGAACTGCTTTGGGCCACAAACCGGCGGGCGCGGCCTCGGCGCCGGATGCCCGTGGCGTGGGCGTGTGAGGCGGCTCCGGCGGAAGGTTGGTGAGGCCGGCGGGCCAAGGCGGTGGCCGGAGCGGATCTGCTCCGGGGCGGCGTGGCTGGTGGTGGCGGGTACTGAGACCTAGGTCTTTGGGCGGGGTTGCGAAGAAGCGGGAGCCCGGCAGCCGATGTTTCCCGGCTCGAGTGACTCCACCGGTGGGGAGGAGAGCACGGGCGCGTGGTTGGCGGGAGAACCTCGCTCGCTGGCGCTGGCTTGCTCGGCGGCGGGACGAGCTGGTTTCAGACCTCAGCCCTGTCTGACCAAGTGTCAAAATGCTCAGTTAGCGTTTGGCTTCAGTTAGACTTAGATCCTACGGCCCGTCTCGTACTCTCGTTCATGGCTACAATTAGGAGAGTTCCCGGCTATATTTTGTTAGGGCATCTCTATCAGATCCCACATAAGAGCGCAGACCCTTTCAACCGCGGAATTGAAAACGCGTTTTTCAGTTTGCGAAAATACATTTTAAGGGTCAATTTGAGTTGCGGCCGAACAGACCCCTCAAATTTAAACTGTAAAATCGAATATTCGTTTATTTATTTTCCTCACACCTTCTTCCTCTCGCACGTGTCCACGGCCAGCTAGAGATGCTCTAAACACGCATACGTACATCTGATTTCGACAAATTGAACGCATGTGCATGACGACGGCCCGGACGAACGAGGCGGCGACGGTGACCAGGACAGGCGGGGCGGCGGCGGCCCGGACGGACGAGTGGCGGCCTAGACGGGTGGGGTGGCTTCCCGGATAAGCAGGGCGGCGGCGAGGGACGGACGGAGCGACGGCCGGGAGCGAGCCATAAAGATTTCGATGGCAGTTGGACTCCCGCCAACGGTCTTTCGCATATACAAGGCACCCTCAGGTCGGCTCTGAAATCCTTATTTTTAAAGGTTTGATGGAGATGTATTCCGCGCCCATTAAAAAATATCACAGGTCAGAGTCGTTTACGGGTTTTGTTCAGATCATTTTTTTCGCCTAAAACTATAAATCGACGGCTATTTTACAGTTTTGAGCGTTTTAAGGGGTCTGCTAGAGATGCTCTAAGCTCGACGGCCCGTTAAATTTTGGCAGATTTACAATTCACATGAAAAAACCGGCTCGACCAGATACCGTAAAAACGGCCCGGCACGTAAAAAATTATGATATATATACCGGAGCGGCCACGTTTTAGGGTTCGCATCCTTCATTTCCCCTTTCACCCTCCGCCGCGAATCATTCCCTCCGCGCGAGAAATCATCCTTCCTCGAGCCGCAGTTTGCCGCGCGCGCAGGCACCCAAAGCTCGCCCTGATGTCAAGCGCTGGTCACAGGAGGGGTGGCCCAGGGGGCCGCAGCGTCGAGGCTTGCCGCCGCGCAAGCGCCGCTATGACGACGTGGCCGGGAGCTCCTCCCTCCGCCCGCCGGTGGAGGAGTGGCACAAGGTGTAGTCGCGGGAGCGCGGCGTGCTCTCCCGCATTGGTGGACGGTGGGCGTGGTGCAACTTCGACCGCCTCGACAAGATCTTCTGGCCAACGCTCAAGCGCCTCTGGGAGACGGAGCGCGCGTGGTACGAGGCGGCTGCCGTCGGAGAAGAAGGTGTCGTGGTGTGGGTGGAGGCGGCGAAGGAGGAGTACGACCTCTCCAACTTCTTGATGGAGTACCACCTCCACGTCAAGGAGGACAGTGATGACGATGAGTAGATTTAGTTTTTTAAGCTGTTTAACTTCGTTGAATTCTAGCATTGTATGTGACGTGAACTAGTAGTTTAAATTATGCGGTATGTGTTTACAGGATCTGATCTTTCATGCCGTCCACGGTACCGCAAATTCGATTTACAGTATCCCGTAAACGAAATTTGCGGTACCACGGTTTGCAGGATCTGCTAGAGATGCTCTTAACGTTTCAGAAGAAATATCTAAGAATAACATACAGCGGTGACCCACAATTAAAAAAAAAACATACATGGGCATCAGCTTTCGACAAAATTTCTACGTACATAGTACTCCCTCTGTAAACTAATATAAGAGCATTTAGATCACTACTTTAGTGATCTAAACACTCTTATATTAGTTTACGGAGGGAGTACATATTTTACATTCTGCAGGCTACAGCACACAAATCCTTTGCGAGAAAACAATCTGCTCATCATTTACAATGCTACAGCAATGATCAGTGCAGGATCAAGGCAAAGACCGTTCATATGCTCGCTGCCAGCTGAGGTTCAGCTACCTGTGGCTTCTGGGGGTCCAAACCCGGGAACTGCCCGATGTCATGACCTTCTACTCGGTTTAGGCTGTCATCCAGACCAATCGCAAACTCCTCAGGCCGTTCCCCACCGCTCGCAAAGTAATCAGCGACCTGCGTTAACAGATTTGGCATTAAACCGACCGGACTTGTATAGCTTAGAGCTAGTTTGTTAAACGCGAAAAATATGAGATGTGATGTGGAGTGTAGATAGAGCGAAGGATGGCGGAACTTACATGATCTCCAAGAGACATTCCGCTCAGTACCGCTGCTTCTATACTTGAACCCGTAAGCCAGTCACCACAAATGCCTGCTCGGCCCTGGGGATCAAATATGCATGGTACTCCTGGAGTGTTCATCGGTAAAGCTGCACCCCTGTGTTTGCCGGAATGAATATCATCATCATGTATTGATGAAATAGTAAGAGGTATGAAAGTCCAATGTGTGCATTCTCATACCACAACTGTACTCTCGTGTAAAATGGTCGCTGAAGAGATCCTGCCGAGAGCCCCAAAGCAAGTTCAACTCCCCCAAGCATGTCTCGTTTCACTTTTTCTGCAGTGGCGTTGGGGATATTTTCCTATAATTAGAGGGTCAAATACATTAGAGAATTCCACTAAAAATGATAAAAAAAATCAGAAATTCCACCTTGGCTTAATTCATCATAACAGGGAGTAGTGCAACCAAATGATATACAACCAAAAAGTATCAAACTTCATTAAGAAAAAGCCACCTGCGGAACTTTGTTTTTCTTTCCATAAGAAGCAGTGCTGAAAAATGTCCAGCACTCGGGTCTGTTTGTCTCCAAAGGGAAAAGTTTCTGAGTATTGTTGGCCATCCAAGAGAGAGAATCAATATCTCTCACAAATGCTCCTTCAAATGTGCCATAAGAGTTATCTTGTGGGATTGGAAGAGGATCATCAAATGCCGCAAGTAGTGCCCAGACAGAACTCAACTCTAGTCTCTGAATATAGAGGGCATAAAATTTAGTAAGGACTTGGAAGAGAGGATAGATCTCATCGTCTCGTGACTTCAAAAATTGGTTCAATTTAAACCTTCATTTGCCTTGTCAATTGTGGTAGACCTGACGTAGAAAGCAGACGGTTCGCACATTTCCCTGATCAATGAGTTAAAAAAAGGATCAACCAGGGAACACACACACACACACACACACACACACACACACACACACACATATATATATATATATATATGGTTGTCTTGGAGAAAAGTCAGAATATGATGTGCTTCTTGTACGAAGAAACTAAATGAGATCCATGAACTGTAATGAGGGTATTGCATAAAAGAATCTGTCTGTGGTCTATGGTCTATGGTTCATAATCATGGCCTACTTCCACAAATTATGTTATCTATTCAGTGCTCATGGTAATTTATCTTATCGTATGTTTATATTTCTGTTTTGGTTCATACACCAATGGAACACCAAAATGTGCCAAAACCATCCAGCTCAATACCAGAAGGAAATCTGTAAATTAATTTCTCAAAGGAATTCCATTGAACCACAATTTGGTTTCAGAATTGCCATTTCCAATATAAAAAATGGTACCTCAAGTTATCTAGGCAGTAATTTTTGGACTTCTGTGTAACCTTACTTCATAATGTGGGACATTTGGGAAATTAGTAGGGTGCACCGAGGTACATGTGCCCCTGGCTGAGTTTTCTCATTTTCATGTTTTGAAAAATTCTGAAATGATTTGTCAATGTGAATTATCCAATGACTTGTGATTTGTGAACCAGCAAAATTTCGAACAATAATATTTTCAATTGTGTGCTCCATGAAAAAAAATGGTACATTTACGCAGTCTGTTTTAGAAATTCTTCCCTTCTTCTGTTCTTGCAGTACACAAACATTAGTAGGGTGCACCGAGGTACATGTGCCCCTGGCTGAGTTTTCTCATTTTCATGTTTTGAAAAATTCTGAAATGATTTGTCAATGTGAATTATCCAATGACTTGTGAACCAGCAAAATTTCGAACAATAATATTTTCAATTGTGTGCTCCATGAAAAAAAAATGGTACATTTACGCAGTCTGTTTTAGAAATTCTTCCCTTCTTCTGTTCTTGCAGTACACAAACATTTGCCTCAAATTTTGCATGCTCACACTGCATCCAACAATATGTATCCACAGTTTTTTTGCAGCAATTTTAAAAACTTACGCACGCATGGTTTGATTATTCCAAGAAACAGGGTGCATGCGTAACCCGGTGGACAAAATCCTCTCTCGAGACACTTGGGTTTATTTATTTCTAGAGCTGGCAGCCTGTCACATATGGAGCAGATTGGAAAACACTGAAGTTTGAAATCCTAAAGTTATAAACTTAAATAAACTGGCAATAAAGAGAAACAATATTGAAACGAAATTTGCACTGACCATTGTGTGCTATTACAACGGCATCATATTGACCTTGGGGCTTCTCACTCTCAAACAAGCGCCACAGGCCGTTGAACGGCTCAAGCTTGCTTATCCAGGAAGGCCTTACAACTTTAATCAGGTCATTCTGCACGGTTTGATATGCGACTCAGCAACGAAATGAACAGACATGAAAGCGACCAGAAGTTCAGTAAGTGACTGATGGACTAAACTCCAGCAACCAAATCACAGTAAAATTCAGTCACTACACTCTACAGTAGGATACGATAATATGATAATGTGTAGCATGCATCCACAAGATGTCAACCTGATATACCTCGGGCAGCATTGCATCGGCAAGCGGGCGCATTCCTCTCACGCCGATATACCTCGGCGTCAAGGAAGGTATAGCTGTGAAATGGCCACCTGCCTCGAGCTCACCGATAGAGCCCCTCCATTCGCGGGCCAACCCTTTCTCGACCCACTCGTCGACCAGCTTCTGGAACCTCTGGTCGCTGGCGGTGAAGAACTGCGCCGCGTGGTCGAACACCAGCCGCCGGTCGTCGTCGACCATCCTGGTCGCCATCCTGCCACCTAAGCCGTGCATACCCTGCACCAGCGGCAGTGAAAAGGGGAGTGAGCCTCGCGCGCTGGCATACGGGCGCGGAGCGAGGGAGTGAGTGAGGCCGTGAGGGTGAGGGTGAAGGGGCGAACCGTGTCGAATACGACGGCGCGGACACCACGGGCAGCGAGGGCGGACGCGCAAGCTAGGCCAGAGGCTCCACCGCCGATGATGGCGACGGTGGGGTCGGCGGGCACTGGGGTGGAGAAGACCACTTGCTCCTGCTGGAAGCTCTTCTTGATGGCCGACTGCCGCGAGAACCGGGGCTTACCGCGCGGGCGCCGCGGGGGAGCCTTCGGAGGACGCGCTCCTCCGGCGCCGCTGGCGGCTACCACCGCGCCGGAAAAGCGGGACGCGGCGCGCGCGGCGGCGGGGCGGGCGCATGGGGCGGGGTGGAAGAGCGGCATGGCGGCCTTGCAGGTGCTCGACAAAATGCGGGAGCGGGGGAAGCAGACCGTTATCTGTTTACGAGTATTTTATCTTTATTTACTTTGTAGAGAGAGAGAGAGAACTGAAGTCGTATTATTTTTAGGGGAAATGGGTTGTTTTGTAGAGTGTACCTGTACTTATCCTCTACTTGAATCTGGACTACCTTATTATCCAATATACTCCCCGCATATATATATATATATATATATAT
>LR738713.1:68574526-68586394 GCA_902687465.1 Secale cereale
ATATATACCCAATAATTAGTTATCTTAGAGCATCTCTAGCAGATCCCGCAAACCGATTCATTCGCTAAAATAGCCGCTGGTTTCAGGATCCATCCCGTATCCCGGGCCCGAGCAGATCCGCCAAATCGGGCCATCGTGGAAAAAAAATTATGGGATCCCGCGTCAGCGAGCCCATTTCCTTCGTATGTGCTGGAATCCGCCCGATTTTGCAGGCTCCCTTTTCCATTGACGCGAACCATGTCCGCCCGCTTCTGTTTCCCGCTTCCACTGTCCGCCGCCGCCGCCGCCAAATCCCCGCCTCCGGCTACCCCGCGACGCTCGAAAGCTCCGCCGCCCCACCGCATCCAGTCCGCCATGGATCCGCTCGGGAGCACAGCGCGCAGACTCGTTCCTTGCGGATCCGATTGGTTCCGGCGACTCTGAGCGGCACGCACAGGGAAAGAGGGTGATAACCCACAAGTATAGGGGATCGCAACAGTTTTCAAGGGTAGAGTATTCAACCCAAATTTATTGATTCGACACAAAGGGAGTCAAAGAATATTCTCAAGTATTAGCAGCTGAGTTGTCAATTCAACCATACCTGGAAAACTTAATATCTGCAGCAAAGTATTTAGTAGCAAAGTAGTATGGGAGTAACAGTAATAGTGTCAAAAGTAACAATAGCAGTTTTGTAGTGATGGTGACAGCAGCAGTAACGAAAGTAACGAAGCAAGTATCAATATGGAACGAACTCGTAGGCAATGGATCGACAATGATAGGTGTCGGATAATATTCATCATGTAGCAGTTATAACCTAGGGTCACACCGAATTAGCTCCAATTCATCAATGTAATGTAGGCATGTACTCTGAATATAATCATACGTGTTTATGGAAAAGAATTTGCATGACATCTTTTGTCCTACCCTCCTGTTGTGGAATTCTCACGGCAGATGTCCTAGTGTGAGGACTTAGTCGTGAGGCCAACGTATCTATGTAGTAGCTTGAGAGGGGTTGATCGGAATCGAGAGACGCAACACAAGACAATGATTTAGACAGCTTCGGGCCCCGGGAAACACCGTCCGGTAATAACCCTAGATGTTGTTTGTGGCTAGGTCTCATTATGATCCTCATGAAATCGCCGTATAGGCCGGCTCTCCTCTAGTTGTGTCTAACCCTAGAGATTATTTCTGTTACCTGTCCCTCTTAGGGAGCCCTGCCCCTCCTTATATAAGTTGAAGGGGCGGATTACATGACTAGTACTAGTAGGATTAGGACTAGCATATTCTCTATTACAAAACAGATACAAGTCCGGGTCTTGATTCCTTGTAAGGGAATATTCCTTACGCTTTCCTCTTAAGCCGGCCCATCATAACATGAGTCGACCTTCTGGGTCTTGGGCCACGTCATCCATCTGACACACCTACCGGATCACCAATGAGTCGCCAACTCTGGGCGGGTTACCAGTGAGTCGCCATGTTCCAGCCGGGTCTCTCGTGAATCGCCAAGTCCGGCCGGGTCATACCGTGGGGTATATCCCCGACATTAGCCCTTAGTTTAGGTTGGATTTATCCATGGTAAACTTATCCTGCAAAACAAGACCAACTTTGATAGATTATACGCCGGGTCGAAGGTTCTTCTGAGCCGGCACTTGATCATCGTTAAGTCCTTGGCATTCCTTGTTGATATATACATGTCCATGATCTCATAGCAAATCTTCCTTAGCAGATATGTTTCAACTTTCCCCGCAAAAAAAAAGATATGTTTCAACTTTGTCAATGCAAAAAATCCAAATACTTCTTCTAAAAAATCCGGGTCAATAGGCCAGCTTCATAATCAATTTGCCGACGTTGGTTTCTCACATAGAAATATTGTGAAGAATAATTCATTTGATTCGGCTCCCAATGCTTAACAAAAAATATTGGTCTTTGAAATACTCATCTGATATTTAGCCGGGTTGAAGATGTATACTTACCGGTTTATCATTGCCAAAATTGTCGGGTTATAAAACTGATAATTCTGGGTTATGACTGTTATACACACCGGGTCATGATTATTGCCAATCCCGGGTCACACAATTAATCTTCCTGATTTGCTCAAAACTGAGAATTTGAAGACGTTACTCCTTTATATGCATATTACCTATAGCCCCCAAGTCTTAAGAGGAGAACATAGTGATAGCTTAAGACTTGTTTCAATATAAATGTTGCAACCTTGAAGAAATCCAGATTGTTCATCTCAGTCACTAGTCAAAACTGAATATTCTACATATGTAGCCCCCAAGTGCCGGATTGTCATGCTTGTAGCAACCTGGGACTTGTAATTGCCTTAGACTCATAAAAACTTCCACCAGTGTAGCCCCCAAGGGCCGGGTCATTATGCAATAATGAGCAGGGACTTTGTATGTATGATTATGTAGACTTCAACAGCAACGTGTAGCACCCAAGGGTCGGCTCAGTAAGATAATACTGAGCTGGGACTTCATCAAAAACAACATTATATGATGTAATCCTCATCATGGGGTTTGAACCCACGTCCACAAGGTTAAGAGTTTTGTGTTCTACCAGCTGAGCAGTGATTCCTTCAATATAATGGATTAAGGCTCATGTACCTTGAATTTTTGACAGGAGCGATTGGTAGTCCCCAAGGGCCGGCTCATTACAATGTGATGAGTCTGGTCTTCAATAAGGTGAGAAAAAAATGACTTTGCATTAGCCCCCAAGTGCCATGGTGCATGCTGGCAGTGACATGGGACTTGCGTATTTGATGTAATCTCAATCTGAATAATGTAGCCCCCATGTGCCGGGTCGTAAGCCTGCAGCGATTCGGGACTATTCCTTCCATTGTAGAATCCATTGATAAAATAATAGCCATTGCGCTGAAGCAACTTTGAAAACCTCAATCATAATATCGGTTATTGATCATCATAATAAAAATCCAGCCATGTTGGCTATTAAAGATTTGAATAACGTAACCTGGTTTGAAAACCGGTTCCTGCAATATAAACCAGTATATCTATGCATGCATGCTATGATGATGTAATGATGATGCAATGTATGATGCAAATGATGATGTATGTGTATGATGACAGAAAACTTCAATCAAAAAATCTGAGGCTTTTACAGGCCGCCAAGCCAAAGGTTCTTCTTCAATGAAACAAGCCTGTTGGCTATTGGAAGGTACGCGCTTGCTGTGAGCCGGCTCCCACAGTACCCAATCGACATTTGAACCTAGACAAGTGCAGGTCTTTGTTTTAAAGATAGACTTATCTAGAGTATGCGGGGTCAGAGTTGCATCTTGCATCACAATCCGATTTATCCAAGTTTCAAGGAAGGCGGCTTTTTGAGCCCGGATCTATCTTGACTATCTGTAAGCCGTGCTATCACGTGACAAACTGGCGTTTTAACCTTAGCAAGATCGGAATCTTTGGTCGGATACGCCGTAAAAGATTGATTGCTAAGAGTTCGACGGGCCAATCAGGATGACCTGATGGAGTTGAAGTAGCTGGGTACAGGTAGGATGACCCACATGTTATGTCATCTTTGGTCGAATGCGCCTATGTTTGAAGATAACCTTGTCAAAAGGGTAGTAACGATGTGTTCTCTTTGGTTGGATACACCTATGTTTGAACAGGAAGCCCCCAAGTGACATACTTACGAATTGTACTCGTCGAGGACCTATGTTTGAGCTGTGCTATGCATCCAACTCTCTTTGGTCCCTATAATTTTCCTAAGAACTCGAACTTGCGAGAGATGGACATTCTTCTTGAGCCGGAATTTTAAACCGAATTTGAGAGCTTCAGAGCTTTGTGGGAGACAGATTTCCCTTAAGCCGATTTTTAAACCAGAATTCTCCATTTGAACCGGAATAATTCTGACAACATTTTAAATTTTCATCAATACAGCAGCAGCGTCCGGGACCGGGTTATCTTCCCTCCACTGACCCGGAGTTCTTAAATTTTGCTGAGACTGGCAACATTTGTTGTGTCATGTCCATGTAGCCCCGGAGTATTAAGACGACCCAAGGAGTTGGCTTGAGGTTCTCCATATTTGACCATAGCATAAGGTGTATATCATTGGTGTTGATAGCGTGATGTGAGTCCACAGAAGGTTGAGGTGACTGCGGCAGGTTATAAATGATCCCGTATGAGCCGTGTCAGCAACTCGGCTAATGGTTCATTCCAACTGGCTGTTTGAAGTTAACCAAACTGTAGCGATGGTGACTTGTGTGCCTACCCATTGAGCCATCCAGTGCAGACGGCGGCTGATAATACATGATAATTTGTTCTAGAGTTGTTGGAAGAAAGTGATACGTCCAAAACGTATCTATAATTTCTGCTTGCTCCATGCCTCTTTTGTGTGATATTGCTATGATATTTATGCACTTCCATACACTTTTGATCATATTTGGACTAACCTATTAACTCAGTGCACCACAGTGCCAGTTCCTATTTTCTGCTGTTTTTCTATTTCAGTTTTCCCCCATATTAAAAGTGATCCAAAAATTCCGGGAAAAATACAGGAAAAATCAGCGTACAGGAAGCTTCGAGAAAAACCAAAGCAGGGCCACAGGGGAGCCAGGGGTGGCCCAGGCGGCCACCCGGCGCGGCCCCACCCCTGGCCGCGCCAGGGGGGCACCTGGGGCCCCCTCTCCGCCTCTGGTGACCCTCCTTCGCATATATATTCCTCGCGTCCCGAAACCCTCAAGGACGGAACCCTTTTTCACGATCTCGCCTCTGTTCCGTCGCCGCCGCGCTTCCAAGATCGGGAGCATCAGGAGAACTCTTCCCGGCACCCTGCCGGAGGGGAGAACCACCACCGGGAGCTTCTCCACCACCATGGACGCTTCCCGGATGAGTCGTGAGTGGTCCACCTTGGACCATGGGTCCATGACCAGTAGCTATGTGATGTTCTCCTTCCCTCTTTGTTCTTCATGGTTTAGACCTCGTGAGCTGCCCTACATGATCGAGGCACATATGTAATCTTTATGCTGTTGCTCTGCTGAGTTTGCTCGGATCCGATGGATTATGAGATTATGTTCAGATTGTGTGTGAGTAATATATTTGATTCACCTCTTTTATATTTATGTTCTTGAGTAATTCTTGCATGTTCTCTGTTGCTGTTTATTGCTTTGGCCGAGTAGTAGGTAGTAACTCCAAGAGGGAACGTTATGCTTGATTGTGGGTTCATGCCCCTTGATGACTAGTTTGAGTGACATAAACATGATTCTAGGGGATGTGCTGTTGCCACAAGGGGGAAAACAACGGTGCTTGTACTTGCAGGTGCAAGGATTGTTTACTTTACGCAAAGTTCTTTTAATGCAGTTGTCTGTTGCTTTGAGTTTACACTTTGGGTGGGATTTGCAACTTAATATCAGCGAGATGTTCTGGATAGATATCTCAAGGTGGATGATTAGTAGTAGATGCAGATGGATTTCGGTCTACTTGCCTTGGCGTACCGCCCATGCTTTTGAGCCTCTACCTTTCTTTACAGCATAGTTAGCATTGGTTTGCGCACATAATCCTGTCAATTGCCCAGCTGTAATTTGTTTACCTCGCTTTGCTGTTTTATCGTCTTTTGGGAGAGAGACATCACTAGTGAACATCATGAGACCCCGGTCCATATTACCACCACTGATCACACCCGCTATTTACTTCCTGTTCTTATTTCCTAGTTGCAGTCATACCTATCATTATTATCTCTTGTGTTTCATCCTTTGTAAACGACAAGGCCGGAGGGATTGACAACCTCTCTATACTCGTTGGGAGCAAAGTTATTTGTATCTGTGTGCAGGTCCTGTCAACCGCTAAGTTTCTGGCGCCGTTGACACCTTCTTGTCGACCCTCGAAGTCTCACGGGATTCGATCCTTGGTACCTTTGCCAAGGGAAACTTGCTGCTACGCTACATCTCAAACCTTCCACTTGGGGTAACCAACGAGGGGCGAGAAGCCATCAGAAAGCCGGGCTATCCGAGTAGTGACTGTCTTTATACTCAATAAACAGCTCATGCAGACAGGTGCGGTCCGGTGTATTGATGTAGACCAGGCCGCGAGAGACAGACGGAAAAGACGACCGCGGCATTAGAGGCAACATAGATAAATCGGTCGCGGCGTTGTAAGCCGGTGTAGTCGGGCGAGTCAATCGCAGGCGTGATAAGCCGGATCGTGTTGATGTAGACTGGACCATAGAGATTGCTGCTTTTAGTATGTTCATTGAGCATTATAGCACGGTCAAATGCTAGCGCATAATAATGATGGCGCGAGCTATATATGTGTGACACGTCCATCGCTCTTGCAGTAAACAATTGCCCTGATTTATCTGGACAACAGATGATCTCTATACACGGTCCGTGAATAGTTTTCCAACATTGATGCCCTCCCAAGACTTCTTCTTCAGTCGATAGGGGAGCGTGCGGGAGCAGAAGGCGAGGCCAGCCTCGATGAGGCGGCTCAAGGCAGGTGACGAAGGCGGCTTAGCAGCAGGCATAAGTGACCGAGGCCGGGCGGTGCAAGTGGAGGCTCGAGGCCGGCCCGCTCAATACGCGGTCGACGGCTTAACGCGACGGCGACAGACGTGAAGACGGTGACGGCCGACGACGGCAGCTGCTCGGGGTGGCTCTTGACGGAGGTAGCGCTCGAGCGACGGCTCAACGCGACGACAGCTTCAGGTTTGGCGTGCTACGGCTTTGAGCGGCCGTCGGGCGCGCCGACCCGGAGACGATTGCGACAGAGGCGAGGAGAGGCAAGGGCGATGGCAGCGGCGTCTTAGAGACGCTATGGAGGTATCGGCTCATTGACAGAACAAGGCCGCATCAGTGACTGCGGGAACAAGCGGTCGCGATGATGGCGACTCACATGAATTCAAACTTGGAGCCAGTTCGTTGGTAAATCTGATTCTGACCATAAGAGAGTTTCCATGGAATGCCACCAAAAGTCTTGATATTGTAAACCCGGATAACTGAAATTCTTTACTTTGATGTGATTTGGCATGCTGCTGGTGCTTTGGCTGAAGGCTGATCGGATCCGTCCAAACTGGTCAGCAACATTTTGAGGCATATATGCACAGCCGGCGTTGACCACGTATGACTTGGTGCCCTTGCCACACTTTCCAACAAACAGAAAACATAGATAGCCTGCTCGGACCGGCGGGAGCGGCTGCAGCAAGTCGGTGCCGGCCGGAGCAGGGCGGGCTGCGGCTGCGGCGGATCAACACGCGGCAAGGGCGGCTCAACGCGGCCCCGGTGCGTGGCAAGGCTAGCTCGATGCACGACCGGAGGAAGAAGACTGCAAGACGACCGGCGGGTGTCCGGCAAATGAGGTCGCGGGGCAACTCGAGAGCGGCCGTTGAGGCGAGGCGGCTCGGCGCGGGTCGAAGTGGTGGAGGCCGTGGCTGTCGAAGGCATGCCACTGCGGCAGTAGCGGCGAGGGTGAGGCCGACTTGCAGGTGGTGGCTTGACAACCATGATAGCTGCGGCGGTTTCGAGACCGTGCCACAACGGAAGAAAAAACGAGGCACGGTGGCTGTAGGGCATAGTGAATTTGATGAAGCAATCCATGGTGGTTGCAGGTCAGCAATGCAGGGCTAGCAAGGGGGGTGACTCGCAGTGCCTCGAGGCGATCTCGGATCCCAAGTCACGACTGCTCCATTTCTGAGTCAAAGTACTATACTTGAGATTTCCTTGGATTTGACTCAGCCTTCACTTCAGGAAAATTAGCAGCAGAGGCGTAACCCGACGACTCCAGAGGGTCATCGGCAAGGCGGGCCGCGACAAGGTAGCGGCGGCTATCAGGGCGACGGCGGTGGTGGCTTAACTGTGGTGGAGACCCGACGGCGATTCATGTCTGACGGTAGTGGCAGCTCACCCGCGGAAGTGATCCGGCCAGGCATGGCTCGGTGTTGACTCGACAAGGCAAACCATGGCGGGGCGGCAGGCCGGCTCAAGGTGTGGTCGTCGGCCGCAGCACTGGAGGCGGGTCGACGTGGCAGCCCGGAGGTGGAGGCAGCTCAGACAAACCGGCGACTCGGCACGACCGTGCTGCAGAGGCCTTCAACCAGGAGACGCAGGGCGGGTCACAGCAGAGACGCAGGCCGACGGGCACGACCCGGCGGGACGAAGGGTGGAGTCCGCAGGTGAGGGGGAGGTTCAGCACGATTCTGAGGTGCTCCAATGGCACGCGGAGCGAAGAGGCCAGGCGACTCAGCGGCTCGGGGCCGACCATGGGAGCGGAGGCAGCTTGGCACGGAGTAACGTAGATGCGGACGACAATGTGGCGGCGGCCATGGAAATCACGACGGCGACCAGTAGTTGAACTGTGGAGACGGCGGCTCAACCCTTGCCGGCTTGCAAGCATGGCCATGGCTGTAGGGGTAGGTGAGACCGGATCATAGTCCTTCTTCTTCTCTTTTTACTGGATCAGTATTGACCAAGGCCTGCAGGATTTGCGCGCTGATAGCTTGCCTCTAATCAATCTCTTTTCCTTGATGGTCTCGGTGACTCTGTACACGACGGCGTCAATTGGCCGAAAGTGATCTGGCCATGATGGATCGCCCGGTCACGTGTCACGGTGCACACCGAGGCAACCCTGATTTCTCTTCTTTAACTTGAACCTCATCGATCGTAAAATCAGAAACAATGAACTCAAAGTTGATGTAGATCCTCCCGAGCTGAATCTTTCTTATCTAGAAAATTGCGAATTTCTCGATACTTGGGAGAGATTTCTCAAAGAACTCAACACCACCTCGAGTTACCTCACGGTGGGCGCCAACTATCGTGGAATTATCACGGCAGATGTCCTAGTGTGAGGACTTAGTCGTGAGGCCAACACATCTATGTAGTAGCTTGAGAGGGGTTGATCTGAATCGACAGACGCAACACAAGACAAGGATTGAGACAGCTTCGGGCCCCGGGAAACACCGTCCGGTAATAACCCTACATGTTGTTTGTGGCTAGGTCTCATTATGATCCTCGTGAAGTCGCCGTATAGGCCAACTGTCAGGCCCAAGATGCGATTCTATCCCGATCACGTGACACTTACGTGATTGGGGCACAACCGCATTTCGGGCGCTTAGGAAGATGGATATCATTACATCGCACCATTGCACACATACATGGGGGAAAACAATAAAACATACAAGTCACATGAATACAACAACATCAATACAAGCCATCCCACTACGGATGAAAACATGAAAAACACACGACATCCATCTGCTATCCTAGGCTGCCGACCCGGGATCTAACCCAAGACTGAAGAAGAAGAAGAAGAAGAAGAAATAACTCCAACACAACGGACATCGCTCTCACGTCGAGTCATCGGAACCTGCACCTGCAACTGTTGTTCAAGTATCTGTGAGCCACGAGGACTCAACAATCCCATAACCATGGGTAACAAGACTATCAAAGCTTAATGGGTAGGAAGAGGTAAAGTGGTGAGGTTACAGCAGCAGCTAAGCAATATATGGTGGCTAACTTATGAGTACAAGAATAAGATGAGCATCTACGCAAACGGTCGCAACTAGTAGTGATCGCTAAAGATCCTGAACTACCTACGAGTCAAACATAACCCCACCGTGTTCTCTTCTCAAGGTGAAAAGAGACAGTCACGGTTACTCACACAGTTGTGTGTTTTATCTCGGATCCTCTGTCAAGTTTTCTACAACCGGACATTAACAAATTCCAATCTGCCACATAACCGCGGGCATGGCTTTCGAAAGATCATAACCCTGCAGGGGTGTCCCAACTTAGCCCATCGCAAGCTCTCACGATCAGCAGAAGTAATAATAATATTATCACCCCTTATCTTAGGGACAGTCCGATCAGGCTCGGAATCCCGGTGCACAAGACATTTCGACAATGGTAAAACAAGTCCAGCAAGACCTCCCGGTGTGTCGACACCCTGATAGTAGCCGCGCGTATCTCGTCTCACGCCACGACCGGAAGGGCGATTATATGAGTAAAACCAACCCTCGGGTTTCCCCAAGGTGGCCCCGCATACTCCCCGTTTGGGACCAACACCATCAACACTGCCCCCCTGCTATGTAGAAAAGAATCTCGAGGGAGCGTCCCCCCTATGCAATTTAATTAATTAATTAATTGTTAATATGAGGCAAATTAAAACCAATGTTGGGCCTTGCTGGAGGAGTTTTATTCAAAGCCGAAGTGTCAAGGGGTCCCCATATACCCAACAGTGTAAGGAACGCAAAATCAAGGAACATAACGTCGGTTTATCAGCTCCTAAGGTGGCATGAGTGGAACAAAACATCGAGCAAAAGGCCAAGCCTTCCACCCATGCCCAGTATATAGGTGTGTTAATAATAATAATAGATATTGTGATATTCCTGAAGGAAATATGCCCTAGAGGCAATAATAAAGAAGTTATTTGTATTTCCTTATATCATGATAAATGTCTTTTATTCATGCTAGAATTGTATTAACCGGAAACTTAGTACATGTGTGGATACATAGACAAAACAGTATGTCCCTAGTATGCCTCTACTAGACTAGCTCATTGATCAAAGATGGTTATGTTTCCTAGCCATAGACATGAGTTGTCATTTGATCAACGGGATCACATCATTAGGAGAATGATGTGATGGACAAGACCCATCCGTTAGCATAGCACTATGATCGTTTAGTTTAACTGCTATTGCTTTCTTCATGACTTATACATGTTCCTATGACTATGAGATTATGCAACTCCCGAATACCGTAGGAACACCTTGTGTGCTATCAAACGTCACAACGTAACTGGGTGATCATAAAGATGCTCTACAGGTGTCTCCGAAAGTATTCGTGGTGTTGGCATAGATCAAGATTAGGATTTGTCACTCCGAGTGTCGGAGAGGTATCTCTGGGCCCTCTCGGTAACACACATCACAATAAGCCTTGCAAGCAAAAGACTAATGAGTTAGTCACAAGATGATGTGTTACGGAATGAGTAAAGAGACTTGCCGGTAACGAGATTGAACTAGGTATAGAGATACCGACGATTGAATCTCGGGCAAGTAACATACCGTTTGACAAAAGGAACAACGTATGTAGTTATGCGGTTCTGACCGATAAAAGATCTTCGTAGAATATGTAGGAGCCAATATGAACATCCAGGTTTCGCTATTGGTTATTGACCGGAGATGAGTCACGGTCATGTCTACATAGTTCTCGAACCCGTAGGGTCAGCACGCTTAACGTTTGATGATGATCGGTATTATGAGTTTATGAGTATTGATGTACCGAAGGTAGTTCGGAGTCCCGGATGAGATCACGGACATGACGAGGAGTCTCAGAATGTCCGAGACATAAAGATTGATATATTGGACGGCTATATTCGGACATCGGAAGTATACCGGAAAAGTTTCGGATTTATCGGGAATGTCGGAGGGGGTTACCAGAACCCCCTACGAGAGGGGATGGTCCATAGTGGGCCTAAAGGGAAAGAGAGAGGCAGCCCATAGGGCTGGCCGGCGCCCCCACCTAGGGTTCCTAGTTGGACTAGGATTGGGGGGGGGGGGGGGCGCCACCTCTCCTATTCCTTTCCCCCTTCTTCCTTTTGGTGAATCCTACTAGGAATAGGATTGCAATCCTATTCCTAGTAGGACTCCTTCCCTAGCCGCACCAGGAAGGGCCGGCCGGCCTCCCTCCCTTGCTCCTTTATATACGGGGGCAGGGGGGCACCCAAAGACACACAAGTTGAATTGTTTAGCCGTGTGCGGTGCCCCCCTCCACAGAATCACACCTCGGTCATACCGTCGCGGAGCTTAGGCGAAGCCCTGCGCCGGTGAACACATCATATCCGTCACCACGCCGTCGTGCTGACGAAACTCTCCCGTGAAGCTCAACTGGATCAAGAGCTCGTGGGACGTCATCAAGCTGAACGTGTGCTGAACGCGGAGGTG
>LR738713.1:68589027-68820845 GCA_902687465.1 Secale cereale
GCCCGAATTGAGAAATATGAGATTTCCAATAAGTTCTACAGCTGCAAAATGGAGGAGAATAGTTCTATCAGTGAACACTTGCTCAGAATGTCTGGGTACTACAATCATATGACTCAACTTGGTTGCAAAGTTGACGAGGATAGTGTTATTGATAGAGTTCTTCAATCACTGCCACCAAGCTATAAAGGCTTCGTGATGAACTATAACATGCAAGGGATGCAAAAGACAATTCCCGAGCTCTTCGCTATGCTCAAAGCTGCGGAGGTAGAAATCAAAAAGGAGCATCAAGTGTTGATGGTTAACAAGACCACTAGTTTCAAGAAAAAGGGCAAGGGAAAGAAAGGGAACTTCAAAAAGAATAGCAAGTCAGTTGCTACTTCCACGAAGAAACCCAAATCTGGAGCCAAGCCTGAAACTGAGTGCTTCTACTGCAAGGGAACTAGACACTGGAAGCGGAACTGCCCCAAGTATTTGGCGGATAAGAAGGATGGCAAGATGAACAAAGGTATATGTGATATACATGTTATTGATGTGTACCTTACTAATGCTCGTGGTAGTACCTGGGTATTTGATACCGGTTCGGTTGCTAATATTTGTAACTCGAAACAGGGACTACGGATTAAACGAAGATTAGCTAAGGACGAGGTGACGATGCGCGTGGGAAACGGTTCCAAAGTCGATGTGATCGCCGTCGGCACGCTACCTCTACATCTACCTTCGGGATTAGTTTTAGACCTAAATAATAATTATTTGGTGCCAGCGTTAAGCATGAACATTATATCTGGATCTTGTTTATTGCGAGACGGTTATTCATTTAAATCAGAGAATAATGGTTGTTCCATTTTAATGAATAATATCTTTTATGGTCATGCACCCTTGAAGAGTGGTCTATTCTTATTGGATCTCGATTGTAGTGATACACATATTCATAATATTGAAACCAAAAGATGCAAGGTTAATAATGATAGTGCAACTTATTTGTGGCACTGCCGTTTAGGTCATATTGGTGTAAAACGCATGAAGAAACTCCATAATGATGGACTTTTGGAATCACTTGATTATGAATCACTTGTTGCTTGCGAACCATGCCTCATGGGCAAGATGACTAAAACTCCGTTCTCCGGAACTATGGAGCGAGCAACAGATTTGTTGGAAATCATACATACTGATGTATGTGGACCAATGAGTGTTGATGCTCGCGGCGGGTATCGTTATTTTCTGACCTTCACTGATGATTTGAGCAGATATGGGTATATCTACTTAATGAAGCACAAGTCTGAAACATTTGAAAAGTTCAAAGAATTTCAGAGTGAAGTAGAGAATCATCGTAACAAGAAAATAAAGTTCCTACGATCTGATCATGGAGGAGAATATTTGAGTTACGAGTTTGGTCTTCATTTGAAACAATGTGGAATAGTTTCACAACTCACGCCACCTGGAACACCACAGCGTAATGGTGTGTCCGAACGTCGTAACCGTACTTTATTGGATATGGTGCGATCTATGATGTCTCTTACCGATTTACCACTATCGTTTTGGGGTTATGCTTTAGAGACAGCTGCATTCACGTTAAATAGGGCACCATCTAAATCCGTTGATACGACACCTTATGAACTATGGTTTGGCAAGAAACCAAAGTTGTCGTTTCTTAAAATTTGGGGCTGCGATGCTTATGTGAAAACACTTCAACCTGATAAGCTCGATCCCAAGTCGGAAAAATGTGTCTTCATAGGATACCCAAAAGAGACTGTTGGGTACACCTTCTATCACAGATTCGAAGGCAAAATATTCATTGCTAAGAACGGATCCTTTCTAGAAAAAGAGTTTCTCTCGAAAGAAGTGAGTGGGAGGAAAGTAGAACTTGATGAGGTAATTGTACCTTCTCCCGGATTGGAGAGTAGTACATCACAGGAAATTGTTCCAGTGATTCCTACACCAATTAGTGAGGAAGTTAATGATAATGATCATGAAACTTCGGATCAAGTTTCTACTGAACGTCGTTTATCAACCTGAGTACGTTCCGCACCAGAGTGGTACGACAACCCAGTTCTGGAAATCATGTTACTAGACCATGATGAACCTACGAACTATGAAGAAGCGATGATGAGCCCAGATTCCGCAAAATGGCTTGAAGCCATGAATCTGAGATAGGATCCATGTATGAGAACAAAGTATGGACTTTGGTTGACTTGCCCGATGATCGGCAAGCCATCGAAAATAAATGGATCTTCAAGAGGAAGACCGACGCAGACGGTAATATTACTGTTTACAAAGCTCGACTTGTTGCGAAAGGTTTTCGACAAGTTCAAGGAGTTGACTACGATGAGACTTTCTCACCTGTAGCGATGCTTAAGTCTGTCCGAATCATGTTAGCAATTGCCGCATTTTATGATTATGAAATCTGGCAAATGGATGTCAAAACTGCATTCCTAAATGGATATCTCAAAGAAGAGTTGTATATGATGCAACCGGAAGGTTTTGTCGATCCAAAAGGTGCTAACAAAGTATGCAAGCTCCAGCGATCCATCTATGGACTGGTGCAAGCATCTCGGAGTTGGAATATACGCTTTGATGAGGTGATCAAAGCATATGGTTTTATACAGACTTTTGGAGAAGCCTGTATTTACAAGAAAGTGAGTGGGAGCTCTGTAGCATTTCTAATACTATATGTAGATGACATATTGTTGATTGGAAATGATATAGAATTTCTGGATAGCATAAAAGGATACTTGAATAAAAGTTTTTCAATGAAAGACCTCGGTGAAGCTGCTTATATATTAGGTATCAAGATCTATAGAGATAGATCAAGACGCTTAATTGGACTTTCACAAAGCACATACCTTGATAAGATTTTGAAGAAGTTCAAAATGGATCAGTCAAAGAAAGGGTTCTTGCCTGTTTTACAAGGTATGAAGTTGAGTAAGACTCAATGCCCGACCACTGCAGAAGATAGAGAGAAAATGAAAGTCATTCCCTATGCCTCAGCCATAGGATCTATCATGTATGCAATGCTGTGTACCAGACCTGATGTGTGCCTTGCTATAAGTCTAGCAGGGAGGTACCAAAGTAATCCAGGAATGGATCACTGGACAGCGGTCAAAAACATCCTAAAGTATCTGAAAAGAACAAAGGATATGTTTCTCGTATATGGAGGTGACAAAGAGCTCGTCGTAAACGGTTACGTCGATTCCAGCTTTGACACTGATCCGGATGACTCTAAGTCACAAACCGGATATGTATTTTTATTGAACGGTGGAGCTGTCAGCTGGTGCAGTTCCAAGCAGAGCGTCGTGGCGGGATCTACGTGTGAAGCGGAATACATAGCTGCTTCGGAAGCAGCAAATGAAGGAGTCTGGATGAAGGAGTTCATATCCGATCTAGGTGTAGTACCTAGTGCATCGGGTCCAATGAAAATCTTTTGTGACAACACTGGAGCCATAGCCTTGGCGAAGGAATCCAGGTTTCACAAGAGAACAAAGCACATCAAAAGACGCTTCAATTCCATCCGCGATCTAGTCAAGGAGGGAGACATAGAGATTTGCAAAATACATGCGGATCTGAATGTTGCAGACCCGTTGACTAAGCCTCTTCCACGGGCAAAACATGATCAGCACCAAGACTCCATGGGTGTGAGGATCATCACTTTGTAATCTAGATTATTGACTCTAGTTCAAGTGGGAGACTGAAGGAAATATGCCCTAGAGGCAATAATAAAGATGTTATTTGTATTTCCTTATATCATGATAAATGTCTTTTATTCATGCTAGAATTGTATTAACCGGAAACTTAGTACATGTGTGGATACATAGACAAAACAGTATGTCCCTAGTATGCCTCTACTATACTAGCTCATTGATCAAAGATGGTTATGTTTCCTAGCCATAGACATGAGTTGTCATTTGATCAACGGGATCACATCATTAGGAGAATGATGTGATGGACAAGACCCATCCGTTAGCATAGCACTATGATCGTTTAGTTTTACTGCTATTGCTTTCTTCATGACTTATACATGTTCCTATGACTATGAGATTATGCAACTTCCGAATACCGTAGGAACACCTTGTGTGCTATCAAACGTCACAACATAACTGGGTGATCATAAAGATGCTCTACAGGTGTCTCCGAAAGTATTCGTGGTGTTGGCATAGATCAAGATTAGGATTTGTCACTCCGAGTGTCGGAGAGGTATCTCTGGGCCCTCTCGGTAACACACATCACAATAAGCCTTGCAAGCAAAAGACTAATGAGTTAGTCACGAGATGATGTGTTACGGAATGAGTAAAGAGACTTGCCGGTAACGAGATTGAACTAGGTATAGAGATACCGACGATCGAATCTCGGGCAAGTAACATACCGTTTGACAAAAGGAACAACGTATGTAGTTATGCGGTTCTGACCGATAAAAGATCTTCGTAGAATATGTAGGAGCCAATATGAACATCCAGGTTCCGCTATTGGTTATTGACCGGAGATGAGTCACGGTCATGTCTACATAGTTCTCGAACCCGTAGGGTCCGCACGCTTAACGTTGGATGACGATCGGTATTATGAGTTTATGAGTATTGATGTACCGAAGGTAGTTCGGAGTCCCGGATGAGATCACGGACATGACGAGGAGTCTCGGAATGTCCGAGACATAAAGATTGATATATTGGACGGCTATATTCGGACACCGGAAGTATACCGGAAAAGTTTCGGATTTATCGGGAATACCGGAGGGGGTTACCGGAACCCCCTACGAGAGGGGATGGTCCATAGTGGGCCTAAAGGGAAAGAGAGAGGCAGCCCATAGGGCTGGCTGGCGCCCCCACCTAGGGTTCCTAGTTGGACTAGGATTGGGGGGGGGGGGGCGCCACCTCTCCTATTCCTTTCCCCCTTCTTCCTTTTGGTGAATCCTACTAGGAATAGGATTGCAATCCTATTCCTAGTAGGACTCCTTCCCTAGCCGCACCAGGAAGGGCCGGCCGACCTCCCTCCCTTGCTCCTTTATATACGGAGGCAGGGGGGCACCCAAAGACACAGAAGTTGAATTGTTTTAGCCGTGTGCGGTGCCCCCCTCCACAGAATCACACCTCGATCATACCGTCGCGGAGCTTAGGCGAAGCCCTGCGCCGGTGAACACATCATATCCGTCACCACGCCGTCGTGCTGACGAAACTCTCCCGCGAAGCTCAACTGGATCAAGAGCTCGTGGGACGTCATCAAGCTGAACGTGTGCTGAACGCGGAGGTGCCGTACGTTCGGTGCTTGATCGGTTGGATCGCGAAGAAGTTCGACAACATCAACCGCGTCACTTGACGCTTCCGCTCCCGGTCTACGAGGGTACGTAGACACACTCTTCCCTCTCGTTGCTATGCATCTGGTAGATAGATCTTGCTTGATCGTAGGAAAATTTTAAAATACTACGTTCCCCATCAATTCCAACAACAAGTTCCGACATGGAACAATCTTCATCCTCACCTGCAACTAACAACGCTATAAGAGGGGCTGAGCAAGCGGGTAACATAGCCAAACAACGGTTTTGCTGGGAAGGTGTCAAAAATTAGAGGTTCATGGCAACAAGGAGATGGGCTGACAATAAAGATGGGTAGCGCGACATATAACGATAGCATCGAGACAACTAAGCATGGCAATGATAGTAAAGGTATCCAAGGGTATGGTCCTCCTGCCTGAGATCCCGCAAGGAAGAAGAACGGATCCATGAAGAAGACGAAGAAGAAGCCTTGAAGACGAACCACGTGTAGACGAACGAATCCTCACGATCGCAACGGAACAAGCACTAACGAGAAGAAGCAAGCAATACGGTAAACACACAACACAAGAACATGACAAGATTCTCAACCAAGTATGATGCAATACAATTCTATATATGATGCAATACATGGCAAGGTAGGAAGCACTCAAAAACAACATCACCCAACAAGTTTAAATGAGGCCGGAATCAACATATAACAAATCCGGTAAGCCCTCATATGCATATTTTGAAATTAGTCCATATCTGAACAAACGTTAAGTTAAAGTTTTTAAATAGCAGGTTAACATGCACCATGATGATCTACATGAAATTCTAGTCAAGTTTCATATAAAGTTTGTTTAATTCGGAGCTACGGCCTAAAAGATATGAGCAAAACAAGACAAGCATGACAACGGTGCAAGATGCACCCAAACATCAAGCAAACACACTCCAAACATGAAAACAACATGATATTATGCTTCTACATGCAAAACCACATAAGTTTCATATATGGCACACTCAAAACGGAGCAACAGATCAACACATACACACGAAACAAGATATAACAACAAGCTGAGGTTAACATCCACATAGCAACTTTGGAGCAAGGTAAATATAAGCTACAACACCCAAACATGGTAACAAGAAGCATGGATGTGAAGTAGACATGTTACTTTAAAAGCATGAACTTAGAACACACCCAAAAGATTACTGGAACACATTTAAACAAGCATGGCAAGTTGCAATAAAATTATCCAGACTTAGTCAAAATCTGGGAAGGCAAAAACATCATGTGACGCCCGGATAATTAAGCTACAGCAACCCTCTGCTAATGATGCCACGTCACCACTATTACTGTTGATAATCTCGCGATGATTCAAAACTCGTTCGAATCCAAATTTAAAATAAAGTCAGACTATAAAAGTTTTCAATTGTCAAACTAAAATGTTCAGAGTGAACCAAATAATGCATAGGTAATTATGCTGGTGAAACCACACCTTCATAAAATATTTAAATACTATTATATGAATAAAACACTAGTGAAAACTATTATCTAAATACTTTCAAATATTAAATAATTACGAAACTATTTTAGTTTGTGTAGCAAGTTAGTGTGGATGTGGAATATTTGGTAACATCAAATTAGGTGCCATTTTGGTATTTTGCTAAAACAAAAATAAAATAAAATAAAACAGAATAAGGAAAAGAACCAAAAAAATTGTAAAAGGCCCCTGCTCCCACTGGGCCTCGGCCCACCTGAGCCAAACCAGGCCACTGCCCCACCCCACCGGTCGTCTCCCTGTTTGGCCGACCGTGCTGCTACAGGGGCGCGGTCGCCGCCCAACCACATCGCCGGCGTCGGCGCGGAGGGGATAAGGACGCGCCTGCGACCCCTCGGCCTCGTCATCGTCCCTGAGATCTTTCCCCCTCCCCACATTCGTTCCTCCCTCACTCGTGTTCTTCGCGCTCACGGGTTGATGACCCACAACCGTAAGGGATCTATTGCAGCGTTTTCGATAAGTAAGAGTGTCGAACCCAACGAGGAGCAGAAGGTATTGATAAGCGATTCTGAGCAAGAAATTACTGTAAGCACTGAAAGATAACTTTTTAGGGGTTTTCTCGATATAGGCAACAGGAAGGTAAAAGCAAGCAATGTAAAAGGCACTGAGAGTAACAAGTGGCCCAATCCTTTCTTAGCAAAGGAGAGGCCTAGCAACTGAACTTATAAAGACTAAAGCGTTCCTGAGGACACACGGGAGAGGTAGTCATGTGCTTTCACCATATTCCGTATCGATACTATGTTATGTGTTGATAAGTGTTGAGTGGGTGGATCTATGCTAGTGCACTCTCTAGACTAAGATGAGTGCACTCTTATGATTAAACACCTTGCAAGAATCCGCAAATACAAGATAGAATTTAAGGCAAAAGCCTAACCATAGAAATACGATCGAGGATCCATTATTCCCTTATGCAAAAGCGTGCGAACTGGGGTTCAGGTTTTTGTAATTCCGGCAACCCACCATAAGCATTCTTTATACACAATGTATTCTCCTAGGTCCTTAATAAGGCGAAGTGTTGGGTGTTCGACTCACACAACACCACTAGTAGAATGACAACGCAACTTAAGTATCAAACAACACATATTACTTCAACAACATATGACTACTAACAACAAGACTTTCCCCATGTCCTCAAGAACTAAGGTAACTACTCACGAGACATAAAGGAGATCATGATCAGTGGGGATAAATAGGTGATAAATAATCTGGACATAATAATATTTCTCCAACAAAACTCAATAGCATTCACCACAAAGTAGTAATCAACACCGATGGAGTAGAGAGGATAGGTAGTACGAGTTACAACACAAGTTGCGATTGTAAGATGAGATTTGGATGAAGATGGAGATGGTGCTGGTGTTGGGGATGATGTTGATGATGATCTCGATGATGCCCGTGACGATGGTGATGACGATGGCGACGATCTCCCCTTCCGGGAGGTGATCTCCCCGGCGGAATCTGCCCGCCGGAGATGGCTTTTTCTTCTCTGTAGGTTTCCGCCACGGAGCGGCGGCGGAACTCCGTAAAAATTCCCGTCCCTAGGGTTTTTGGATAACGGAGAGCATATATGCAAAAGGGGGCGGCCAGAGGTGGGCCAGGGGCTCTAGGCGCCCCCCCGGCGGGGCCAGGGGGGGCGCGCCCCCAGGGCGCCTGGGCACCCTGTGGCCCCCCTCTGGTTGCCCTTTCGCGTGCCTTCGTGATCCGTCTGAAAAATATCTCCTGTCAATTTTCAGGTAATTTGGAGGTATTCTTCTTCAGCAACTCAGCGTCCACTTTTTACTGCTGAATCCTGCGTCTGCTGCTTCGGCATCGGAAAGTTTGCAAACTGTGTAAAATAGACCAAAACAACATAAGAACATCACCGTAACGTGAAATATATCAATGTATAAGGATAAATTATGATACAAAATAGTGATGCATTTTGGACGTATCAACACCCCCAAGCTTAGACCTCGCTTGTCCCCAAGCGAATATGAACTCGGTAAACCTGTCCACAAGTTTAGAGAGTGAAGTGTCGATAAATAGAATACGGACAAGAAGCATCATAGTTTCTTTACCAACTCAAATATCCTCAACAGCAATCTTCAATTCATAAAGCCCTTATAAAAGAGTGATAACACTTATATTTGAAAGTAGGGCTAAGGAAACTCATTATATCATGGCAAACATGTCCTTTGGTCAAAGAACAACAAATAGATTTAACCTTTGCTCTTATATTTTGATGAGATCAATTGAAGCTTTTTGAAATAACATGTTAATAGGCAAGAAGTGAAAGTGTTAACACAAAGGAAGATATTTGCCTTAGCTGGGCATGACAAACAACTTACTTATCGAATGATAATGTCAACAAGGATATGATATGACAAATCTTAATGCAGCTTTATATGAATGAATCCTTATCAACATCAAATGTCTGCTCTCTTTGAGAAATAGAAGGAAGTAGAAATAACTGACTCAACTTAAAATTAAAAGATAGGCCCTGTTGTAGGGTAGCAGGGAAAACTCATGTGCTATCGTCAAATCAAACAGAATGAAAACAAGTTTTGAGAGGTGCATGATTTGTCAACGAATGCTAATAGATAACTCAACTACTTCTTGAGCTGGACAAGTTTCGAGGAACGGCTCCCGCACGAGGACGATCACATCCTCTTATTCTCCTTTGTTTACCACTGCCAAAGTTTTCTGATTTCTCATGAACAGAGCGTGAAGGAGGGTTTGTTTGTTATATTATTTTCGAGCCGGGCGCACTCTTTGCCAGTTCCTTCTCGCATTATGGGTTTGCACATTAGACATGCAATCCCGGGGTGAAGCTTGTCCAATTCAAGAAGACTATGAATTAGCTATTACTTCCTCATGAGCTAAAACAGAGGCACAAAACAAAAGATTTTGAACATTTAAGGATAACACATAAATTATATACTTTTAGGAGGTGGTAGTGGAATACCACGAGTAGGTAGGTATGATGGACTCATATGGAAGGTATTGGTTTTAAGGGTATGGACGCACAAGCAGAATACCGCTTAGTACAGAGTTAGGCTAGCAAAGGTTTTGAGAGAGCAGACAACTGATGATGACTAAGATGCAAAGCAATATAAAGCATGAACATTGAAATAAGCATAACACATCAAGTTGTCTTCCTTGTCAGCATAACACTTCAAGCATAATAACATAAAGGTTTTGGCTATGTTGATACTTTAAGAAAATCATGCTTGTTGTTATGACCAAAGCTATGTTTGCCAAGATTAAATAAAGTTTTCACAGCCATACCTGACATAAGGTCAATACTCCCCATAAGAATCATCATATAAGGTCGATTGCGTGAAGAGAATACCGAGTGCAGCAAAAGGAACCAATAAACTTCTCATTAATATTCCATCATGGACGACTCCACACTTACGGATACAATTCTTCACCGAAGGAGTGATAGACCTCAATGCACACACCTATCTCATATAATAACCTCCCTAGACATGATACGACTCTACTTGACTCTAAAAGACAAAAGGTAAAGATAAAGATACCGGGCACTCCCCCAAGCTTGGAACAAGCCAAGGGAATGCCATTACCCCAGGAGATTTCACTCATCATCCTTGTTGGCGTTGATCACGTAGTCCTTGGCGAAACGCTTCCATGGAAGGGGTTCTCCAGTCTCATATGAGAAGCTCGTCTCCTGAATCCTGCATTCAACACCCAAACTCATGCGCATAGACCTTAGTTCTTACTCACAGTTCTGGTTATGTAGATCATTAATTTGCCCTTGGAGCTCTATAATTCTTTCTTCAGACGCGGTGATGCTTTTCCACATCTCCTTCATCTCCTTCAGGAAGTAGTTCTTCAGCTCGTTGGTGATGTTAAAGTTAGCTTCAACACCACGCTCGATCATCTTCTTGTACTCGAAGACTTCTTGCTCCACTTCTTCCAGCCTGGCCTGGATGCTCCCCTCCTTGATAGGTCCCTTCAGATCTTCTTGATGAAGGACACCGTCCTCCATCCGAACAACCTGAGGGTGCTTCTTCACCTTAGCGAGGTAAGGGTTGATGACGTTGACGACGAACTCGTCCTTGGGGGAGTTTGGAGAAGCCATGGCACCTAAATTCAGCTGAAAGATTCCCTGGCAGAAACAGATCGAAGAGAAAACACGCGAAATCGCAAGATACGTTGCCGGAACAATCCGGGCAAATATATAGGAAAAATTTATGCACAGAAAGGAAGGTAACGGACCAAAGCGGGGTCGGAGACGGACTCCCGGGTGTCCAGGCGGCCTCCCGGCGCGGCCCAGGGGGGGGGGGGGGGGGGGGGGGGGGGCAGGGGGGCGCCTGGAATCCCTGGAGGTCGTCTCCGGCTCCACTTAGGCTCGGAATTTTACTAATTTTGCAGAAACTCGTAATACGGAACTTTTATGGCGGTTCGCAATGTTTCCTTACCGTACTACATACCTTTTCTTTATTCTGCTTCTGCTGGCGTCTGAAACAGGGTTGCAACATGTTCTTCATGGGTTGTTGTGTATATTATATTCACATCAACATTGACAGGGTCTCCTGCTATGTAATGTTTAAGTCTTTGCCCATTCACAACTTGAGGTTTGGTGCCTTCAAAATTATTAATCTTAATTGCACCAGACCGATAAACTTCTTCAATATGAAATGGTCCTTCCCACCTGGAAAGTAGTTTACCTGGAGAAAACCTGAAACGGGATCTGAACAACAAAACTTTATCACCAACATTAAGTTCACGTTTCAGAATCTTCCTATCATGCTACTTTTTTACCTTTTCCTTGAACATTTTAGCGCTCTCGTAAGCTTCACTTCTCCATTCATCTAGAGAAGTCAAGTTCATGAGACGCTTCTCACCAGCTAGTTTTGGGTCAGCGTTAAGCTCTCTAACAGCCCAGAAAGCTTTGTGCTCTAACTCTAATGGCAAATGGCAAGCCTTGCCATACACCATCTTATAGGGGGACATGCCCATGGGGTTTTTGTAAGCAGTTCTATATGCCCACAAAGCATCTCCTAACTTATTTGACCAGTCCTTTCTATTTCTGTTTACTGTCTTCTGCAAGATCAACTTAATCTCTCTATTGGTGAGCTCAACTTGCCCACTAGTTTGAGGATGATATGGTGAAGCAATTCTATGATTAACATCGTATTTAGCCAAAGCTTTTCTAAAAGCTCCGTGCGTGAAGTGTGATCCCCCATCAGTCATGAGATACCTTGGTACACCAAACCTAGGAAAAATTACATCTTTAAGCATTTTCAAAGATGTCTTGTGATCAGCACTTTCAGTGGGGATTGCTTCAACCCACTTGGTCACATAATCAACAGCTACTAAAATGTGAGTGTACTTGTGCGAAGAAGGAAAAGGACCCATAAAATCAAAACCCCAACAATCGAATGGTTCAATCACTAGTGAGTAATTCATAGGCATCTCATTCCTTCTACTAATGTTACCAACTCTTTGACATTTATCACAGGCTAAAACATAATTTCTAGCATCTTTAAAGAGAGTAGGCCAATAAAAACCTGATTGAAAAACCTTATGTGCAGTCCTCTCACCGGCATGATGTCCTCCATAGGGACTATCATGACACTGTCTGAGAATGTCCTTCTGCTCATGTTCCGGAATGCATCTCCTCACGATCCCGTCGGGACCTTCTTTGAAAAGATGTGGGTCATCCCAGAAGTAGTGCCTCAAATCATGAAAGAACTTCTTCCTTTGCTGAAGTGTTAAACCTGGAG
Organism: Secale cereale; assembly: GCA_902687465.1. Lineage (NCBI taxonomy): Eukaryota > Viridiplantae > Streptophyta > Magnoliopsida > Poales > Poaceae > Secale > Secale cereale. Next base: position 68,601,558 of record LR738713.1, read on the forward strand.
GCAAATACTTTGCAACAATAAAATTAGCATAATCCGCATACCAAGGATCGGAAAGAGATTGTACTTTTACAACGACAAGTTGCTCGTCTGGAAAACTATCGTTAACTGGGATGGGATCATGCGGTATATCTTCCATCCTTGAAAGATTGTCCGCTACCGGATTGTCTTCTCCTTTCCTATCAACAATCTGCAAATCAAATTCTTGAAGAAGGAGTACCCATCTGATAAGCCTTGGCTTGGCATCCTTCTTTGTCATAAGATACTTAATGGCAGCATGATCAGTATGAATAATAACTTTGGAATCAACAATATACTGCCTAAACTTATCACAAGCAAATACTACAACTAAGAATTCCTTCTCAGTAGTAGCATAATTCCTTTGAGCACTATCAAGGGTTTTGCTAGCATAATGTATAAAATTCAATTTCTTATCAACTCTTTGTCCTAAAACAGCTCCAACAACAAAATCACTAGCATCACATATAATCTCAAAAGGTAAATTCCAGTCAGGTGGTTGCACTATAGGAGCGGTTATTAAAGCTTTCTTAAGGACTTCAAAAGCTTCCTTACAATTTTCATCAAATACAAAAGGAACGCCCTTCTGGAGAAGATTAGTGAGGGGTCTTGAGGTTTAGAAAAGTCTTTAATAAATCTTCTATAAAAACCTGCATGACCGAGAAAACTGCGAATACCTTTGATGTCCCTTGGGTAGGGCATCCTCTCAATAGCTTCGATCTTAGCCTTGTCCACTTCAATTCCCCTTTCGGAAATCTTGTGAACAAGAACAATTCCTTCATTAACCATGAAGTGGCACTTTTCCCAGTTGAGTACCAAATTTGTCTCCTCGCATCTCTGCAAAACTTTATTAAGATTGTGAAGACAATGGTCAAAAGAAGTTCCATAGACGGAGAAATCGTCCATGAAGACTTCCATAATATCCCCACAGAAACCATGAAAGATAGCAGACATACACCTTTGAAAAGTAGCAGGGGCATTACATAAACCAAAAGGCATACGCCTGTAAGCATAAGTACCAAAGGGACAAGTAAAAGTGGTCTTCTCTTGATCGGCAGTGTTAACATGAATTTGAGAGAAGCCAGAATAACCATCAAGATAACAAAAGTGGGTATTTTTGGATAACCTTTCAAGCATTTGGTCGATGAACGGCAACGGGTAGTGATCCTTCCTGGTTGCTTTGTTCAACTTCCTGTAATCAATTGTAATGCCCAGGATGGAGTTATACCTCCTACGGGTCGAGGCCCGACTTAAAGGCATAATTCCATCCTAGAATGATCTCAAGTCTGGTAATCTTTGCACAACTCATGAAAAAGAGGGGATAGTAAACTTAAAATAGTTGGCTTACAATCGCCACGTCACAGAATAACAGTACAAGTCTCAAACATCATACATTAAGAGCACTACAACCCTCTAAGGGCAAAAGCCAAATGTCAAAGTACCAAACTCAGATAAAACAACCACAGGTGGATCGGATCCTAGTAAGAGACTCCACTACTGATCGTCCGGGTAGCGCACGTAGTACCGACTACGCTCCTCGTCGTACTCCCAATCCAGCTCGGTGCCATCACCTGGATAGCTCACAGCTGGACCTGCATCTGGTGTGTGAAGTAACTGTGAGCCACAGAGGACTCAGCAATCCCGTTCCCGGGTAACAGAACTATTTAAGCCTTTAGGTGAGGGAAAAGGCTGAAGAAAGAACAAGTCTGCAGCAGCAACTAGCATCTAGCTTACGCAAGTGAGAGCGAGAAGAGAAGGCATCGGCGAGAAGTGATCACGAAGTGATCCTAGCTACAAGCTCACAAACATAACCCCTCCGTGTTCAACTCCCGAATCCCTATTCGGAAATTGACAGTCACGGAACACACGCTGGTAGTGTATTAGTATCATTGTGTCAAGTTTTCTACAACCGGAATTAACAAGCTCCCATCTGCCACATAACCGCGGGCACGGCTTTCGAAAGTTCAAAACCCTGCAGGGGTGTTCCAACTTGACCCATTACAAGCCCACGATCCGCGGAGTCGCAACTCCAAAGTGGGAAGACCCGAGTATCCTCGGAATCCCGTGCTCAAGTTAAACCGAACTAAGGTAAGGCTAATCCAGCAAATCCTCCCGGCGTGTCGACACCCTGATCGTAGCCGCGCGTATCTAGGTCTCAGGACACGACCGGATGAGTCATCCTACAGGTGTATGCCAGATACCTCAGGTTGCCCCGAGGCGGCCCCGCAGTCTGCTCGTTTCGGACCAACACTCATGTGGAGCACTGGCCCGGGGTTGTTGATTAAGAAAGAGGGTTAATTACTCCCTATGCATGTTTAGTTTGTTATTAGGCAAATAGTACCAATGTTGGGATTTGCTGGAAAAGACTTAGCACTTAGCGGTTTATCGAGGGGGTCCCATACACCCCAACCGTGTTAGGAACGCATAATCAAGGAACATAAAACCGGCTTATACGGATCCTAACGGCATGAGTGGAACAAATCACCAAGCAAAAGGCTTAGCCTTCCACCCTTGCCAATATATAGATGATTTACATTAAAGCATTTATATAGTGTGATATAACCCAACCAAACTTTAACATGAAGCAAGCATCTTCACTTCACCTGCAACTAGCAACGCTATAAGAAGGGCTGAGCGAAGCGTACTTAGCCAAGCAACGGTTTGCATAGGTAGGGTGGTTAAACATGGCAATTGGTTACAAGTAGGAGGCTGACAAGAAGAACATGGGCATCGAGGCAAAACTATAGATCGAGACTACTAGCAAATAGGCAAAGATAGTAAAGTTATCGGGGTTCGGTCATCTTGCCTGAAGAGAAGTCGTTCGGATCGTAAGAAGGGTCCTCGTGCTCAACCTCGTTGGAAACCTCGTGCTCAACCTCGTTGGAAAACTCGTGCTCAACTTCCGGCTCTAAACAAGACAAACACACCAAGCACCAATCAACACGATGCAATGCGCACTCGAAAAACATGAATGCAGGATGGATGCACTAGGGATGCACATGGAGCACGTAAAACATCACTCAAGCAAAACACCTCAAAACAAGATAACAAGCTGATATTATTAATCTACACAGAAAATCACCCAAGTTTGATATAAGACTCGCTGAAATCGGAGTTACGGGCTAAAAGTTATGCCCGAAACAAGATTTGAGCGAAAACTGAAAATTACAGCAACATAGCATCTTTGGAGCTCAAAATAATTAATCTACAGCACCCAAAAAGCATGGCAAAGGACTTGAACACAAACTAGATATATAGTACAGCAACTAGGTCCAAAATGCACCCCCAACGGAGTCACGGATCAATAGCAATGATCTTGGACATATTGAACTTTGAAATAAAATTCTGGCAGCAGAATTTTATTGAAAGTTTGGAGCAAAAGATAAACATGCTACAGCCACTCAAATGGACAGGTGAGGACATGAATGGAAAGACAACAATATATACTTCAAGGAACAATCAAAATCCACCCCAAAACTATCATGCTTTGTCCTACAACATCACACGAACATGGCATCGGAACGTTACAGATTTCAGACTTGGTGAAATTTCACTAAGTCCTAAAACAGCAATAACATCTAAGCACACAAAAGAGCATGTTTAAGTCACCTCGAAACTAAACATGGCAAAGGGTAAGCACCTCATCAAAATACATATGACGGTGATCCCGAAACACACAAGCATGCATCATTGAGGTGAACACAACGATTGCAACGAGCTCAACAAGGTGGCATTTCATAACAAGTGAAAACACAACGTATGAACATGGCACTTTGCAACGATGATAACAAGGAAATGATAAATCTACCATGCAACCTATCACAAGCAACACGTAGTTCGTGGCAAGACGAACACGTGGACATGTCATTTGCATCGTTTGGACAAACGAGCTAAAAGATATCACATGTCAAAGGTGGCATGAAAATAACACATAACAGCAGTTTGTATCATCATGCACTCTTACAACAGCAAAACAAGTGTCTAGAAGACCTCTAACATGCATGACAACAACAGGTAAAACGTAGAGGACATCTCCACGAACATCTGGACATGCTACACGCGCAAAACGGAGCAACAGGCACAAAGTTAGAGCAGTTCAAAGTTAGCATCTCAGATTAAACAGAACAGAGACTAGGGTTTGAAAAAGACCTCAGATCAGATCTGGAACAGTAGCGGATGAACAGTAGCGGGCCGGCCGGATGAACAGTGACGGCGGCCCAGATCTGGAAGTCCACGGGCCCGGGAGGCCGGATCTGGCCCGGCTGCGGAGGGGCACTATGCGGCGGCCCGCGGCGCGCGGCGGCCCAGGTGGCGCGGAGGCGGTCGGCGGCCCGCTGGCGGCCTGCGGTGCGGAGCTGGAGGCGGTGGCCCGCAGAGGCGCGAGGCCCAGCCGGCGGCGAAGGGACGGGCCGCGGCCCAGGACGCGCGGCGAGCGGGGCGAGGCGAGAGGTGAGAGCGAGCGCCTGGGCCGGTGGAGACCCAGCGATGTGGTCCCTCGCCCGGACCGGTCGCTGCTGGGAGCGATGGGCCCGGCTGCTCGGTCGATCGAGCCCCGAGCGAAGGAGCGAAGACGGCGGCGGCGTTGACCCGGCCTCGAGGGAGCTGCGATCGGTGGACAGATCGAGGGAAGCCGGTCGCTGCTGTTGCGGCGGCTGGAGGATCCGATGGATCTGAGATGAACAGTGGATTGGATCTGATAAAAAGAAAAAGAAAAAAAAAGAAAGTGGAGAAGGGGGAAGAAGAAGGGGATGCCCAAATAGACCTAGGGGTCTATATATAGCAGTTTTAGACTAGGGTTTAGAGACTAGGGGTGTTTAGGAGCCCTCCGATCTGATCCAACGGATCCGATCGCGGGGATGATTTAAAGGGCCTAGACGGAGATAAAAGACTGCAGTAGGGGTATTTTCGGGACACGAAGTAAGGGCACTTCGGACCCACACGGGCAACGGATGGAAAAGTCAACGGAGTCCAAACGAGACGAGATTTGAGAGGCGGGTTGCACACAACAAAACAACAACACACACAACAACCTCGCGGCACACCGGTAACGAAAAACGCCCGAACAACAAAGTAGGCCTACGGGACGTCACGGACACGTGAGGGAGCTCCGGAACGCGAAACGGACAACGGGAAGAAACACACGGAACCGGATGCAACCCACAACACAGATGCAATGCAATGCACATGTCTACATGATATGAATGAATGCCACACACTCACACAACAAAACGACGAAAACCCGAAAGACAAAGAACCCGAAATGGAAATAGATGAAGCCGGAGATTTATTATATACCCAAAAGGGAAAGTATTACATCCGGGGCATTACAAACTCTCCTCTACTACAAAAAGATCTCGTCTCGAGATCTAGGACTGGAAAAAGGAAGGGTACTCGGAACGAAGATGATCTTCTCGTTCCCAGGTAGCTTCTCGGTCTGTGTGATGTGACCACTTGACTTTCAGAAACTTGATGGACTTGTTGCGAGTCTTGCGTTCGGTTTCTTCGAGAATTGCAACTGGATGCTCTCGGTAGGAAAGGTCTTGTTGAAGATCAATCTCCTCAATCGGAATCATGCGCTCAGGTGCCTTGAAGCATTTGCGAAGCTGAGACACATGGAAGACATCATGAACATTTGCAAAGTTGGAAGGGAGCTCGAGCTGATAGGCTAGATCGCCTCTTTTGCCAAGAATTTTGAAAGGCCCGACGTATCTAGGAGCAAGTTTTCCTTTGATACCGAATCTCTGGGTTCCTTTCATCGGAGAAACTCGGAGATAGACATGATCACCGATGTCGAAAGCCAGATCACGATGCTTTCCGTCATAGTAGCTCTTCTGACGCGACTGAGCGGCCTTGAGATTCTCACGTATGACTTTGCACATTTCTTCGGCTTCAGAGATCAAATCATTGCCAAGAAGTTGGCGTTCACCTGTTTCGGACCAGTTGAGAGGGGTACGACACTTTCTGCCATAGAGAATTTCAAACGGTGCTTTGCCTGCACTTGCTTGAAAGCTGTTGTTGTAAGAGAACTCGGCAAATGGAAGACAATCCTCCCATTTCATGCCGAAGGAGATGACACAGGCTCTGAGCATATCTTCTAGGATCTGATTCACACGCTCGACTTGACCACTAGTCTGAGGGTGAAAGGCAGTGCTGAACCTGATCTTCGTGCCCATGGCGGACTGAAAGGAGTCCCAGAACCTTGATGTGAACAAGCTGCCACGGTCTGAGGATATCACTTGAGGAGTGCCATGTAGGGACACAAAGTAAGGGCACTTCGGACCCACACGGGCAACGGATGGAAAAGTCAACGGAGTCCAAACGAGACGAGATTTGAGAGGCGGGTTGCACACAACAAAACAACAACACACACAACAACCTCGCGGCACACCGGTAACGAAAAACGCCCGAACAACAAAGTAGGCCTACGGGACGTCACGGACACGTGAGGGAGCTCCGGAATGCGAAACGGACAACGGGAAGAAACACACGGAACCGGATGCAACCCACAACACAGATGCAATGCAATGCACATGTCTACATGATATGAATGAATGCCACACACTCACACAACAAAACGACGAAAACCCGAAAGACAAAGAACCCGAAATGGAAATAGATGAAGCCGGAGATTTATTATATACCCAAAAGGGAAAGTATTACATCCGGGGCATTACATCAATACACATTCTATATCCAATAATAATTCTCTGAGGTATTAATTCATTTTTATCATTAGGAACCACAGTTGTACCTCCTTTCTTAGGAACACAATGTACCGGACTTACCCACTTACTATCAGCTATAGGGTAGATAATACCTGCGGCCAGAAGCTTGAGAATCTCAGTTCTCACAACATCCATCATCTTCGGGTTCAACCGTCGTTGATGATCAACAACTGGTTTAGCATCAGGCTCAAGGTTGATAGTATGTTGACACATAGATGGACTAATCCCCTTAAGGTCATCAAGGGTATAGCCAATTGCGCCTCGGTGTTTACGAAGTACTTCCAATAATCACTCTTCTTCATATCCTGAAAGGTTAGAATTGATAATAACAAGATATACTTTCTTTTCATCTAAATAAGCATACTTGAGCGTATCGGGCAGAGGTTTAAGATCGAACACCGGATCTTCTTTCGGTTTTGATAAAATTCCCAAAGGTTCAACCGGAAGGTTGTGCTTCAGAATAGCAGGCTGCCTCAAGAATATTTCATCTAGTTCATTTCTTTCCTGCATATGCAAATCATTCTCGTGGTCCTCCATGTATTGCTGCAAAGGAACATTAGGGGGAATAGCAATAGAGGCAATACTTTCAATAATTTTATCATCACTGGGTAAATCAGTACCACGAGGCTGCTTAGAGAACTTAGAAAAATTAAATTCATATGGCTCACCATCGAATTCAACATAAACTTTACCTTTCTTGCAATCTATTATAGCTCCACAAGTCCTAAGAAAAGGTCTACCAAAAATAATTGGACAAAAATTGTCCCTCTCTGAACCAAGTACTAGAAAGTCGGTAGGGTATTTTACCTTTCCACATAGGACTTCAACGTCTCTCACAATTCCGATAGGAGAGATAGTTGTTCTGTTTGCAAGATGAATGGTAACATCAACTTCTTCAAGTTCACAAGGGGAAATCTCACCGATGATTTCTTCATAAAGTGAATAGGGGATAGCGCTTGCACTCGATCCCAAATCGCATAGCCCATAATAATTGTGATCTCCTATTTTAACAGATACCACTGGAGTACCTGAAATTGGGCCTTTATTCTTGGCTGTGACAAGGTTAGTGGAAACATCACAAAAATTTATATTGGAATCCAAAACATCATTAGTAGCAAGGTCTTTAATCAATGCAACTTGAGGATCGACTTTGATCTTGTCCTCAGGCTCATCAACTCTTCCCTCACTTTTATTTATTATGTCTGTCACAAAAGAGTGCTCCTTTATCCTTGCGGGAAAAGGAGGCTTTTCATATATAACTGTAGGCAAAATAGGGTCAGCAACATAAATGTCAATAGGTGACTCTTTAAAAGGTTCGTGGTGCTGGTCTCTCTTCTTTTTAAAAGAATCAACGTGAGAGGCAAAATTCTTACACAAATCAATCACTAGATGGGAATCAAGACCAATCTTAGAGCAAAAAGTATTGAAGTAATCAGTTTTCGCATAGCTCTCAATATAATCATGTTCATAATTTATAGCGGATTCAATACCTTTATCAATTTCCCAATCTTCGGTATTCCTTTGGATCCTTTCAATGAGATCCCACCTTTCTTCAACACTCTTTTTCTGAAATACCCCACTAGAGGAGGCATCCAGCATCTCCTTATCCTGACGAGAAAGCCTGGCATAAAAATTTGTAAGTATAATTTCCTTAGGAAGCTTATGAATAGGGCATTTGAGCATTAGGGACTTCAATCTCCCCCAAGCTTGAGAAATGCTTTCTTCGTCACGCGACATAAAGTTATAGATATAGTTCCTGTCTCGATGAATTTCATGAAGAGGATAAAACTTAGTATAAAAGAGAGACATAAGCTCCTGCCAGTCAAGCAAGTGTGAGTTATCGAGAAGCCTATACCAATCCGAAGCTTTATCTATAAGTGATACGGCAAACAATTTTCTCATGACAAAATCCCTCGATACACCTGCAAGCTTAAATAATGAACTTAGTTGTGACAGATATAGCAAGTGTTCACCGGGATGTCTGTCTCCTGCATAACGATTAGCCAAAACATAATTGATAATGCCAGCTGATATTTTATAAGGCACAATTTCAGTAGGGGGAGGATCAACCACCACAGGTGTGGGGCGTCTTCCCGCAAGCAACGCTCCAATAACAGGGTTATTCATAAGGACAAAGAGCAGCAATAGCAAAAACAAAAACAGAATTATAAAAACTTCCTTACCAGTTTCACTTTACCAATAGCGCTACGCTCCCCGGCAACGGCGCCAGAAAACGGTACTTGATGACCCACAACCGTAAGGGATCTATTGCAGCGTTTTCGATAAGTAAGAGTGTCGAACCCAACGAGGAGCAGAAGGTATTGATAAGCGATTCTGAGCAAGAAATTACTGTAAGCACTGAAAGATAACTTTTTAGGGGTTTTCTCGATATAGGCAACAGGAAGGTAAAAGCAAGCAATGTAAAAGGCACTGAGAGTAACAAGTGGCCCAATCCTTTCTTAGCAAAGGAGAGGCCTAGCAACTGAACTTGTAAAGACTAAAGCGTTCCTGAGGACACACGGGAGAGGTAGTCATGTGCTTTCACCATATTCCGTATCGATATTATGTTATGTGTTGATAAGTGTTGAGTGGGTGGATCTATGCTAGTGCACTCTCTAGACTAAGATGAGTGCACTCTTATGATTAAACACCTTGCAAGCATCCGCAAATACAAGATAGAATTGAAGGCAAAAGCCTAACCATAGCAATACGATCGAGGATCCATTATTCCCTTATGCAAAAGCGTGCGAACTGGGGTTCAGGTTTCTGTCACTCCGGCAACCCACCATAAGCATTCTTTATACACAATGTATTCTCCTAGGTCCTTAATAAGGCGAAGTGTTGGGTGTTCGACTCACACAACACCACTAGTAGAATGACAACGCAACTTAAGTATCAAACAACACATATTACTTCAACAGCATATGACTACTAACAACAAGACTTTCCCCATGTCCTCAAGAACTAAGGTAACTACTCACGAGACATAAAGGAGATCATGATCAGTGGGGATAAATAGGTGATAAACAATCTGGACATAATAATATTTCTCCAACAAAACTCAACAGCATTCACCACAAAGTAGTAATCAACACCGATGGACTAGAGAGGATAGGTAGTACGAGTTACAACACAAGTTGCGATTGTAAGATGAGATTTGGATGAAGATGGAGATGGTGCTGGTGTTGGGGATGATGTTGATGATGATCTCGATGATGCTGTGATGATGGTGATGACGATGGCGACGATCTCCCCTTCCGGGAGGTGATCTCCCGGCGGAATCTGCCCGCCGGAGATGGCTTTTTCTTCTCTGTAGGTTTCCGCCACGGAGCGGCGGCGGAACTTCGTAAAAATTCCCGTCCCTAGGGTTTTTGGATAACGGAGAGCATATATGCAAAAGGGGGCTGCCAGAGGTGGGCCAGGGGCTCCAGGCGCCCCCCCGGCGCGGCCAGGGGGGGGGGGGCGCCCCCAGGGCGCCTGGGCATCCTGTGGCCCCCCGCTGGTTGCCCTTTCGCGTGCCTTCGTGATCCGTCTGAAAAATATCTCCCGTCATTTTTCAGGTAATTTGGAGGTATTCTTCTTCAGCAACTCAGCGTCCACTTTTTACTGCTGAATCCTGCGTCTGCTGCTTCGGCATCGGAAAGTTGGCAAACTGTGTAAAATAAACCAAAACAACATAAGAACATCACCGTAACGTAAAATATATCAATGTATAAGGATAAATTATGATACATAATAGTGATGCATTTTGGACGTATCACGGGTACGCAGCCGTCATGGCCTCCCTCGTCCTCTCACCCACCAAGCTTCCCCTCGTCTAGCTCCATGTCCAGGAGAATCATCGCGGACCACTCCGCCCATCCGGAGCGACGAGTCGAGCCGGGGCGGTCCGTACGCTCGCCATCGCCGAGGTCTTCACCGCGGACACCGCGGTCCTCCGCCGTCGATGCCGTCGCTCCGATCCGCCCCAACCCTCGCCGAGCATGCCAACGGACTCGTGGTGAGCTCCTCTCCCCACCCCCTGGTTCTTCCCCTTCGATCCATCGCCGTAAGCCGCCGTCCCACCGTGGCCGCAGCTCCGGTGAGCACATGTGCTCACTGCGCTCACTGCGCCTCTCGCCGACTTGGCTGTGCCCGTCGTGCCGTTCCGCCTAGCCCCGCCTACTGGCCCGCGCTGCCCGCTGCCCGCGCTGACTGCTATCGCCGTGCCCCTGGCCTTTTGTGCCCGCCTACGCGTACGCCGCCGCTGCTGCCACTTGTTGCTGCGCTGCCGCGTGCTGCCGCTGCTACTTACTGCTCAAGCTGCTCTCCTTGTTGCTGTTGCCACTGCTCTGGTGGCGCCGCTTGCTGCTGCTTATTGCTTCTTCTTGCCGATGCTTACAAGTTGTTGCCGCTCCCTGCTCCTTCTTCTAGCGCTGCTGCTTGCTGCTAGTACTCCCTCCTGCTATTGCGGCTGTGTAGTCTTGTGCCGCTGCGGCCATAGCCACGACCATGTGTTATGTATGCATGTGTGTGCAGAGCCTCACGGCTGGCTATGCCTCTGGCCAGCCCTGCAATTAGATTAGGGACTAATCAGCATTTAGTTGCTACACTATCACAAGGAGTCCCCACTACTAAATTAATTGGTTAAACAAATCTATTAAAATACTAGTCTATGACAGGTAGACCCCTCCTAATTATCCACTTAAAAAGAAATGCTAAAATATGTGTGAATGGCACATGGGCCCCATCTGCAGTTTTGACCAGTGAACAGTCAAACATTTGACTGCTGACTGGACTGTTGACTAGGTCAACTGGACCACCTGGCCCCACCTGCCATACACTAGCTGGGTATACTTCTAGGTACACATAGCCTTTTTCTTATTTATTTTCGAGATATAAATAATTCCAGAAAATGAATAACTTTGAAAATTAATATAAAATAAACCATAGCTCCGGTGAAAATACTTTATACATGAAAGTAGCTCAGAATTTCGAGACGAATCCGACTACGCAGTCCGTTCGTCCACCGCACGTCCCTGGTATAGCGAACTTGCAACCATCCCCCTCCGATCCGTCTGTCCGAAAATGCGGAACACTGGGAATACTTTCCCGGATGTTTTCCCCCTTCGCCGGTATCACCTATCCCTGCGTTAGCTTACCCCTGGCACCGCATATTGCCTTGTTATATTTTGTGATGCTATTGTTTGCTCTGTTATTTATTTGTTTCCCCTTCGTTGCTTCTTTTCGGTAGACTCCGATACCGCGATAGACCCCGAGACCATTGATGCTTGAGTGTTCGACTACACTACGTTTCCGAAGATTCCTTTCGTCTGCAGAGCTTCCAGGCAAGCCAACCCCCCCTTGATCACCAAATATCACCCATTCTCTTCTCTCTTATTCTTGCATTAGATTTGCTATTGTTGATGATTCGATAGCTCCTATTCTGTTGCATAGCCTGTCATTGTTGCTACTACTGTTGATACCTGTACCTGCTATCCTAATGCTTAGTATAGGATGCTAGTATTCCATCAGTGGCCCCACATCCTTGTCCGTCTGCCATGCTATATTATCGGGCCGTGATCACCTCGGGTGGTGATCATGGGTATATTCTATGCACATACTTTACATGACACATGATGTGACTAAAGTCGGGTCGGCTCATTGAGTACCCGCAAGTGATTCGATGAGGGGGCTGAAAGGACAGGTGGCTCCATCCAGGTAGTGATGGGCCTGAGTTCCCGTCGGCCCCCCGAGTGGATCTTTGTGGCGGAGCGACAGGGCAGGTTGAGACACCCAGTGGAGAGGTGGCCTGGCCCTGGTCGTTGTCCGTGGTTATTTCATAATAACACACTTAACGAGTTTGGATATTTGATCTGAGTCTGGCCATTGGCCTATACGCACTAACCAGCTACGTGGGAATAGTTATGGGCACTCGACGTCGTGGTATCAGCCGAAGCCTTCTTGACGTCAGCGATTGAGCGGCGCGCGCCGGGTTGGACCGCGTAACGTAACTTGCTTAGTAATGGAGGTTGCTAGGTCTGCTCACCAGCCGCGTACGCAACGTGTAGGTGTGCGTTGGGCGATGGGCCCGGACCCCTGCGCGCCTAGGACTTAGACCGACGTGCTGACCTCTCTGTTGTGCTTAGGTAGGGCTGCGACGTGTTGATCTTCCGAGGCCGGGCATGACCCTAGAAAGTGTGTCCGGCCAAATGGGATCAAGCGTGTTGGGTTATGTGGTGCACCCCTGCAGGGAAGTTAATCTATTCGAATAGCCGTGTCCCTCGGTAAAAGGATGACCCAGAGTTGTATTCCGACCTCATGACAACTAGAACTGGATACTTGATAAAACACACCCAGATGAGTTCCAGATATAACTCGGTGGTTGCTCTCTCACAGGGTGATGTGCGGGAGGATCGCCGAGTAAGATTATGCTATAGAATGTTACTTGGTGAACTTACCATCTATTCTATTCTACTGCTGCAAGACAAGGGCTGCCAGAAGTTGGATACTTGTTACTATTCCATCTACTCTCTTCTACTGCTGCAAGATGGAGGCTGACAGAAGCGTAGTCTTTGATTGGTTAGCTATCCCCCTCTTATTCTGGCATTCTGTAGTTTAAACCACAAATATTACCCCTTTACACATATATCATTGCATATGTAGGTGTAGATCCTTGCTTGCGAGTACTTTGGATGAATACTCACGGTTGCTTTGCTCCCCCTTTTGCCCCTTTTGTCCCTTCTTCTCGGATGACGCAACCAGATGGTGGAGTCCAGGACCCAGAGGATCCCGAGGATGTTTCTACATGAAGTTCGACTTCGAGGAGTAGTTAGGAGGTCCAGGCAGGAGGCCTTGCCTTTTCGATCGCTGCTACATTTTGTGCTAGCCTTCTTAAGGCAAATTTGTTTAACTTATGTCTATACTCAGATATTTTTGCTTCCGCTAACTCTTGTGTTTTCGAGCTATGTATTCGAGCCCTCGAGGCCCCTGGCTTTTAATATAAAGCTTGTATTATTTTTATTGGTGTCTAGAGTTGTGTTGTGATATCTTCTAGTGAGTCCCTGATCTTGGTCGTACATATTTGCGTGCATGATTAGTGTACGGTCAAATCGGGGGCGTCACACATCATCACGATGCTGCCTTTGGAGGCACAAAACAACATGCATATCAACTCTATTAAGTATATAAAGAGCATGGACATGTAGTAGACATCACATACATCAAACAACCCCATTGGAGCATCTCCATAGGAGGCATGGATCAATAACAACAAGCTCCACCAAATTGAACATGCTGATAAAAGTCTGATAGCTACAATTTATAGCAACTTGAGAGCAAGAAATAAATAAGCTACAACAAGTCATATGTGCAAGTAAGGGCATGAATGGATAGACAATAACATGGGCAACAAGGAACGATCATTGGCCACTCCAGAACAAGCATGGATTTTGAGTGGGATATCAAGCAAACATAACATCAGGTTATAACAGATTCCAGACTTAGCAGTTTTTTTACGAAGTATAAAACAGTAACAACAACATGGCATGTTTACAAGCTTGTTTAAGTCACCTCAAGGCATATCATGGAAAGTGAATTGCACCACAGCAAAGACCATATGATTGTGCTTCTAAAACATCTAGACATGTGGCATGAAGACAAACACATCAATAGCAATGAGCAAGTGAAATCAGCATCTCATAACAAGTTTCAGCGCTTAACAGCCACATGCACTTTTGCAACAGAGATTAACATGGCAATATGGCACCTAACATGAATGCTACAGCAACCATCATGTAGAGCACTTCACAATGAACATTTTGACATATCATATGCTCCATTTGGATAAACATGCACCAAGTAATCATATCTCAAACATGGCATCAAATTAACAAGTAACAACAGTTCATAACAAGTAGCACTCTTGCAACAGAGATTAGGGCATCTAGATGAAGTCAAACAAGAATGCCACAATGGAACAAAGTGTAGAGCATATCACCATGATCATTTTGACATATCATTCACTCAACTTGGATCACCACACAAAAAGTTACGACATCTCAAAGTAAGCAACATATTATACAATTACAGTGACTTAGTCAAAAACTGGAAAAAACGAGCGGGCGGAATTTAGTTAAACTGCGCACGCGGCGAAGGATTGGGGCTGGTGGGGCGCTCACCAGGTGGGCTTCAGCCTAGTCGGTGGAGAGGCTGCTCGGGCCGGTGGCTGGGCCTCGTAGGTGGGCCTTGGAGGCCGACCAATCCAGCGGAGTGACCTGGGTCGGGTTACTGGGCCCAACTGGCTGGCGGAGCTTCGTTCTCCTCCCGATCCACCCGACGGGATCGAGGAAGGGAGCGGCTGCGGCGGTCGACGCCGTCAAGGCGGGGCGGTGCTCCGACGGGCGAGGGGACGACGGAGGAGGCAGATCCGGGGCGGGCTCGATCGGATCCGGGCCGGAGGAGGGAGCTGGTGAGGTGAGCTAGGCGTTGGCGGCTGGTGAGGAACTCCGGCGACGAAAAACTCCACGGCGGTGGCGGCTGTGAGCTCGGTGGCGAGCTCGACGGGAGGACGGCGGTATGGGTCGCCGTACTGGGCAGATGTGGCGGCGAGCGTGGAAGTCGAGGCGGCGGGGATGGCGGCGCTGACGGGGCGCGCGGTGGACGGGAGCGCCTGCGGCGAGGCTCGCGGCGAGGGGATGGAGGTGGAGCCGTCGAGGCGCGCGGCGGCGACGGATGGGCCGGGCGGGCCCATTTCGGGCTCGTCGGGCCGCGGCGGCGGGGAAGGCTGGAGAGGCCACGTGGCGCGTGCCCGTTGGCTGCGGGAGGCGGCAAAGCTAACGTGGCACTCCCTGATTGGGCGGAGTGAGGTGGAGTGGCGCTGGACATGTCCGGCGGCGGAACGGACATGTCTGGCTACGCGGTGGGAAGAGGGTTAGGGTTTCATCTGCGAGAATTTCGGGGTGGACACATATTTATAGGTGAGGGAGCTAGGAGTGTCCAAATGAGGAGCGGTTCGTGGCCACACGATCGTGATGGAACGGCCAAGAGCATGGAGGGGTTAGAATGGGCTTGGTGGGCTCTAAGAAAGGGGTGTTGGGCCAAAAGAGAAAAGGCTTCCGGCGGTTAACACGGTTAACTGTTGGGTTATCAAGCGAGCTCCGAATGCGACGAAAATTGACAGGCGGTCTACCTATGCTATAATAAGACCACACGCCAAGTTTCAACTCATTCCGAGAACATTTTTGGCCACTCATAAAATAAATATTCGGAGGTGCCGCGGGCACGTGCAAGTGTGTCTGGGCTCAGAACGAACAACGGAAAGGACGGGTGCACTCGGACGGATGCAAGTTTGAAAAACATGATGATGCAACACACATGATGACATGGCAAGATGCAACACGCAAGCAGATAACATGGCAACATCAACGAATAACTGGCTGACACCTGGCGCACCGGTCTCGGGGTGTCACAACACTCCCCTACTAACAAGAGATCTCGTCCCGAGATCTTAGGAAGGAGACGGAAGTGAAAAAGGTAGAACAAGGTGAAACCAAAGAATGTTGAGAGGTTGAACAACTTGAAAGAAAGAAAACAACG
This sequence comes from Secale cereale, assembly GCA_902687465.1. Taxonomy (NCBI): domain Eukaryota; kingdom Viridiplantae; phylum Streptophyta; class Magnoliopsida; order Poales; family Poaceae; genus Secale; species Secale cereale. The sequence continues at coordinate 68,617,874 of LR738713.1, forward strand.
GAGATGACCAAAGTTGCGAAGACTTCGTTAAACAAGAGGAACAAGGAATACGATGAGAATCAAAATGTTGAAGGATGTGAAGCAAGAGTTGACGGGACAAGACTGAATTCGAAACCACTCTGGTTAATAAGAAAAAGAAAGGAATCTCCATGATGGAATTCGGGCAGCACTCCGGCTGAAACTGAAAGAAATAGCACACCGGTTGAACATGAATGGAATGGAACAAGAAACTGAGAAGATGGAATAAAAACATGACGAAATGAACAAGACAATGCCTCCGGCATAATTGAAGAATGGAATGAGAAGAACGAAGAATAAAATGACAAATTACACCCCGAATGAATTCAAAGCATCCTTGCAAAGAAAGGATGAACGGAGTTGTTGAAAATCAACAACGGAAAGAATTAACTTGTTGTGGACTTATGAAAATCATCCCAAAACTTGAGGTGAATTAGGCCGCAACGACATAGATTGAGTAGATGAGCTGAAGGAAGAGATGCAAAACTCCACTTCAAAAGAATACGGAGAATTATTTGTACTCGAGAGGCAAAAGAATAAGAATGATTAAGCTGCTCCAGAAGAATTGCTCAATAATTGAAGAATGGATTAAATGATGAAGAACCACCATGAAGAACTCCGGTAATGAAAAGGATGATGATATAGAAGTGAAGGATTCAAGAATAAGAATAAAGTCTAGCGATGACTAATCGGGGTTCCGACAAGAAGGCCGAGGAAATTTGAACTCCGGTTAAGAAAAGATAAAAGCACTTGGAACTAGAATTTATTCATCAAGAATAATCTCTGAAAGAAGGGATTAAATCAACTTGATGAGAATGAATAAGAATTATGTTATGCTTATCCTCCACCAATTAAATTGATGAGAAGCAATGGATTAGCATACCACTTATTCGCGTTGAAAATGATTAAAGAGGGATATATCGCAAACTTGCGAAAATCTTCATGAAACACCGGTAGGATTGGAATAAAAATGAATGAATGGATTGATATGACGACACCGGAAAAGAACTCTTGATCGAACGACCGTAAATAGTTGAAGCCGAGTGAAGAAAAGGAATGAACCACCAGGAAGAATTAAAATCGAGTGATGACAAAGAACAAGCCACCGTGAAGAATTGAATTGGGTGAATACAAGAGGATGAAACACCGGGAAGAATAAAGCACTTGAGTGAATTTGAATGACGAGAACGAAGAGATCATGAACTGATTAAAGAATACTTGAAGGAAGCACCGGAAAGAATGTGAGACGAACGAAGAGGCATCAAAGAAGAATATTGTAGGACAAAGTTGAAAAATGAGAACGAATAAATGTTCTGAAATGATGGCCTTCGAAGGAACACAAAGAAAAGAATTCATGAAATACTCCGGAAGAATGAAAAGAATTAAGGTTGAACCAATGATGAAAAGAATTAAAAGCGATCTTGAAGAAGGCATATGACTGATGGAATCCATACTTACGTCACACTTGAAAAGAATTTTGGAACACTCCGGAAATAAAAGAGTCAGGTAAGATCCTGGGAAAAGACCTGTGGGTTAGGGCCCACCAAAGAGAAAACTCCGTTGAAATGGATTGAAAAGGAGATAATGCACCAGAACGATTGAAAAAGTTGAATGAGGTGACAACCTCGAATAAATTGAAGGCAACACGAATCTCGTGAAATATCTTCGGAACTCTGGAATTATTAAATGGCGAGAGGCGAACGAGCAAGAGGAAAACACTTGAGTCGAAGAAATAATATTAACAACACCGAGAAATTGGAATTGAAATCCACCGGAAAAGAAGAAGAGGTGAAGAATATCGAACGAGAGGAGAATTCTCTGGGAGAAGAAAAGAGAAGAACAATGACGAGCTAGATGAGAATTCACCCGTTGAAATAACTAAGGAAGAACGGAGAGGATCACACGAGTAGGATGTGTACTCGATTAAGGACTCCGGCTCCGAGAATAAAAGGGTGGGCGTGTGGGAAAAGAAAGACAACTTGGATGGGAAACACCATCGGTTGAAAGAACTGAGGGTTAAACTTGCAAAGAAGAAGAGGGTCGAATCCACTTGACGAGAGATGCACCAGATGAAAGAACTGACAACGCAACGAATGAAAACTAACCACGTTGTCTTGGATTTAGCACGGCAGATGTCCGGATTAACGGACAAGGTGTGAGGCCATCGCTCGGATTAGCTTGAAGGGGTTAAAGCGGATGAAGGACACATGGAGTTTTATACTAGTTCGGCCCCTTCGATGAAGGTAAAAGCCTACGTCTAGTTTGGTGTGGTATTGCTTGGGCTTCGATGACTAGGGAGCGAATCCGCTTGCCTGTGTCTCGAGCTGTTGTTTCTTGTCCTGAACCGTCGCCGGGTCGTCCCTTTATATAGGAGGTGACGCCCGGTCCGGTTTACAGAGTCCCGAGGCCGGCTCATAAACGTGTCCGCCTCGGTCTCTACTCTTTCTATCTTACATCCCAAGTTACATGTTAGGACAGTTTACAGACCGCGGACCTTATACATGGGCCCTAAACCTCTACGGGCTATGACCTCTTGTTATATATTTGATGACCCACAACCGTAAGGGATCTATTGCAGCGTTTTCGATAAGTAAGAGTGTCGAACCCAACGAGGAGCAGAAGGTATTGATAAGTGATTCTGAGCAAGGAATAACTGCAAGCACTGAAAGATAACTTTTTAGGGGTTTTCTTGATATAAGCAACAGGAAAGTAAAAGCGAGCAAAGTAAAAGGCACTGGAGAGTAACAAGTGGCCCAATCCTTTCTGAGCAAAGGAGAGGCCTAGCAACTGAACTTATAAAGGCTAAAGTGTTCTTGAGGACACACGGGAGAGGTAGTCATGTGCTTTCGCCATATTCCGTATCGGTACTATGTGATGTGTTGATAAGTGTTGAGTGGGTGGATCTATGCTAGTACACCCTCTAGACTAAGATGAGTGCACTCTTATGATTAAACACCTTTCAAGCATCCGCAAATACAAGATAGTATTTAAGGCAAAAGCCTAACCATAGCAATACGATCGATGATCCATTGTTCCCTTGTGCAAAAGCGTGCGAACTGGGGTTCAGGTTTCTGTCACTCCGGCAACCCACCGTAAGCATTCTTTGTACACAATGTATTCCCCTAGGTCCTTAATAAGGCGAAGTGTTAAGTGTTCGACTCACACAACACCACTAGGAAAATAACAACACAACTTAAGTATCAAACAACACATATTACTTCAACATCATATGACTACTAACAACAAGACTTCTCCCATGTCCTCAAGAACTAAAGTAACTACTCACAAGACATAAAAGAGATCATGATCAGTGGAGATAGATGGATGATAAACAATCTGGACACAATGATATTTCTCCAACAAAACTCAATAGCATTCACCACAAAGTAGTAATCAACACCGATAGGGTAGAGAGGATAGATAGTACGGATTACAACACAAGTTGCAATTGTGAGATGAGATTGGATGAAGATGGAGATGGTGCTGATGTTGGGGATGATGTTGATGATGATCTCGATGATGCCTGTGACGATGGTGATGACGATGGCGATGATCTCCCCTTCCGGGAGGTGATCTCCTTGGCGGAATCTGCCCGCCGGAGATGGCTTTTCTTCTTTGTAGGTTTCTGCCACGGAGCGGCGGCGGAACTCCGTAAACTCCCCTCCTTTTAGGGTTTCTGGATGACGAGGAGTATATAGGCCAGAGGGGGGAGCCTGGAGTGGGCCAGGGGCTCCAGGCGCCCTCCCGGCGCGGCCAGGGTGGGGGCCGCGCCAGGTGGTCGCCTGGGCACCCTGTGGCCCCCCTCTGGTTGCTCTTTTGCGTATCTTCGTGATCCTTCTGGAAAATACCCTCCGTCGATTTTCAGGTAATTTGGAGGTATTCTTCTTCAGCAACTCAGCGTCCACTTTTTACCGCTGAATCCTGCGTCTGCTGCTTCGGCACGGGAAAGTTGCAAACTGTGTAAAATAGGACAAAACAACATAAGAACATCATCGTAATGTGAAATATATGAATGAATAAGGATGAATTACGATATAAAATAGTGATGCATTTTGGACGTATCAACACCCCCAAGCTTAGACCTCGCTTGTCCCCAAGCGAATACTGAGCTCGGTAAACCTGTCCACAAGTTTAGAGAGTGAAGTGTCGATAAATAGAATACGGACAAGAAGCATCATAGTTTCTTCACCAAACTCAAATATCCTCAACAACAATCTTCAACTCATAAGGCCCTTATAAAAGAGTGGTAACACTTATAATCGAAAGTAGGGCTAAGGAAACTCATCAAATCATGGCAAACATGTCCTTTGGTCAAAGAACAACTAATAGCTTTTACTTTTGCTCTTTCTCTTTATGTTTTGATGAGATTAATTGAAGCTTTTGAAAGAACATGTTATTAGGCAAGAAGTGAAAGTGTTAACACAAAGGAAGATGTTTGCTTTAGCTGGGCTTGACAAACAACTTACTTATCAAATGATAATGTCAACAAGGATATGATATGAAAAATCTTAATGCAACGTTATATGAATGAATCCTCGTCAACATCAAATGTCTGCTCTCTTTAAGAATAGAAGGAAGTAAGAATAACTGACTCAACCTAAAACTAAGAGATAGGCCCTGCTCTAGGGAAGTAGGGAAAACTCATGTGCTATCCTTAAATCAAACAGAATGAAAACAAGTTTTGAGAGGTGCATGATTTGTCAACGAATGCTAATAGATAACTCAATTACTTCTCAAACTGGACAAGTTTCGAGGAACGGCTCCCGCACGGGGACGATCACATCCCCTTAATCTCCTTTGTTTATCACTGCCAAAAGTTTTCTGATTTCTCATGAACAAAGCGTGAAGGAGGGTTTGTTTGTTGTATTATCTTTTATGAGCCGGGCGCACTCATGCCAGTTCCTCCTCATATTAGGGGTTTGCATATTAGAGATGCAATCCCGGGGTAAAACTTGTCCAACTTAAAAAGATCCTGAATTAACTACTACTTCCTCATGAGCTAAAACAGGGGCACAAAATAGAAGATTTTGAACATTTAAGGATAACACATAAATTCTATACTTTAGGAGGTGGTAGTGGAATACCACGAATAGGAAGGTATGGTGGACTCATATGGAAGGTATTGGTTTAAGGGTATGGATGCACAAGCAGAATTCCGCTTAGTACAGAGTTTAGGCTAGCAAAGGCTTTGAGAGAACACACAATTGATGATGACTAAGATGCAAAGCAATATAAAGCATAAACATTAAAATAAGCATAACACATCAAGTTGTCTTCCTTGTCAGCATAACACTTCAAGCATAATAACATAAAGGTTTTGGCTATGTCGCTACTTTAAGAAAATCATGCTTGTTGTTATGACCAAAGCTATGTTTGCCAAGATTAAATAAAGTTTTCAAAGCCATACCTGATATAAGGTCAATACTCCCCATAAGAATCATCATATAAGGTCGATTGCGTGAAGAGAATACCGAGTGCAGCAAAGGAACCAATAGACTTCTCATTAATATTCCATCATAGACGACTCCACACTCACGGATACAATCTCTCCACAGAAGGAGTGATAGACCTCAATGCACACACCTATTTCGTATAATAACCTCCCTAGACATGATACGACTCTACTTGACTCTAAAAGACAAAAGATAAAGATAAAGATACCGGGCACTCCCCCAAGCTTGGAACAAGCCAAGGGGATGCCATTACCCAAGGAGATTTCACTCCTCATTCTTGTTGACGTTGATTCTTCAAATATCTTATGACACAGCGAAGGGTTTGGTTTTCCTTCTCCAAGATCTCCACTTGTACCTTTAGTACACGGAAATCTTCGTACAACTGATTGGTGATGCGATAAGCCTCGGAGATGGTGGAGAGCGTACATTGATCTTCAAGTGAAGTAGAGGGACCTGAAAGGTTAAGAGAAAGATCATAATGAGGTTGGACAGATCCCACCATGATGGGATTGCTTGGGCCTTCTTGTTGTTGGGCAGTGATAGTCTTGACTTCCTCCCTCACGGAGCGCTCCATCTCCGCTTGTCTTGCGGCAATCTCTTCTTCGGTAGCCCAGTCAACGTGCTTCCCTTGATTAAGATCCTTCTGGACTTGACGTAGACGTCATCCCAAGAAGTCCTCTCCGCTCGAGCCACAAGAAGACATCTCTAACAATAACTTTTTACCCTGGCAGAAACAGATCGAAAAGAAAACACACGAAATCGCGAGATACGTTGCCGGAACAATCCGGGCAAATATATAGCAAAAATTTCTACACAGAAAGGAAGGTAACAAGCTAAAGTGGGGTCGGAGACGGACTCCTGGGTGCCTAGGCGGCCTCCCGGCGCGGCCAGGAGGTAGGCCGTGCCAGGGGGGCGCCTGGCCCCCCTGGAGCTTGTCTCCGACTCCACTTAGGCTTAGAATTTTCCTAATTTTGCAAAAACTCATAATATGGAACTTTTATGGCGGTTCGCGATGTTTCCTTACCGTAATACATACCTTTTCTTATTCCGCTTCTGCTGGTGTCTGAAACAGGGCTGCAACATGTTCTTCGTGAGTTGTTGTGTATATCATATTCACATCAACATTGACAGGGTCTCCTGCTATGTAATGCTTAAGTCTTTGCCCACTCACAACTTGAGGTTTGGTGCCTTCAAAATTGTTAATCTTGATTGCACCAGACCGATAGACTTCTTCAATATGAAATGGCCCTTCCCACCTGGAAAGTAGTTTGCCTGGAGAAAACCTGAAACGGGATCTAAACAACAAAACTTTATCACCAACATTAAATTCACGTTTCAGAATCCTCCTATCATGCCACTTCTTTACCTTTTCCTTGAACATATTAGCGCTCTCGTAAGCTTCACTTCTCCACTCATCTAGAGAAGTCAAGTTCATGAGACGCTTCTCACCAGCTAACTTTGGGTCAGCATTAAGCTCTCTAACAGCCCAGAAAGCTTTGTGCTCTAATTCTAATGGCAAATGGCAAGCCTTGCCATAAACCATCTTATAGGGGGACATGCCCATGGGGTTTTTGTAAGCAGTTCTATACGCCAGCAAAGCGTCTCCTAACTTATTTGACCAGTCCTTTCTATTTCTGTTTACTGTCTTCTGTAAGATCAACTTGATCTCTCTATTGGTGAGCTCAACTTGCCCACTAGTTTGAGGATGGTACAGTGAAGCAATTCTATGATTGACATCGTACTTGGCTAAAGCTTTTCTAAAAGCTCCATGCGTGAAGTGTGATACTCCCTGGTTGCCTTGTTCAGCTTCCTGTAATCAATACACATTCTATATCCAATAATAATTCTCTGAGGTATTAGTTCATTCTTATCATTAGGAACCACAGTTGTACCTCCTTTCTTAGGAACACAATGTACCGGACTTACCCACTTACTATCAGCTATAGGGTAGATAATACCTGCGGCTAGAAGCTTGAGAATCTCAGTTCTTACAACATCCATCATCTTCGGGTTCAATCGTCGTTGATGACCAACAACTGGTTTAGCATCGGGCTCAAGGTTGATAGTATGTTGACAGATAGATGGACTAATCCCCTTAAGGTCATCAAGGGTATAGCCAATTGCACCTCGGTGTTTACGAAGTACTTCCAATAGTCGCTCTTCTTCATATCCTGAAAGGTTAGAGTTGATAATAACAGGATATACTTTCTTTTCATCTAAATAAGCATACTTGAGCGTATCGGGAAGAGGTTTAAGATCGAACACCGGGTCTTCTTTTGGTTTTGATAAAATTCCCAAAGGTTCAACCGGAAGGTTGTGCTTCAGGATAGCAGGTTGTCTCAAGAATATTTCATCTAGTTCATTTCTTTCCTGCATATGCAAATCATTCTCGTGGTCCTCCATATATTGCTGCAAAGGATCATTAGGGGGAATAGCAATAGAAGCAATACTTTCAATAATTTTATCATCACTAGGTAAATCGGTACCACGAGGCTGCTTAGAGAACTTAGAAAAGATAAATTCATATGGCTCATCATTGAATTCAACAGAAACTTTACCTTTCTTGCAATCTATTATAGCTCCACAAGTTCTGAGAAAAGGTCTACCAAAAATAATAGGACAAAAATTGTCCCTCATTGAACCAAGTACTAGAAAATCGGTAGGGTATTTTACCTTTCCACATAGGACTTCAACGTCTCTCACAATTCCGATAGGAGAGATAGTTGCTCTGTTTGCAAGATGAATGGTAACATCAACTTCTTCAAGTTCACAAGGTGAAATCTCACCGATGATCTCTTGATAAAGTGAATAGGGGATAGCACTAGCACCCGATCCCAAATCGCATAGCCCATAATAATTGTGATCTCCTATTTTAACAGATACTACTGGGGTACCTGAAATTGGGCCTTTATTCTTGGCTGTGACAAGGTTAGTGGAAACAACACAAAAATTTACATTGGAATCCAAAACATCATTAGTAACAAGGTCTTTAACCAATGCAACTTGAGGATCGACCTTGATCTGGTCCTCAGGCTCATCAATTCTTCTCTCACTTTTATTTATTATGCCTGTCATAAGAGAGTGCTCCCTTATCTGTCGGGGAAACTGGACGCCCGCGAACACCTATGGGACCGGAGCCCCTTCTACGTTGCGGTAAGGGAGCGGAGGGAGCACGGAGAGCAGATCGAGGAGCACACGCGGGCTGTTTACCCAGGTTCGGGCCGCGATGACGCGTAAAACCCTACTCCTGCTTTGGCTGTATTGAGTTCTTGGGCTCGGGAGCTTGAAGATCTACAGTACCAGCTACACCGAGCGTGGGAGTGAGTGAGTTTCTGGGATCGAACCCCCTCTATGTTGTGCATGGGCCTCCTTTTATAGCTCAAAGGGGTCACCGACAGGTGTCAACGTAGAGGAGGGTAAAAATGTAAAATCTGTGGTAGTTGCAACAGTGCATGAACAGTGGATGAACAGTGGTCTTCACCTAACCTTGACGGTGGGGGACAAAGGCATTGAATGCCCGTCGCCGTCGCCCAAAAAGTGTCCGTCACTGCGTCTCCGTTTGCCACGGCGATATCCTTGTCACCGCGGCTTGCCACCGTGTACCCCAGGCTGCACAGCCATCTGCCACGTGCCCCGGGAAGGGCCCCAGGGCGACGCGTGGCCAGATGAGCTGGACCGCAGGCACACAGCATAGGCTTCCCCGTCAAGCACCTTGCCGGGGTCACAACCTTGCTGGGCCCGGGAGCTTGTCGCTCTCCGGGTCCTGCCGGGGCGCGCGATGCGCCACGATGTTCTTCCTTGATGTGCCGTTCTTTTGGCCTTCCTGGCAAGCTCCTCTTGCCAGGGTCTTGTGCTGGAATGATAACTTTGAGCCTGGTGCGGCCTCCCCGGCAAGCTCCTCTTGCCGGGGTCTTGTCTCATAACTTGAATACTTTGTTCTTGAATGGCTTCATAGGTACCAGAGCGGACCTTGGCGAGCGCGTGGTAAGCCCTGCCACGGGAAGCTGCTACTGCTCGTGCACAAGTTGGGGTACTAAGGTACCCCTACCTTAGTACACCGACAGGAGCCCCCGGGCCTGGGCCACACACGGTGCCGAGCGCTGTTGGGCCAGGCCCAAGACAGTGCACGGGCACACGCGGCCCACGGCAAGCCGTATCCCTCTCCGTATCCGCCGCATCCCTCCCTAACGGCACGCGTCGATTGCGGCGTCGTGGGAGAGATCGTGGCCTGTTCTTTAATGGGAAATGCGGAACGTCCCCCACTTCCCCCTTAAAAGTAGAGGAAGCAGGGGCAGTTTCCCCCCATCGCCTTCATTCTGTCTTGAATCTCCAGAAACCCCCGCCGCTCTCTGCCTCCCCTCAGGTCGACAGAGAGCCGAGCCCCTCCTTCCTCCGCCGTCCCCAGCATCCGCGGCGTCGTCGGCCTCCTTGCCTCCTCCCTCGCCGCCCCCGCCATGGCTCCGAAAAGCGACAAGGCGAAGAAGGAGAAGTCCGAGCAGGCGGCGAAGCTGGCAGCCATGCGAAGAAAGAGGGTGGTCTTCCCGCCGAGGCTCGGCGCAAGGGAGCTGCGGGACAAGTATTACTTGTTCTGGGCGAGGGAGACGAAAGCTCATCCCCGCACCAGAGTCTTCCCCGCCGTCGCCGTCGACATGTTCCCGGGAGGTTACTACTACTTTGCTGCATTTTTTCACTGTGGTCTCTGCCCTCCGTACTCGGAGTTCTTCTGTGATGTGATGAATACGTACGGCCTCCACCTCCTAGATTTCACCCCCAACGTCGTCCTTACGATGGCTGTTTTCGCACATCTGTGCGAAAACTTTGTCGGGGTCCACCCAAATGTAGCTCTTTTCCGCCACTTCTTCACGCCTAGAGTAGAGTCCGGATCCCCACTCTCCGGTGGCATCTCCTGGATCTTCAGGCTGAACAAGAAGGAGGCGTACTTGAAAGGGGAGCTTCGCGGCAAGTGGGAGGAGTGGAGAGCTGACTGGTGCTGGGTCTTGGAAGAGGAGCCCCAGTAGTTTACTTCGCCGCGCCAGACTTCCATAGTGCGCGGCAAGGATTGGAGTGAGTTGGCCCCGGAGGACGACAAGCTTGAGATTGCCTTGACTAGGATTCTTCGCCTCCGGGCCGCCAACCTGACTGTAGGTGAAGTTGGGGCCAATTTTCTCCGCCGCCGCATTGCGCCCCTGCAGGAAAGGCAGAGGCCTGCGTGGGAGTTCGGCAATGCGGCAGATCGTATGAGGCTGCGCCCCGGGCTGAACTATAATTTCACTGTCTTGGAGCTGAAGGGGATGGTCCGGGAGCTGTTTAAGCATGACCCCAACCACCCGGAGTGGTTCAGACCATCCCGAGGAGTGGTGCTGTTGTGCAACAACACCGCCCTCAGTGCCATACGCACGGTGATGCCCGAGTGCGACTCCCACGGGGTCGTCCCCACTTGGCTGGTGCCTTCAGCGGAGACCGTTCAAGCCTTCTTCGATAACTTGGTCGAAAAGCCCCGCAACGCCGAAGAGAAGAAGGGCCTCACCCGGGAGACCACCGAGCGGGATGTAGCATACATTGCCTCCAGAATGGAGGAGGCCGCCGCAGCTGCGGCTGCGGGCGAATTTGGATATACTGTGGACGAAGCAGAGGCAGCGGACGCGGTGAGCCAAGCCGAGGAGGCGGAAATCCTCAAGCTGCTGAAGATTGCGCCCGAGGAGTTTGCCGGGGAGCCTTCCGGGAAGCTTGCCGGGGCGAGCGAGGTTGCCGGGGCGAGCGAGGCCGCCGGGCAGGGTACCGAGTCCAGCGGGCCCGCCGAGGAGGAGGAGGACGCCGAGTCCGGAGATTCTGACGAAGACTCTGGCGGGTCTCTGAATCTTGATGACGACGCCTCATCATCCTCGGAGAACTCTCCGCCACCACCAAGCCCAAGTCCTCCGCCGCAACCGAAGAAGCGCCTCCGCAAGGCCGTCGAGACGGTGAGGCCGCCGGCGCCCCAACAACGACCGACGCGCCGGGCGACGCGCGTCACCACGACAAGCAAGGTCGTCAAGGAGGCGCCCCGTGCCCGAGCGACAAGCGGAGGGGGGGTCTTCCCGGAGTGACTCCGGGGTACCTTCTGCTCCTCGGTCCTCAGCGACGACCGGTGCTGGGTCTTCACAGCCCGCAGCTCCGGAGCCCGCCAAGCGCCCGAGGGAGCCCTCTCCTCCAGCTCCTCGCGCTGGAGCACACGAGGCGGGATTTGACTTCTCCGCTCTCAGCTCCGACGAAGAGGAGGAAGAGTAAGTACTTGCAATTTTTCATTTCCTTTGATTTTGTCTTGATTTCTCTTGCTTGGTTCTGATCTTGCTTTGGCTTCCAGGACCTTGACCCAGCGGATGGCGAAGAGGGCCAAGATCCCTGTGGTCGATATCGAGGACGACGAGCCCGTCGCAGCGGCAGGAGATGCGCCAGCGACAGACTTGCCGGATCAGCCTGCTGCTCCGAGGAGCAGCCCCCAGCGTAAGTCTGGTATTCATTCTTCTGCTTGACGGGCGCGCTTGATGTTATTGTTCGTACTGATGTCTTGTTGTCTTGTTGTCTTGTGCAGAAGTGGAGCCGCAGCCGCAGGAGCACCAGGAGGTCGCTCCCGACGAGCCGCTTGTTCCACCTTCTCCGCCAAGGACGAGCTCCCCGGCGAGGGACAGTGCTCCGCCAAGGACGGGTACTCCACCAATGGCGAGCACCCCGCCAAGGCAAGCACCCCGCCAAGGGTGGACTCCCCGCCAAGGGAGGGCGCCAGCGGCCCTCCGCCGGCGGGGGCTTCTTCTACGCCGCCAAGGGTGAACTCCCCGGCGAGGGACCCCGTTGTCGAGGAGGCCCGCGCAGGTAAATTCTTGTACTTTTTTCTTCTTGGATTCTTCTTTTTTGGATATTTGCTTGACAATTCTTTCTTTTCTTTTTCTTCTGCTAGATCCGCCCGCCCCGGAGTCAATGGAGACTGAGACCATCGCCGAGGAGGAGGTGCGTGGCGACGCTGGCGATGCCACCGCCGCAGAGGGAACGGTTGACGCCGATGAGCCAGCTGCTGAGGAGACCGCCCCGACCGCTGACGCTGCGGCTGGGGAAGGGACCGGCGACCGCACTGCTGGCCCGGAGGCCACAGGAGCGCCGGACGCTGCGCCGACCGCCGATCCTTCCGCTTCAGCGGCTGGGTCGGGTGTTTATCTGGAGGCCGCCAACAGGGTATTCATTCAAGTCCCGTGGGTGTCCTCGTCAAGGGCACCTGCGGAGGGAGAGACGTTTGACGGAGAAGTCCTCGCCTCCGCCGGATTGAAGGTTGTTGACGCGACCGGAAGCAGCGACGAGCCCGAAGAGGAGCGGCTCCTTCGCCGGCTCCTGGCCTTGTACCGGGCCAGGCAGGCGAAGTTGGAGTCTTGGGAGGCTCTAGCTGCCAAGGCTGGTGCTGACCTGGAGAAGCGCGCCGCGGAGCTCCGTGCCGCCAACCAGGCGGCCCTCCGGAACTTGGCGGAGGAGCGCGAAGAGCTTGCCGGGGCGCAGCAAGCGTTCGTCCTCGAAAAGGCCGAGGTCGAGGAGCAGCAGCGACTGGCCGCCGAGGAGCTGTCTCGGCGGGAAGGAGAACTCAACCAGCGGAAGGTCGACCTCGACAACCACGAGGACGACCTCACCGCCCGGGAGCAAGCCATCGGCAGGGCTCTGCAGGAGGCGAGGGACGCCGCTGCTGCCGCGGAGACTGCCAAGAAGGATCTGGAGGCCAGGGTGGCGCAGATGGAGCTGTTGTAAGGGCATATTTCTCCCTAAGTAGTTTTGGTGATTGATGACAATGCATTTGCGGACTGATCGTGTGCTCTAAGCTCATACAGGTATATCTCCCTTATGGCAGAAGACGATTGCTTGCCCCTCGGATTCTATGAAGGACGGTGTTTTCTTTTTGCTCCCTGTCGGTGGCCTTGAGTAATAGGAAAGCCGTACTATTAAGAGGGGGTCCGCGTCGGAAAGGTTTGGGTAGAATCAACACGTACACATCCTTCTCCCACACCACCTTTCCTTGCTTCTCTGGAGGTCCAACCGGTTATCTCTCGTTTATGCAAAACTGTGGCTTCTTAACTGATCAACTGCCTAGCAAGCGGTAGTACCGCTCAACCAAGCGGTAGTACCGCACAGTTACACGGTAGTACCGCCTGCCGAAACGGTAGTACCGCTCCCACGGTAGTACCGCGTCCCCAGAGCGGTAGTACCGTGTATCTGGCCCAGGCGCTGAGTCTAAGTACAGAAGTGGATGCGGAAGTAATTTTTTACTTCCGCATACAACGCGGTAGTACCGCTTATCTTAAGCGGTAGTACGGTGTCGCATTTTGCTACTACCATTTTCCCTACGGATGTAGCCACGGATGTAATTTATTTCATCCGTGGTTGTCAATCATGTCGCAATCTTTTGCCTATGCGGTAGTACCGCTTCCCAAGCGGTAGTACCGCTCAGACAGCGGTAGTACCGCAACTCATGCGCGGTACTACCGCTCTCTGCGGGCTGAAACCTCCAATAACGGTTGGATTTGTCCCCCCACTATATATAGGGGGTCTTCTTCTCCAAGAAGACTTACCTCTTCCCCCACTACTCCATTGTTGCTCCAAAAGCTCCGTTTCCGCCCAATCTCTCTCCCTAGCCAATCAAACTTGTTGATTTGCTCGGGATTGCTTGAGGAGGCATCGATCTACACTTCCACCAAGAGATATTTGATTCTCCCCACTAATCCCTTGCGGATCTTGTTACTCTTGGGTGTTTGAGCACCCTAGACGGTTGAGGTCACCTCGAAGCCATATTCCATTGGGGTGAAGCTTCGTGGTTTGTTGGGAGCCTCCAAGTTGTGGAGATAGCCCCAACCTTGTTTGTAAAGGTTCGGTTGCCGCCTTCAAGGGCACCACTAGTGGAATCACGGCACCTTGCATCGTGTGAGGGCGTGAGGAGAATACGGTGGCCCTAGTGGCTTCTTGGGGAGCATTGTGCCTCCACACCGCTCCAACGGAGACGTACTTCCCCTTAAAGGGAAGGAACTTCGGAAACACATCCTCGTCTCCTTCGGTTCCACTTGTGGTTATTTCTTACCTTTACTTTTGCATGCTTTACTTGTTCAACTCCTATAGCATGCATGTGTAGTTGTTGTGCTTCTTTATCTTAGTTGTCTTCCTAGTAGAATATCTAGACAACTTATTTTGTCGCTTAATTTTAAGTGGTTAAGAAAAGCTAAAATTGTTAGTTGCCTATTCACCCCCCCTCTAGTCAACCATATCAATCCTTTCAATTGGTATCAGAGCCTCGTCTCTTTTTAAGGACTTTACCGTCCGAAGAGTATGGTTGACAACGTAGTCGAGACGGAGGACCATTCCGGTGGAAATCCGTCCTTGCCTACGTCAGATGGGGGAGCCTCGGTCACTCGTGAGGAGTTAAATGTGCCCTTGACCACATTGAAAGAATCACTAGCAAGCGAGGTCAAAGGCATGTTTAAAGAAATGTTTGAGGGGCTTAAATTATCCACCTCACCGTTGGAAGTGGGTCGTCCCGCTACCAACGTGTCAGAGGCTAATCCCGACAAGGGAGAAGCTAGTAGTGAGCAAGCCCCGGTCACTAAGCATGGAAGTGGGAAATTTGCCCAATCTGCTCCTCCTACTCACTATGGAGGACCCGTTCCCACACCGCATTTAAATTCTGTTGGGCCCCCTCCCAAGTTTGTTAAAAATACTGATTTTGCTACTTGGGTGTTTCGTTTCAAACGTCATATTAATCATTGTTCCACTAACCTTTGGAGAATCATTGAGCAAGGTTTTTAT
The DNA here is from genome assembly GCA_902687465.1 of Secale cereale. Taxonomy (NCBI): domain Eukaryota; kingdom Viridiplantae; phylum Streptophyta; class Magnoliopsida; order Poales; family Poaceae; genus Secale; species Secale cereale. The sequence goes on from LR738713.1 coordinate 68,633,152, forward strand.
CCGTATGATCCCGACAACATGACTCCAAGAGAAACTGCCGATCATCAGTTCAACGAGTCCGCACTTTGCATTCTTCAAGATTCAATCCCTCCTGAAGACATTGCTCACCTTCGTCCCTTCACTGTGGCCAAGGAAGCATGGGACCATGTTGGCACAATGTACAAGGGAAGCACAAGCATTCAACGTTCCAACTATGAAGTGGTGCAAGATGAAGCTGATGAGTTTGCTATGATCGAAGATGAAGATTCTCGTGAACTTTATCGAAGATTAACTATTCTTGCAGTGTCTCTTCGAGATCATGGCAGTAAGGATACGGATGACAATTGGATCAAGCGCAAGTTCCTCAAGGCCATGATGCCCTATCATAAGGCCATGTCCTCTGTCATTCGTCAGAGACCGGACTTCCACACTTTATCCTCAAACGAAGTGTTGGATGAATTTGTTGCCATGAGGATCCTTGACGTAACCGCCGACAATGCGGTCCTTAGAGCTCAACGATCCAAGAAGCCTAATCTTGCTCTGAAGGCCAAGGCTTGTGTGGAAGAGGAGGAAGTGGAAGATGATGACGAGTGTTGCCCCGAGGACACCAAATATGCATATCACGAGCACATGGCTCTTGCTTCAAGGCAATTCTGGGGCAAGAAGAACACAAGGTCCAACTTTAACAGGAACAACTCCAGTGGGAACAAAGGGAAGCAACGAGTAAGGACATGTTTCAACTGTGGAAATGTAAGTCACTTCGTTGTGGATTGCCCATATGAGAAGAGAGAAGACTTTGGAGGCAAGCTTATTCGGAAGGACAAGTCAAAATCCTATCCCAACAAGAACAACTTCATTAAGAAGACTCCTCCGAAAGTGTTGGTGGCTCAAGAAGAATATGTGGAGGATGATGAGAATGATGAAGACGATGAGGTGACCACTATGGCCACAATTGGAATTGCTACCACTCCGCACTCATCACTCTTCAACTCACCAAACGAGAACATCACCGCCAAGTGTCTCATGGCCAAGGCCACCAACAAGGTAACCCCAAACATCAATACTACTATCTCTTCTAACCCCTCATTGACTAATTGTATTGATGAGGGTGGGGGTATTAAGGAGGGAGAAAATGAATTTGATGTGTTCATAAAGAATCTCAAGGGCAAATCCAAGAAGCATGTTGTTGCTCTCTTGGAACAACTCGGTGAGGCCAATGACATTATCGAGGCTCACGAGGAAACCATTACTAAAATGGAAGGGCATAGTCGAGACTATGCCGATGAGATATCGGATCTCTCTAACGCCCTAGAGGAAGAGCGTGGTCTTCGTTTGACTCTTGAGGAGTCACACAACGATGATCATGCTAAATTAAAGAAAGATCTTGATCATGCTTTAGTTGTCTCTCATGTCCTTAACTCTGAGAAGGCAAAACTTGAGGTTGACCATGCTAAACTCAAAGAGGAGTTTAACATACTTGACAAGGCTCACAAGGCCTTGAAAGGAATGCATGCTACTCTCAAGGAGTCTCATGATCAACTCCAAGTTTCGCTAACCAAGGAAAAGGCTATCTTTCCTCGCATGGTTTTAATTGATAATGCAAATGCTACTAACCCATGTTGTGAGCATGTGCATCTTGTTGAAGAGAATGCCGAATTAAAGAAGCAACTTGAGAAAGGCCTTGTGACTTGCATACAAGGTGAGAAGAACCTCAACGCCCTTTTGAGCAATCAAAAGGAAGTTGTGGCAAAGGAAGGAATTGGGTATGCTCCTAAGCCCAAGAAGAAGAAGAATGACAAGACAAGGCAACCACCACCTCTCCGACAATCCTTTGTGAAAGAAGGAGAGGGGACGTCAACCAAGAAGAAAAGTGGTGGTGTCAAGAAAAACTCCACCATACCATCAAACACGGCCGGCGATTTTAATCCCTCATATGTTTTATGCCGTGCTAGTGATGGCCATGTGTTTGCTAAATTTGTTGGTTCTTCTTATGAGTACATTGAATGGTCCATTTGGGTTCCCAAGACCCTTGTCACTAACCTCAAAGGACCCATTACCAAATGGGTACCTAAATCCAAGCATTGATCTATTGTAGGGGTTTGCTTCCGGTGGGGGATCATGGTTGCTCGATAGCGGAGCCACAAATCATATGACCGGAAGCAAAGACTTGGTGGTGGACGTGCATCTCGGTTCATCTATGGCCACCAACGTCGAATGGGGTGATGCTTCATCTTCTAAGGTATTGGGACTTGGCAAGGTTGTTGTCTCTCATGATCTCACGATCGAGAAAGTCATGCTTGTTGAGTCCCTTGCATACAATTTACTTTCTGTTCGCCAACTTGCACTCATGGGCTTTGCTACATTCTTTGATATTGATTCTGTGGCCCTCTTGTGGAGCAAGACTCTTAAAGTAGCCTATGTTGGGCATGTCGAGAACGGCCTTTATGTGGTTAACTTCTCGAAGCAACCCACTAAGGTCGCGACATGCCTAATGGCTAAAGTTGATGTGGGATGGCTTTGGCATCGCCGTTTGGCCCACGTCAATATGAGATCTTTGCAAAGTCTTCTCAAGGGGGACCATGTCCGAGGACTAACAAATGTTAGCTTTGCCAAAGATCGTGCTTGCAGGGCGTGCATTGAAGGAAAATTACATGAGAAGGCTCACCCTCCCACGACTGTCATCTATTCAAAGAGACCTCTAGAGCTCCTCCACATGGATCTCTTTGGGCCTCCCACTTTTGATAGTCTTGGGGGTAGGAAATATTGCTTGGTGATTGTGGATGATTACTTAAGATATACCTGGGTGTTCTTCTTCAAGAAGAAGAGTGAGACCCAACAAACCGTCATCAACTTTGCAAATGAAGCTCAACGACAACATGAAGCAAAGATTTTGATGATCAGAAGTGACAATGGCACCGAGTTCAAGAGCTACACCTTGGATGAGTTTCTTGGTGATGAGGGGATCAAACATCAATATGCCGCCCCGTATACCCCTCAACAAAACGGTGTTGCGGAGAGAAAGAACCGAACCTTAATAGATGTTGCAAGAACCATGATGGCTGAATTCAACTCTCCATATAACTTCTGGGCCGAAGCCATCAACACCGCTTGCCATGCGTCAAATCGTCTCTATCTCCGCAAAGGCTTGAACAAAACTCCGTATGAAATTCTTACCGGTAACAAGCCCAATCTCAAGTACTTCCGGGTGTTCGGGTGTAAGTGTTTCATTCTCAAGAAGGGTGTTCATTTGTCTAAATTTGAATCTAGAGCTCACGAGGGCATATTTGTTGGTTATGCTACAAACTCTCATGCTTACCGTGTCCTCAACAAGTCCACTGGACTCATAGAGGAGACGAGTAACGTAGAGTTTGATGAAAATAACGGCTCCCAAGTGGAGCAAAGTGGTACTTGTGATGCAGGTGATGAAATTCCTCCTCAAGCCATAAGAAGAATGGGTGTTGGATATATCCTACCCATTGAGGAACCCCTTGTGGCCGAAGGAGAAGGACAATGTTCCACTCAAGTGGAACCATCACCAACCCAAGACCCATACGCTTCCGAAGAACAAAGTGAAGGCCCTCAGCCTGATGAACAAGGCCAAGTGCAAGATCAACCTCAAGTTGGTGAAGAACCACCAATTGATGCACAAGGCCAAGTTCAGTCTCCCGAGCAAGATCAAGGTCAAGAGGAAGCTCAAGATCAAGAACTTGCTCATGATGACGCTCAAGATGATCAACTCAACGCTCCTCATTTATCACTTGAAGAGCAATTAGAGCGTCGTGCTGCAAAAGTTGCCTCCAGGCTTGCTTCCAACGAGCATCACATCGAGAACATTTTAGGAAGAATCAAAAGGGGGGTAAGCACTCGTAGACAATTAGCAAATTATTGTGCTCATCAAGCTTTTGTCTCCTTTGTTGAACCTAAGAAGGTCTATGAGGCACTCGAAGACCCTGACTGGCTCAATGCCATGCATGAAGAACTCAATAACTTCGAGCGCAACAAAGTGTGGCGTCTGGTGCCAAGACCAAAGGAGAACCATAATGTCATTGGAACCAAATGGATCTTTAAGAACAAGCAAGATGCCCATGGTATTGTCATCCGCAACAAGGCACGTCTGGTGGCTCAAGGCTACTCCCAAGTCGAGGGTATCGACTACGGTGAAACCTTTGCCCCCGTTGCTCGTCTTGAATCCATTCGTTTGTTGCTTGCCTATGCTTCCCATCATAACTTTAAGTTGCAACAAATGGATGTGAAAAGTGCATTTCTTAATGGTCCCATTAATGAGTTGGTGTATGTTAAACAACCCCCGGGGTTCGAGGATCCTAAGTTCCCCAATCATGTGTATCAACTTGATAAGGCACTCTATGGCCTTAAACAAGCCCCACGAGCGTGGTATGAGCACCTTACCGAGTTGTTACAAGATCGTGGGTTTGAAATTGGGAAAATCGACCCCACTCTTTTTACTAAGAAGGTCAAAGGGGAGTTGTTTGTATGCCAATTATATGTTGATGATATTATCTTTGGTTCTCCTAACAAAGCTTTCAATGATGAGTTCGCCGCACTCATGACCACACATTTTGAGATGTCCATGATGGGAGAGTTGAAGTACTTCCTTGGATTTGAGATCAAACAACGAAGAGAAGGCATCTTCATCAAACAATCCAAGTATACTCAAGACATCCTCAAGAGGTTCAACCTTAGTGATGTCAAGCCGGCTACTACTCCAATGCCAACCAAATGCCAACTTGACATTGATCCCAATGGTAAAGCGGTGGATCAAAAGGTATATCGCTCTATGATCGGATCCTTGCTTTACCTTTGTGCATCTAGACCGGATATTATGTTGAGTGTGGGAATTTGTGCACGGTTTCAAGCCTCACCTAAGGAAAGTCACTTTGTGGCGGTCAAGCGAATCTTTCGATATTTGGCTCATACCCCAAACTTTGGCTTATGGTACCCAAGAGGAGCAAATTTCAACCTTGTTGGTTTCTCTGATTCTGACTGGGCAGGAGACAAAGTGGATAGGAAGTCCACCTCGGGAGGGTGCCAATTTCTTGGTTGCTCTCTTGTTAGTTGGTCTTCCAAAAAGCAAAGTTGTGTGTCTCTCTCGTCCACCGAAGCAGAATATGTGGCAGCTGGCAGTTGCTGTGCTCAACTCTTATGGATGAGGCAAACTTTAAAGGATTACGGTGTCACTTGTGACAAAGTGCCTCTTTGGTGTGACAATGAAAGTGCCATCAAGATTTCTCTCAACCCGGTGCTACATTTCAAGACGAAGCATATTGAGATTCGGTATCACTTCATCAGGGATCACATAAGGCAAGGAGAAATCGAGCTTCACTACGTCAACACTCATGATAACCTTGCAAATATCTTCACGAAGCCTCTGGATGAAGCAAGATTTCGCGAGTTAAGGCATGAGCTAAATATCATTGATTTGAGCAATGTGGTTTGAATCTGTGCACACACTCCTCACACTCGACATAGCTATCTTATCTAGATGTAGGCATGGACTTAGGGGGAGTACTGTTCTCCCAATGAACTATTCCTCCCCCCATTATGCATAAACTAACCAAAACTTCCTCATTTGCCATACATAGTTGGCTTAAATGTTTCAAGTCGAGCTTTGATCATGGGCCCAAGGATAATTCTTCGCAGTGCCATATCTATAAAACTCAAACATAGGTGGCCTCGGCCACCGCCCTCGTGTGAGGAATTTGTGTTTCATGTTTTGCTTGTGCTCATGGTGTTTTTACTCTCTCTAGTGATTAAAGCCTCTTGCCTCTTTTGTGCATTTTTTTGGGGAAGCGGTACTACCATGACAGGTTACGGTACTACCGCGGAGGACATACGGTACTACCGCACCTCCAGCACGGCAGTAATTTTTTACTGCCGCTGGTAGGGCGGTACTACTGCGTGGCGAGCGGTACTACCGCGCAAGCGGTACTACCGTGATGACCGCGGTACTACCGCACATATCCGAACGTGTGGGGGTTATAAGCAGGCAGGGGGAGTTCCATCTCCCCCATACCCATTCACTCCTAACCCCCACGTCGTCCCTGTCTCTCTCTCTCTCTCTCAAGAACGCCGCCGGAGGACCTCGCCGGATCTCCTCCCTCGGCCACTCTTCTCGCTTTCCGACCGGTGGGATCGATCCCCACCACGTCCTCTTGCCATGGATGCAGGTTTCTCCCCTTTTTCCCCTCTTCTTATTGCCTTGCCTGAGTTTTTAGGGTTAGGGGAGATGCTTAGTATTTTTTGTGTTCTTCGTGTTCTTATCCATGGATGCTTAGGATGTGGGAGAGTGTTTGTGCACTAGAAATATGCTTAGAGATGTTGCTACGAAGTTACTATGATCAGCCGTAGTACCGTGTGTCGATCTAGTTGGTAGTTTCTAAATCTGTTCTTCTCAGATCTGTTTCGTGCGGTACTACCGCTGGAGAACCGCGGTACTACCGCACGATGTAATCCAGATCTGATCTGACCTGAGCGGTACTACCGCGACCCAATGCGGTACTACCGCTCGGGCGGAAGTAAAAATGTAGTACTACGTGCCGAGCGGTACTACCGTGACCCAATGCGGTACTACCGCTCCGCATGCAGCACTATGTTTTTAGTTCCGCCCCCTCGGACGGAAGTAACATATTACTAACGCAACGTATGCGGTACTACCGCGTGCGTATGCGGTACTACCGCTTACGTTGCGGTACTAATATTTTAGTTCCGCCTCTTCTGGCGGAAGTAAAATATTACTACCGCAGTGTATGCGGTACTACCGCCTCCACCTGCGGTACTACCGCTTGCCCTGCGGTACTAATTTTTTAGTTCCGCCTCTTCTGGCGGAAGTAAAATATTACTACCGCAGCGTATGCGGTACTACCGCATGTGACATGCGGTACTACCGCTTACCCTGCGGTACTAATTTTTTACTTCCGCAAGGGTCAGCAGTACTACCGCTTGGATCATATTTTCTTCGTAGCATGTTCTCTTTTCTATTTCTCCTGGTTTCTTGTGTCTTTCGAGGCTTTGGCATTGATTCTTCTTGTGTTTGTGTTGTTGTGGTCTTGTGTTTGTGTTTTTAGGTGGTGGCTCCGGTTTTGAGGGTCGTCGTACCAATCCTGTCCGCGACACCGGTTCCAAGCGCCTGCGTACCCCAAGTGATGTGCCTGAGGGCTCCAATCCCCAGCGCCGGTACAAGACTTCAGCCAACAAACGTAAGGAATCCTCAATGTCTATGGAGGACATGCCTGCTGCTGAGTTCATGTCTCGAAGGAAGATCAACCCGTATGGAGAACCCCGTGAGCACTTTCCTGGAGATGATATCTTCTGGACCAAGCAGCAGTTTCGCATCTATCATGAGGTGCTCAAGACCAAGGCAAATCTTTATGTGGATGCTCACTGGGTGGATGTGGAGCACATGAGGAAGGACAAGAACTGGGCATACTTTGCAGAAGCCCTTGATTTGATCGAACAGCTGGGTCTGGAGCACATCATGACCTTCCAGAACGACTTTGACCCTGAGCTCATTGCGCAGTTCTATGCCTCTGTCAATTTCCAGACCAAGGAGGATCGCCCCATGACTTGGATGACCAATGGTCACAAGATGACCTCCACTTGGAAGGAGTTCATGGATCTTCTTCCGCTTCCTGATGAGGGTCTCCATAACCCAATTGGTTTTCGGCCTCACGCCAATCCTGAATCAGCAAACAAAGACAAACTGCTTCCGTTTTATGAGGCCAAGACTCTTGCTAGTGGCAAAACGACTTGGGTGTTGAACCCCTTCTTGGATATCATGTATAGGATCTTTCGCAACACTCTGTTCCCTCGTGTTGGCGATAAGGACAAGGTCCATGCCTATCTGGTTGATATGCTTCTGATGTGTCAAGAGGCTCGCTCAGCACAGGCTGCACCGCTTGACATTTCCCACATCATGTGGAATGAGCTCCGGTTTGCCATCTACTCTCGCAAGGTACCCATCTATGGTCCTTACTTATTTCTGCTAATCTCCAAGACTTGGGAAAAGTTGTACCCGGAGGAGGAGTTTGAGGCTGACTGCTATCGCCATGATCCTATCCGGCTTCGCGTCAAGACTCGTTGGGCCAACACCACTACACGTGCTCAGGCTGCTGCTGCCCAGATGGGCACTGAGGATGAGCCTGTGGAGGAGACTGCTGATGTCCGCTCTGGCAGATTTGCCCCCTCTTCTTCCTCTGCAGTGGAGAAGCCTTCTTGGGCTAAGAGGCTACAACAGAAGATGAAGGCCCTCTTCTGCATGCAGGCTCAGGGGCAATACCGTGCTCATGTGACTGACAAGAAGACACGTCAGCGGGACAAGAAGATTCTGGCTTTGTATGGAGAGGAGGTCTCCAATGGATCCGAGGACAACATCACTCCTGAGGCTACCTGGATGGCTCGCCAGGGGTACAAGTGGTCAGAATCTGATGAGGAGTATCAGCGAGAGCAGCAGGGATCTGATGATGAGTATCAGGAGGAGCAGCAGGGGTTTGATGATGAGTATGACGACTGAGCTTCTCCCGGGCTGCCACCCGTCTTCGTGTCCTCTTTTCCCCTTTGTGGTGTCTCGATGACAAAAGGGGAGAGTGATTTGCCGTCTTGTGTCTGTTCGTGTGTTTTTCGTTGAACTTGGTTTATTTGCGTGTTTATGTCGTGTGCGTGAGACTATCATATGGTGTAAGACATATGCCCCGTTATCGTTGAACTTATCATTATGTCTTTAATATTTATCCCGTGCAGTTAGTGTTATATAGAGTATCTTGTGTGTAGATTACAGGGGAGCACTATACCTAGTATGTGTGTTGTGCAGTCCAAAGCACAATCGTGTGAAGGCACATATCCAGGGGAGCTCACCTGTACTCTAGGGCTTGTATTGCATACTCTACTATTTCTTCTCTGTGCAAATCTCGTGTTGTCATCAATACACCAAAAAGGGGGAGATTGTAAGGGCATATTTCTCCCTAAGTAGTTTTGGTGATTGATGACAATGCATTTGCGGACTGATCGTGTGCTCTAAGCTCATACAGGTATATCTCCCTTATGGCACAAGACGATTGCTTGCCCCTCGAATTCTATGAAGGACGGTGTTTTCTTTTTGCTCCCTGTCGGTGGCCTTGAGTAATAGGAAAGCCGTACTATTAAGAGGGGGTCCGCGTCGGAAAGGTTTGGGTAGAATCAACACGTACACATCCTTCTCCCACACCACCTTTCCTTGCTTCTCTGGAGGTCCAACCGGTTATCTTTCGTTTATGCAAAACTGTGGCTTCTTAACTGATCAACTGCCTAGCAAGCGGTAGTACCGCTCAACCAAGCGGTAGTACCGCGCAGTTACACGGTAGTACCGCCTGCCGAAACGGTAGTACCGCTCCCACGGTAGTACCGCGTCCCCAGAGCGGTAGTACCGTGTATCTGGCCCAGGCGCTGAGTCTAAGTACAGAAGTGGATGCGGAAGTAATTTTTTACTTCTGCATACAACGCAGTAGTACCGCTTATCTTAAGCGGTAGTACCGTGTCGCGTTTTGCTACTACCGTTTTCCCTGCGGATGTAGCCACGGATGTAATTTATTTCATCCGTGGTTGTCAATCATGTCGCAATCTTTTGCCTATGCAGTAGTACCGCTTCCCAAGCGGTAGTACCGCTCAGACAGCGGTAGTACCGCAACTCATGCGCGGTACTACCGCTCTCTGCGGGCTGAAACCTCCAATAACGGTTGGATTTGTCCCCCCACTATATATAGGGGGTCTTCTTCTCCAAGAAGACTTACCTCTTCCCCCCACTACTCCATTGTTGCTCCAAAAGCTCCATTTCCGCCCGATCTCTCTCCCTAGCCAATCAAACTTGTTGATTTGCTCGGGATTGCTTGAGGAGGCATCGATCTACACTTCCACCAAGAGATATTTGATTCTCCCCACTAATCCCTTGCGGATCTTGTTACTCTTGGGTGTTTGAGCACCCTAGACGGTTGAGGTCACCTCGAAGCCATATTCCATTGTGGTGAAGCTTCGTGGTTTGTTGGGAGCCTCCAAGTTGTGGAGATAGCCCCAACCTTGTTTGTAAAGGTTTGGTTGCCGCCTTCAAGGGCACCACTAGTGGAATAACGGCACCTTGCATCGTGTGAGGGCGTGAGGAGAATACGGTGGCCCTAGTGGCTTCTTGGGGAGCATTGTGCCTCCACACCGCTCCAACGGAGACGTACTTCCCCTCAAAGGGAAGGAACTTCGGAAACACATCCTCGTCTCCTCCGGTTCCACTTGTGGTTATTTCTTACCTTTACTTTTGCATGCTTTACTTGTTCAACTCCTATAGCATGCATGTGTAGTTGTTGTGCTTCTTTATCTTAGTTGTCTTCCTAGTAGAATATCTAGACAACTTATTTTGTCGCTTAATTTTAAGTGGTTAAGAAAAGCTAAAATTGTTAGTTGCCTATTCACCCCCCTCTAGTCAACCATATCGATCCTTTCAGCTGTTCTTGAAGGCGAGCGAAGACAGGGTCACCGCGCTCAACGTGGCGCGGGAGAAAGATGCTCACACCAACTCGGAGCTGCAAATCCGCCTCTCCGAGAGGGGCAAAGAGCTTACTGATGCCAGGGACTCCATTGCTGATTTAGAGCTGAAGGTCTCCACCCTTACTGACTCGCTTGACGCTGCCCGGGACCGCGAGACGAAGCTGAAGGACGATCTCCGCACTGGGAGGGCCCTGCTGGAAAGCACCGCCGTCTCGCAAAACCACTTCCAGCAGACGGTGGAGCGATGGACTGAGGAGCTCGTCACCTCCGCCGCCAACATCGACATGGAGATGATGGCGTTGAGGGCGGAGCATCTCGTGTACTCCCCCGACGAGAACCTCCCTCACAGCGCCAAACTGAGTCTGTTCTTCAGGGGAGTGGCGCCGGCGCTTGCGCGGCTGCGGGAGAAGATCCCCTAGCAGCTGGCCGATGAGGCGCGCCGGCTCTGCATGGGCACCATGGAGCGGGTGCTGTCGAAGATTTTCTACCGCAACCCCGGGATCAACCTTGTCAACGTCTTCCGGACCCTGCCGCCCGAAGCCGACAAGGAGGCGTTGAAGGCCCAAGTTGCCCATATTGTAGCCAAGGTGGGCAAGATCCAGAGGGTCGACGGAGACCGTAGGGATTAGGCTTCTTGCTTCCCTCGCCGCTGTTGATTGAGTCATAGGCAGTAGTTGATTAGAACAGCGGCAAGCTATCTTTGTAATATATACTTTTATTTTGGGTAATCAATGCAGTGTTATCTCCCTTGCTTTTGGTCCTTCACTTTGTATGCTTTTCACCCTACGCTTTTTAGGGGAACTTGCCGGCAAGGGGCCCTTGCCGCGAGCGCTGAGTGCGGGACTCTTAGCAGCCTGCTAGCAAAGACCTTGTCGGCAAGAAACCTTGCTGCGGCTAGTCGCAGCACACTTAGATTGCTGAGCGAACTCGAAAACGAAGTAAGGGCGCGACACTTGTCGCAGCTCACTTAAGCCGTTGAGCGTGCTCGAAACAAAGTAAGGGTGCGGCTAGCCACGGGTAGGTTCCTCCGCGCACAGGTTTTTCATACAAAGTGTGGTTGTTCAAGGAAGATAACTAAAATTTAAAAATTTGAATGCTCAAACTTTGGTAACTTAGCTTTCATTGGGTTGTTGTTTACTTCCCGTCAAGACTTTTCTTTTTCTTTCTTGAACAGCACTTGGTCCATACTTCTATCTCCTCCCCCCCGGCAAACTTGTGCGCAAGGAACACTCCTTCTGTTTCAGAAAGAAAGACAAAAGAGAAGGAAATACAAGTACGGAGCCTTGCGGCTTGTTATTGCTTACCGGGAGTGTGTGCTGCACAAAATGTCAGATGACACATGCAAGTAAAATAAAGAGCACGAAATGACAAATGGTGCGAAGCACAAAAGTTTTACTGATGCACGGGGTCTGCGCCCGGCTTTGTACAAAGGTTTACATGCGACCGCGGCAAGACTTGTACAAAAGGTGGTTGCCGGAGCGGATCACGGCAACCGCGCCTTATGGGTGAAACTTGCGAAGATGCTCTATGTTCCAGGAGTTGCTCACCGGTAAGCCTTCTTCGGTATCAAGGCGGACAGCGCCAGGCCTTGTGACTTGTCTCACCCGATAAGGGCCTTCCCACTTCGGCGTCAACTTGTTGGAGCTCTTGGCGGACTGAACGCGCCGAAGAACAAGGTCGCCTTCCTCGAGACTCCTGGCCTTGACCTTGCGGCTATGATAGCGACGCAAGGCTTGCTGGTATCGAGCAGCTCGTACAGCAGCCTGGAGACGTTCCTCCTCAAGGAGCAATGCATCATCTTGTCGCAGTTGCTCTTGCTCGAGCTCATCGTAAGCGAGTACTCGAGGAGATCCGTATACGAGTTCCGTGGGGAGAACTGCCTCTGCTCCATAGACAAGAGCAAAGGGTGTCTGTCCGGTGGCTCGATTCGGTGTCGTCCTGATTGACCAAAGAGCCGCCGGCAACTCCTCTATCCAGTTTCTTCCACACTTGTACAACCTGTCAAAGGTTCTTGTCTTTAGTCCGCGCAACACTTCAGCATTGGCCCTCTCCGCTTGACCGTTGCTCCTTGGGTGAGCAACAGAAGCAAAGCAGACCTTGGCGCCAAGGTCTTGGATGTACTGCATGAAGGTGCCGCTTGTGAACTGTGTGCCATTGTCGGTGATGATCCTGTTAGGGATTCCGAAACGGCAAACTATTGATCTGAAGAACCTGACTGCTGACTGTGCTATCACCTTTCTCACTGGTTCCACTTCTGGCCACTTTGTGAACTTGTCGATTGCGACGTACAAGTACTCAAAGCCCCCGACGGCGCGAGGGAAGGGGCCGAGGATATCGTGCCCCCAGACCGAGAAGGGCCAGGACAAAGGGATCGTCTGGAGAGCTTGAGCTGGCTGGTGAATTTGCTTGGCATGGAACTGGCACGCTTCACACTTGGTTACTTGTGCAGTTGCATATTGGAGGGCTTCTGGCCAAAAGAACCCTTGCCGGAACGCCTTCCCGGCAAGTGCTCTTGCGCCAATGTGGTGGCCACATATGCCTCCATGTATCTCTGCCAACAGCTTCTGTCCATCTTCCCGGGAAATGAACTTTAACCTGACACCATTGAGTCTTCTTCTGTACGGTTCGTTGCCAACAAACTGGTACATACTTGACTGCCTGGTTATCCTCTCTATCTCTTCTGGTTCTTCGGGAAGTTCTCCAGTCTGAAGAAAACGGACGATTTGCTGTGCCCATGCTGGAGCTTGAGGCTCAACAACAAGGACTAAAGGCATCAGGGCTGCTGCAGGAACCTCAGCTTCTACGGCAAGAACCTGCGGCTCTGCCGGATCTGAGGGTTCCCAGGCAAGCCTGTCGGGGCAAGGCTTGTCGGGAATGCCTGCTTCAACTGTACAGACCCTTGGGTCCGCAGGAGCAAACTGTTCCTCAGCATTTTAGTTGCTGATCTTGGGGACCTTGGCGGCGGCTTCGGGAAGATCCGCCGGCAAGTAGTCGCCGGAGATCAACTTCCTCTTCTTGCTCTGCCCAACTGATGGTGTAACGGATGGCTGAGTTAGCTTGAGCACGAAGACTCCTGGTTCCACAGGTAACTTCATTGCAGCACACTTTGAAAGGCCATCTGCGATATCATTCTGAGCTCTTGGAACGTGCTCCATCTGTAGGCCTTCAAAGTGTTCTTCAAGCTTCCTCACTTCATCGACATAAGCTTCCATCAGAGGGCTCTGGTAACTCTTGTTTACTTGTCGGACCACCAACTGTGAATCTCCCCGGACAATTAGCTTCTTGATCCCAAGTTCGGCCGCAATTCTGAGACTGGCAAGCAGACCTTCATACTCAGCAGTATTGTTTGTCGCTTGCTCCTTAGGAAAGTGCATTTGAACAACATACTTGAGGTGCTCTCCGGTGGGCGCTATGAGCAACACACCAGCGCCGACGCCTTGCAGCGAGAAGGCACCATCAAAGTACATTATCCACTCCTTGCTTGCTTCTTGGACGGGGATGCTTGTCTCTGGGACTTCTTCATCTGGTGTTGGGGTCCATTCCGCTATAAACTCTGCCAAAGCTCTGCTCTGTATAGTTGAAGTACTCTCAAACTTGAGACCAAAGCTTGACAGCTCCAGTGCCCACTCGACGATCCTGCCTGTTGCTTCTGGATTTTGCAATATCCTCTTCAACGGAAAGCGAGTGGCCACTGTTATCTCATGTGCCTGGAAGTAATGGCGCAGCTTTCTCGAGGCCATAAGGAGGCCGAAAAGTAACTTCTGCACTCCAGAGTATCTTGATCTAGCCCCTTGCAAGAGGGAACTTACAAAATAAACTGGGCGCTGCACCATCTTCTTTCGCACTTCTCCTTGTTCCTGCGCAGACCTGTCCTTGTCGGGGCCAGAGCTTGTCGGGGAAGCCCCCTGCTTGTCGCTGAATGTGCTTGCCGGAGATGTGGGTTCCTCATCTGCCTCCCTCTCCGCTACTAACGCAGCACTAACCACTTGATTGGTTGCCGCTAAGTACAGCAGCAACTTTTCTTGTGGTTTAGGTGCCACAAGTATTGGAGTGGAGGATAGGTATCCTTTCAAGTCTTGCAGCGCAGCCTCCGCTTCCGGAGTCCATTTCATAGGACCTGCCTTTTTCAAGATTTTGAAGAAAGGCAGGGCGCGTTCTGCAGACTTTGAAATAAACCTGCTGAGGGCAGCCACACAACCAGCAAGTCTTCTTACGTCCTTGACGCACTTCGGGGCTTCAATCTACTCGATGGCTTTAATCTTGTCGGGATTGGCTTCAATCCCCCTCTGGGACACGAAGAACCCGAGAAGCTTGCCGGAGGGGACTCCGAAGACGCACTTCTCGGGGTTCAACTTGAGTTGTATCTTGCGCAGATTCTCAAAGGTTTCTTCTAAGTCTTGGATCAGGGTATCCTTGCTCTTGCTCTTGACAACTATATCGTCCATGTAGGCCTCTACATTTCTGTGGATCCGTGGCTCAAAAGCAGTGTGTACCACCCTTGCAAATGTTGAGCCTGCATTCTTCAATCCAAAGGGCATGCGTATGAAGCAGTATGTGCCACATGGAGTAATGAATGCGGTCTTCTCCTCATCTTCCTCAGCCATGAATATCTGGTGGTAACCTGAGTATGCGTCGAGAAATGAAAGCAACTCACATCCAGCCGTGGAGTCAACAATCTGGTCGATGCGCGGCAAGGGAAAAGGATCCTTTGGACAAGCTTTATTCACATCAGTGAAGTCTATACAAAGTCTCCACTTCCCATTAGCTTTGCGCACAACAACTGGATTGGCCAACCACGTAGGATGGAGTACGCCTCTAACCAGGCCTGCTGCTTCCAACTTCTTTATCTCTTCAGCTATGAACTCTTGGCGCTCCACGGCTTGCTTCCTGACCTTCTGCTTGACGGGCCGCACATGAGGAAAAACAGCAAGCTTGTGCTCAATTACCTTCCTGGGAACGCCGGGGATGTCAGACGGTTGCCACGCAAACACGTCCACATTCGCCCGCAGGAAGGCAACGAGCGCGCTTTCCTATTTGGGGTCGAGTGTAGCACTGATGGTGAAGGTACCACCAGTGCCGTCCTCCTTGGCGGACACCTTCTTGGCTGCCGATGGAGCTGCCATTCCTTTCTTGCACTTGCCGGTGGAGCTCGACGGTGCATCCTCGACGGCAGCGCAGCACTCCGAAGAGGTGCGTTTGCCGGAGTGGGCTCCAGAGCTCTTGCCGGACTTGGTCTTGGTCTTCCCCCCGGGAGCTTCATCGGCAAGTGTTTTGCTGTCTGCCGCGGCTGCCGCATCCCGGTAGATCTTGTCGGCGCAAATAAGCGCATCCTTCTTGTCGCCGGGGACAGAGATGACGCTTATCGGCCCTGGCATCTTGAGCATGTTATATGCGTAGTGGGAAGCTGCCATGAACTTGGCGAGCGCAGGACGGCCAAGTATCCCATTGTATGGCAACGGGATATCGGCAACGTCAAACGTGATCCTCTCCGTCCTGAAGTTGAGCTCTCCACCAAAGGTCACTGGCAGTGTAATCTTCCCCTTCGGCTTGCTCCTTCCCGGGTTGATTCCTTGGAACGTCCCGGTTTCCTCGAGCTCGCTGTCGGGGATCTGCAGTTTCTTGATCACAGCGGAGGAGATCAAGTTGAGGCCGGCCCCGCCGTCAACCAACATCTTGGTGACCTTGAGGTTGCGGATAGTTGGTGAGACCAACATCGGCAAGCACCCGACCGCTGTTGTGCGGTCAGGGTGGTCCTCAAGGTCGAAGATGATGGGCGTGCCGGACCATTTCAGCAGCCTGCGCGACTCGATGGGTGGCTCAGCTGCATTCACTTCCCGCACCCATTGCTTAAGTTGGCGGTGGGAAGTGTGCAGAGAGGCACCTCCATCGACGCACAGGACTTCTGTGGCCTTCTGGAACTCCTGCTCGCTGTTGTCTCCTTCATCCATATCCTCGTCATCGTCCTCGTCCTCATCCTTGTCGCGGCCCCGGGGAGGTCTGTCTCCTTGCCGCTGCTTGGCCTTGCCGCGGCGTCCTCCCCGGCCATTGAACGGCCGCTTCTTGCTGGGCTCTCCTCCGCCTCCTTGGGCCTTCTCCTTGTCACGACGCTCGTATTCAGCCTTCTGCTATTCTACGAGGTACTCTACCCTCTTGCAGTTCTGGAGATCGTGGCCCTTGGTGCGGTGGATCTTGCAGTACTGCTTGTCGGAGCCGTCTTGCTTGTTGGCTGCCGCTACAAGGGCGGCCTCCTTGCCGGAGCCACCAGCCTATGCCTTCTTGGCGGGAGCCTCCTTGCCGGACTGCTCGACAACCAGTACCTCCTTGTTCTTCTTCTTCCTGTTATTCCGCCGCCGGCCTTTCCTTGCCGGGGCGGCATCCTCGCTGTCACTTCCTCTTGCGCCGGTATCCTCTCCGGGGAGTCTTCTCCCCTCTTCAGCACGTGCACATTTGTCAGCCAGAGCGTAAAGCTCGCTGACGTCCCGGATCTTGGTCATCGCCATCTCCTCCCTCATCCGGCGGTTACGCACGTTCTGGTGGAACGCGCTGATAACCGCGGCAGGGTGGACATCGGGAATATTGTGTTGTACACGGCTGAACCTTTGGATATATTTGCGCAGGGACTCTCCCTCCTTCTGGGCAAGGATGTGGAGATCGCTCTCCTGGCCGTGGGGTTTGTGGCCGCCCGTGAAGGCGCCAACAAACTGGTGGCACAAATCCGCCCATGAAGAAATGGAGTTCTCCGGCAAGTGCATAAGTCAAGAACTGACGTTTGGCTTAAGCACGAGTGGGAAATAGTTGGCTAGGATTTTCTCGTCGCGTCCCCCGGCAGCCTGCACCGCAATGGTGTAGATGCTGAGGAACTCCGAGGGGTGTGTCTTGCCGTCGTACTTCTCGGGTACGTCGGGCTTAAAATTCTTCATGCTGGGCCACTGGACTTGCCGCAGCTCTCGGGTGAACGCAGGGCAACCTGCCGCGTACGGCAAGTCGCCTGGTTCACCGGGCGCGTGCATGTCGACAGCGGTCCCAGCGCGCTGATCGGACTGTCTTCGAGCTTCTCTCCGACGCTCGATGCGGGTTCGAGCGTCCTCTTGTCGCCTGTCGTCGAGGACTTGGCGCTGATCGCGGCGAGCCCGCGGATCCGATGATGCCGTGGAGTCGTCGTCGATGTTGATCCGGCGGGGCGGCGTTTTCTGCTTCCGCGGCGGGGAGTGCACGGTAGTTGCACCCCCGGCGGTCTTGTCGCCATCGGCCTTCGCTTGGTCAACTTGCCACGGCCGTGAAGTTGCCGGCTGCTGCGGTGCATCGTTGTTGGCGAAGGCGATGAGGCTCTGGATCGTCGCCCTCCAGTCTTCAGCCTTGTCCGCCGCTGGAGGGAAATCGAGAAGCAGCTGAGCCCTGGCCAGGGCTTCTGCTGGAGAGGAGGGAAACGGTGGCGAACGGTGCGAGGAGCGGGACACGCTCGGACTTCTAACCGCGTTAGAAGGAGCATGTTCCCGTCCCGGCGACCGCGCCTTGCTCGTGCCAGGACGTTGGCCTTGAGCATTCCGTGACTCGCCGGCCTGGCCACGTCCCAGCAAGCGTATGGTACCTCCGGTACCACGTCGCTGCTGGTCTGGCACCTCCTGAGAGGGACGTGGTGCGTGTACGGACACCGAGGCCTTGGAGTTCGCCCGGTCGTCCGTCTTGTCCTTGGACTTGGTGGCGCCGTGAGTGTCCCCATCGGCGTCCACCCTTTCGCCGGCGCCTCCCCCACCAACCGTTGGCTCTGGTGGTGGTGGGATCGACGCGGACGGGCCTCCGACCTCCGAAGCCTTCTTCTTCGGAGGCATGTTGATGTAGTCGATGAGGTTGATGAGGCTGGTGAAGTTGCTGAAGGTTGCGCCCGCGTGAACGCCGGATCAGGTTCGCACAACCTCGACGCCCCCTACCTGGCGCGCCAAAGATGTCGGGGAAACTGGACGCCCGCGAACACCTATGGGACCGGAGCCCCTTCTACGTAGCGGTAAGGGAGCGGAGGGAGCACGGAGAGCAGATCGAGGAGCACACGCGGCCAGTTTACCCAGGTTCGGGCCGCGATGACACGTAAAACCCTACTCCTGCTTTGGCTGTATTGAGTTCTTGGGCTCGGGAGCTTGAAGATCTATAGTACTAGCTACACCGAGCGTGGGAGTGAGCGAGTTTCTGGGATCAAACCCCCTCTATGTTGTGCATGGGCCTCCTTTTATAGCTCAAAGGGGTCACCGACATGTGTCAACGTAGAGGAGGGTAAAAATGTAAAATCTGTGGTAGTTGCAACAGTGCATGAATAGTGGATGAACAGTGGTCTTCACCTAACCTTGACGGTGGGGGACAAAGGCATTGAATGCCCGTCGCCATCGCCCAAAAAGTGTCCGTCGCTGCGTCTCCGTTCGCCACGGCGATATCCTTGTCACCGCGGCTTGCCACCGTGTACCCCAGGCTGCACAACCATCTGCCACGTGCCCCTGGAAGGGCCCCAGGGCGACGCGTGGCCAGATGAGCTGGACCGCAGGCACACAGCATAGGCTTCCCCGGCAAGCACCTTGCCGGGGTCACAACCTTGCCGGGCCCGGGAGCTTGTCGCTCTCCGAGTCCTACCGGGGCGCGCGATGCGCCACGATGTTCTTCCTTGATGTGTCGTTCTTTTGGCCTTCCTGGCAAGCTCCTCTTGCCAGGGTCTTGTGCTGGAATGATAACTTTGAGCCTGGTGCGGCCTCCCCGGCAAGCTCCTCTTGCCGGGGTCTTGTCTCATAACTTGAATACTTTGTTCTTGAATGGCTTCATAGGGACCAGAGCAGACCTTGGCGAGCGCGTGGTAAGCCCTGCCACGGGAAGCTGCTACTGCCCGTGCACAAGTTGGGGTACTAAGGTACCCCTACCTTAGTACACCGACATTATCCTTTCGGGAAAAAGAGGCTTTTCATATATTACTGCAGGCAAAATAGGGTCGGCAACATGAATATCAACAGGTAACTCTTTGAAAGGTTCATGATGCTGATCTCTCTTCTTTTTAAAAGAATCAACGTGAGAGGCAAAATCCTTACAGAAATCAATCATTAGATGGGAATCAAGACCAATCTTAGAGCAAAAGGTATTGAAGTAATCAGTTTTCACATAGCTCTCAATATAATCATGCTCATAATTTATAGCGGGTTCAATACCTTTATCGATTTCCCAATCTTCGGTATTCCTCTGGATCCTTTCAACGAGATCCCACCTTTCTTCAACGCTCTTTGTCTGAAATACCCCACTAGAGGAGGCATCCAGCATCTCCTTATCCTGTCGAGAAAGCCTGGCATAAAAATTTGTAAGTATAATTTTCTTGGGGAGCTCATGAATAGGACATTTGAGCATTAGGGACTTCAATCTCCCCCAAGCTTGAGCAATGCTTTCTCCGTCACGAGACCTAAAGTTATAGATATAGTTCCTGTCTTGATGAATTTCATGAAGAGGATAAAACTGGGTATAAAAGAGAGACATAAGCTCTTGCCAATCAAGCAAGTGTGAGTTATCGAGAAGCTTATACCAATCTGAAGCTTTATCTATAAGCGTTACGGAGAACAATTTCCTCATGACAAACTCCATTGATACACCTGCAAGCTTAAATAATGAACATAGTTGTGACAGATATAGCAAGTGTTCATGTCTGTCTCCTGCATAACGATTAGCCAAAACATAATCGATAATACCAGCTGGTATTTTATAGGGCACAATTTTAGTAGGGGGAGGAGCAACCACCACAGATGTGGGGCGTCTTCCCACAAGCAACGATCCAATAGCAAGGTTGTCCATAAGGACAAAGAGCAGCAACAGCAAAATAAAAATAGAAATATAAAAACTTCCTTACCAGCTTCACTTACCAATAGCGCTACACTCCCCGGCGACGGCGCCAGAAAACGGTACTTGATGACCCACAACTGTAAGGGATCTATTGCAGCGTTTTCGATAAGTAAGAGTGTCGAACCCAACGAGGAGCAGAAGGTATTGATAAGTGATTCTGAGCGAGGAATAACGGCAAGCACTGAAAGATAACTTTTTAGGGGTTTTCTTGATATAAGCAACAGGAAAGTAAAAGCGAGCAAAGTAAAAGGCACTGGAGAGTAACAAGTGGCCCAATCCTTTCTGAGCAAAGGAGAGGCCTAGCAACTGAACTTATAAAGGCTAAAGTGTTCTTGAGGACACACGGGAGAGGTAGTCATGTGCTTTCGCCATATTCCGTATCGGTACTATGTGATGTGTTGATAAGTGTTGAGTGGGTGGATCTATGCTAGTACACCCTCTAGACTAAGATGAGTGCACTCTTATGATTAAACACCTTGCAAGCATCCGCAAATACAAGATAGTATTTAAGGCAAAAGCCTAACCATAGCAATACGATCGATGATCCATTGTTCCCTTGTGCAAAAGCGTGCGAACTGGGGTTCAGGTTTCTGTCACTCCGGCAACCCACCGTAAGCATTCTTTGCACACAATGTATTCCCCTAGGTCCTTAATAAGGTGAAGTGTTGAGTGTTCGACTCACACAACACCACTAGGAAAATAACAACACAACTTAAGTATCAAACAACACATATTACTTCAACATCATATGACTACTAACAACAAGACTTCTCCCATGTCCTAAAGAACTAAAGTAACTACCCACAAGACATAAAAGAGATCATGATCAGTGGAGATAGATGGATGATAAACAATCTGGACACAATGATATTTCTCCAACAAAACTCAATAGTATTCACCACAAAGTAGTAATCAACACCGATAGGGTAGAGAGGATAGATAGTACGGATTACAACACAAGTTGCAATTGTGAGATGAGATTGGATGAAGATGGAGATGGTGCTGATGTTGGGGATGATGTTGATGATGATCTCGATGATGCCCGTGACGATGATGATGACGATGGCGATGATCTCCCCTTCCGGGAGGTGATCTCCCCGGCGGAATCTGCCAGCCGGAGATGGCTTTTCTTCTCTGTAGGTTTCCGCCACGGAGCGGCGGCGGAACTCCGTAAACTCCCCTCCTTTTAGAGTTTCTAGATGACGAGGAGTATATAGGCCAGAGGGGGGAGCCTGGAGTGGGCCAGGGGCTGCAGGCGCCCTCTCGGCGCGGCCAGGGTGGGGGCCGCGCCAGGTGGTCGCCTGGGCACCCTGTGGCCCCCCTCTGGTTGCTCTTTTGCGTATCTTCGTGATCCTTCTGGAAAATACCCTCCGTCGATTTTCAGGTAATTTGGAGGTATTCTTCTTCAGCAACTCAGCGTCCACTTTTTACCGCTGAATCCTGCGTCTGCTGCTTCGTCACCGGAAAGTTGCAAACTGTGTAAAATAGGCCAAAACAACATAAGAACATCATCGTAATGTGAAATATATCAATGAATAAGGATGAATTACGATATAAAATAATGATGCATTTTGGACGTATCAATATTCCACTGGGCTTGTAATAATGCAACCTTGTCAGTGTAATCCGGACCCTCCTGGCCGGTTTATACCTGCTAGTAATATCCCTGACACACGTGATCCTAAAAAAAACTTGAAGGGGAAGAGGAGTAATTCAAAAGACCTAAGTCATGATTCCTCACCAGAGCGACGAAGGGACTGAGGAGTAAAAAGAATTCCTACTCTCTGATATAACTAGACTCCGAATTTTTTTGTAACTAGACTCAGCAATGGCCAAGCTATGAACAATCAAGGGGGCTCCTATGGTCGGTCGAGGCTCTGATACCAACTTGTCTGGCCCAAGATGCGATTCTATCCCGATCACGTGACACTTACGTGATTGGGGCACAACCGCATTTCAGGCGCTTAGCAAGATGGATATCATTACATCGCACCATTACACACATACATGGGGGAAAACAATAAAACATACAAGTCACATGAATACAACAACACCAATACAAGGCATCCCACTACAGATGAAAACATGAAAAACACACGATATCCATCTGCTATCCCAGGCTGCCGACCCGGAACCTAACCCAAGACTGAAGAAGAAGAAGAAGAAGAAAGAACTCCAACACAACGGGCATCGCTCTCACGTCGAGTCATCGGAACCTGCACCTCCAACTGTTGTTGAAGTATCTGTGAGCCACGAGGACTCAGCAATCCCATAACCATGGGTAACAAGACTATCAAAGCTTAATGGGTAGGAAGAGGTAAAGTGGTGAGGTTGCAGCAGCAGCTAAGCAATATATGGTGGCTAACTTACGAGTACAAGAATAAGATGAGCATCTACACAAACGGTCGCAACTAGTAGTGATCGCTAAAGATCCTGAACCACCTACGAGTCAAACATAACCCCACCGTGTTCTCTTCTCAAGGTGAAAAGAGACAGTCATGGTTACTCACACAGTTGTGTGTTTTATCTCGGATCCTCTGTCAAGTTTTCTACAACCGGACATTAACAAATTCCAATCTGCCACATAACCGCGGGCACGGCTTTCGAAAGATCATAACCCTGCAGGGGTGTCCCAACTTAGCCCATCACAAGCTCTCACAATCAGCAGAAGTAATAATAATATTATCACCCCTTATCTTAGGGACAGTCCGATCAGGCTCGGAATCCCGGTGGACAAGACATTTTGACAATGGTAAAACAAGTCCATCAAGACCTCCCGGTGTCTCGACACCCTGATAGTAGCCGCGCGTATCTCATCTCAGGTCACGACCGGATGGGCGATTATACGAGTAAAACCAACCCTCGGGTTTCCCCAAGGTGGCCCGGCATACTCCCCATTTGGGACCAACACCATCAGCACTAGCCCCCCTGCTATGTAGAAAAGAATCTCGAGGGAGCGTCCCCTTATGCAATTTAATTAATTAATTAAGTTGTTAATATGAGGCAAATTAAAACCAATGTTGGGCCTTGCTGGAGGAGTTTTATTCAAAGACGAAGTTTCAAGGGGTCCCCATATACCCAACCATGTAAGGAACGCAAAATCAAGGAACATAACGCCGGTTTATCAGCTCCTAAGGTGGCATGAGTGGAACAAAACACCGAGCTAAAGGCCAAGCCTTCCACCCATGCCCAGTATATAGGTGTGTAAATAATAATAATAGATATTGTGATATTCCAACAACAAGTTCCGACATGGAACAATCTTCATCTTCACCTGTAACTAACAACGCTATAAGAGGGGCTGAGCAAGCGGGTAACATAGCCAAACAACGGTTTTGCTGGGAAGGTGTCAAAAATTAGAGGTTCATGGCAACAAGGAGAGGGGCTGACAATAAAGATGTGCAGCGCAACATATAACGATAGCATCGAGACAACTAAGCATGGCAATGATAGTAAAGGTATCCAAGGGTATGGTCATCTTGCCTGAGATCCCGCAAGGAAGAAGAACGGATCCGTGAAGAAGACGAAGAAGAAGCCTTGAAGATGAACCACGTGTAGACGAACGAATCCTCACGGTCGCAACGGAACAAGCACTAACGAGAAGAAGTAAGCAATACGGTAAACACACAACACAAGAACATGACAAGATGCTCAACCAAGTATGTTGCAATACAATTCTATATATGATGCAATACATGGCAAGGTAGGAAGCACTCAAAAACAACATCACCCAACAAGTTTAAATGAGGCCAGAATCAACATATAACAAATCCGGTAAGCCCTCATATGCATATTTTGAAATTAGTCCAGATCTGAACAAACCTTAAGTTAAAGTTTTTAAACAGTAGGTTAACATGCACCATGATGATCTACACGATATTCTAGTCAAGTTTCATATATAGTTTGTT
The DNA here is from genome assembly GCA_902687465.1 of Secale cereale. Classification (NCBI taxonomy): domain Eukaryota; kingdom Viridiplantae; phylum Streptophyta; class Magnoliopsida; order Poales; family Poaceae; genus Secale; species Secale cereale. The sequence continues at coordinate 68,657,418 of LR738713.1, forward strand.
TAATTCGGAGCTACGGCCTAGAAGATATGAGCAAAACAAGACAAGCATGACAACGGTGCAAGATGCATCCAAACATCAAGAAAACACACTCCAAACATGAAAACAACATGATATTATGCTTCTACATGCAAAACCACACAAGTTTCATATAGGGCACACTCAAAGCAGAGCAATGGATCAACACATACACACGAAACAAGATATAACAACAAGCTGAGGTTAACAGCCACATAACAACTTTGCAGCAAGGTGAATATAAGCTACAACACCCAAACATGGTAACAAGAAGCATGGATGTGAAGTAGACATGTTACTTAACAAGCATGAACTTAGAACACACCCAAAAGCTTGCTGGAACACATTTAAACAAGCATGGCAAGTTGCAATAAAATTATCCAGACTTAGTCAAAATCTGGGAAGGCAAAAACATCATCACGATGCTGCCTTTGGAGGCACAAAACAACATGCATATCAACTCTATTAAGTATATAACGAGCATGGACATGTAGAAGACATCACATACATCAAACAACCACATTGGAGCATCTCCATAGGAGGCATGGATCAATAACAACAAGCTCCACCAAATTGAACATGCTGATAAAAGTCTGACAGCTACAATTTATAGCAACTTGAGAGCAAGAAATAAATAAGCTACATCAAGTCATATGTGCAAGTAAGGGCATGAATGGATAGACAATAACATGTACAACAAGGAATGATCATTGGCCACTCCAAAACAAGCATGGATTTGAGTGGGGAATCAAGCAAACATAATATCAGGTTATAACAGATTCCAGACTTAGCAGTTTTTTCACTAAGTATAAAACAGTAACAACAACATGGCATGTTTACAAGCTTGTTTAAGTCACCACAAGGCATATCATGGAAAGTGAATTGCACCACAGCAAAGACCATATGATTGTGCTTCTAAAACATCTAGACATGTGGCATGAAGACAAACACATCAATAGCTATGAGCAAGTGAAATCAACATCTCATAACAAGTTTCAGCACTTAACAGCCACATGCACTTTTGCAACAGAGATTAACATGGCAATATGGCACCTAACATGAATGATACAGCAACCATCATGTAGAGCACTTCACAATGAACATTTTGACATATCATATGCTCCATTTGGATAAACATGCACCAAGTTATCATATCTCAAACATGGCATCAAATTAACAAGTAACAGCAGTTTATAACAAGTAGCACTCTTGCGACAGAGATTAGAGCATCTAGATGAAGTCAAACAAGCATGCCACAATGGAACAAAGTGTAGAGCATATCACCACGATCATTTTGATATATCATTCACTCAACTTGGATCACCACACAAAAAGTTACAACATCTCAAAGTAAGCAACATATTATACAATTACAGGGACTTAGTCAAAAACTGGAAAAAACGAGCAGGCGGAATTTAGTTAAACTGCGCACGCGGCGAAGGATTGGGGCTGGTGGGGCACTCACCAGGTGGGCTTCAGCCCAGTCGGTGGAGAGGCTGCTCGGGCTGGTGGCTGGGCCTCGCAGGTGGGCCTTGGAGGCCGACCGATCCGACGGAGTGTGTCGGTGTACAAAAAGAGGGGTACACCTTTTGTACCCCTATGACTGTGCACGGGTAGTCTGACCCACGGCGCCACCACACTAAGCATGGCGAGGGAGGCGAGCCGGGGCAAGACTGAAGCTCAATGGAGGCTAGAGCAACGCCAAGAACAAGACCACAAAGAACAAAGGGACGAAGCAGCTTCCCCCGGCAAGATCCTTGCCGAGGGCCGGCTCTGGCAGCCCCGGCAAGACCCTTGCCGCGGCGGCTCGCCCCACGCCTACGAAGCGGATCACCCTTGAGTCCACTGCCCCCATGGGGCAAGGATTCGGGAGATATCCCCGTGGTGGCATGCAGATCTTTATGAAGACATTCAATGACAGATATACACGCTAAGAGGACGATGACCCTTGGCGGGATCCCAGCCAAGGAGGACCACAAGGCCTCCGGCAAGCACCTTGCCGGGGATGACGGCAGGCGCCGCGGCAAGACCCTTGCTGGGGGCCCCTGCAAGGCCCTTGCCGAGGGTACCCGCAGGGCCACCGTCAGGCCCGCGCCAACTAAGTTTCCACCGCCCCATGTAGCTGCCAACCCAACCAGCTGGGCAGGCTCTTGCATGGCAACATGCAGATCTTCGTGGAGACCCGCCGTTGCGCCACCTCAGCTGCCTGCCTGCCTACATGGCACCTCAGGCACCGTTGGCCAGGGCGCGTGTCAACACAAGGAGGAGTAGCGACGGACAAGACGGACGTCTACCCTCGTCCCTGATAAAGCAAGGACACCTAAGCTGGGCGCATTAAATGCGCCTTGTCCTATAATGCGAGGGATAACCTCGCATCACTGTACCCTTTTCACCTCCTGTGTGTCACTGTGGCAACCCCTTATTCCTATAAAAGGAGGCCCGAGGCGACCAGGAGAAGGATTCGGCTTTTTGGAACTCCCCACGACTCTCTTGGAGCTCCTCACTAGCTAAAGAACACTAACATATAATCCACCAAAGCAGGAGTAGGTCTTACGCATCTTTGCGGCCCGAACCTGGGTAAAGGAACCGTGTCCCGACCGTTAGACCTGCTTTTCCCACAACTCGGCGCCCCGCAACCGTAGTAGGGATTCTTGTGATCCCATAGGTGTCGATCCAAATACACCGACATCTTTGGCGCGCCAGGTAGGGGGCGCCCAGTTGTGAGAATCGGCTTTAGCGGTTAGTTCGACGCTCCTGCATCATCATGGCGCCCAAGAAGAAGACGACGGTGGCGGTTGGCTAGTCGGAAGCCGGGCAGCCCGTCCCGACGCGGGCGAGCAGTGGACCAGTCGCGGAAAGGACTCGGGGCGCTGCTCGCGAACACCAATGCCATCCTGACAGCCGGAGTTTGGGAGGTGGCAATGCTTGTGCGCCTGGTAACAGGCCGCACACTGCCAGTTCCAGAGATGGGACCCGGCCCTCCGCGGGTGGCGCGGGACCCTCCAAGGTCACGGCCGCACCACCCGAGGGCGACGCGAGGCCCTCCAGAACTCCCACGCCGGCGCCAACAGCGCGCTTTTCTCAAGCAGCGCGCGACGAACGGCGTCGTCGTCCCGAAGACCCCGGGCGTCGCCATGGGAAGAGCTCCGAGCACCACTCCCGGGACGTAGAAGACCTGCCCGCCCGCCGAAGCACTGGTGGAGGCGATAGGCGACCACGGGATCGTGATGGAGCTCCCCCTGACACGGTCAGGGGTCGAAGCGCGTCACAATCCGTGCAGGTTTCACTACCGTTGACACCAGCCGAAGCTTTGGGGCGCGCGCAGTTGCTCCTCGACTTTCCTCCCGTTACGGGGAAACTCGATGAATGGAGAGCCACCATCCGAAGCCTTGTCGCAGTCGCCAACATGGATGATCTAAACCTAGCGGAGCTCCTAGGCCGACGTTCCGATGGGGTCCCACGCACCGGGGGCGGGAGAGCTGGTAGCGCCGTGGCTACGGTGCATTCGCCTCCTCCTCGCCCAGTGCCGCATGCGTCGACCCATCGAGACGTCGCGAGCGACGCCATCTCCATAGCGTCGTATGACCCGCGAACCCGCGGCGACCAGCGTCAAGTTCTTTGGGAGCGAGCTCATGAAGACGCTCGAACCACCATCGAGCGCCGGCACGAAACGCGCCACCAGTCAGACAGGCGAGCAGGGCCTGCTGCGGACCGCCCAGCACCAGAAAGCCTAGGAGGTCTACCCTACGAGGTAGGCTGTACGGCTTTCACCCGTCAGATGCGGCAGTTCCAATGGCCCTCTCACCGCACCTTCAAACCTGATGTTGGCGAGAAATACAACGACAAGACCCACCCGTCAGAGTTCCTCAACATCTATACCATCGCGATGCAAGCTGCCGGGGCTCGCAACGATAAGGTGCTTGCGAATTACTTTCCGTTGGCTCTTAAACCTAACGCCATGTCGTGGTTGATGCACTTGCCAGTAGACTCTATTTCCTCCTGGTCCGACCTGTGCCATGAGTTTGTTGGCGCCTTTACCGGAGGCCACCAAGCCCATGGCCAGGCAAGTGACCTACATGTCATACCCCAGAAGGAAGGCGAGACTCTGCGCAAGTACATACAGAGATTCAGCCGGGTACAGTACAATATCCCCGATGTTCACCCTGCCGCCATCATCAGCGCGTTCCATCAGAACGTGCACAACCGCAAGATGCGCGAAGAACTGGCGATGACCAAGGTGAAGGACGTGGCAGAACTCTACGTTCTCGCCGACAGATGTGCCCGGGCTGAAGAGGGACGAAAGTACCCCGGCGAAGGCGCCGGTGCGGAAACCAACTCTTCAGACGAAGATACTGCCGTCCCGGCGAGGAAGGGCCGGAACCGTAACAGGAAGCGCAAGGGGAAGGCCGTGCTTGCCGTCGAGGGATCTGATGACGCCGGCTCCGCTAAGAAAACCAAGGCGGGTGACCCTGGCAAGGAAATTGCCGGGTGTGTCGCCTGCCAGGCCTTGGCGGCTGCCGAGAAGCCAGGAAACTCCGGCAAATGGTACTGCAAGATCCATTGCACCAAGGGCCATGATCTCCAGGACTGCCACCGGGTTGAGCTCCTTGCTGAGAAGCAAAGGGCTGAATACGAGAGGCGGGATAGGGAGAAGGGCCAAGACGGCGCTGAAGGGTCCAACAAGAAATGTGACGGCCAAGCAGGCCGTCGCGACAAGGAGAAACAGCAGGAAAGGCCCGCCCGGGGCCGCGACAGAAGATCTGAGGACGACGATCACGAAGAGAGCGACGAGTCCGGAGGCCAAGAGTTTCAGAAGGCTACGGACGCCATGTGCGTCGATGGTGGCGCCTCGCTGCACGCTTCCCACCGCCAGCTTAAACAATGGGCGCGTGGAATTATTGCAGCGGAGCCATCGTCCGGTGCCCAAAAGCTGCTGAAATGGTCCAGCACACCTATCATCTTTGACGTCGAGGATCACCCTGATCGCACTACTGCGGTCGGGTGCTTGCCATTGTTGGTTTTGCCAACAATACGGAACCTCAAGGTGACGAAGATGCTAGTAGATGGCGGGGCCGACCTAAACCTACTCTCGCCCATCGTGATCGAGAAGCTGCAAGTTCCTGATGGGGACCTCGAGGAGACGGGCACGTTTCAAGGGATCAGTCCATGAAGGAGTCAACCGAAGGGGAAAGTCACACTGCCTGTGAGTTTTGGAAGTGATCTGAACTACAGGACAGAGAGGATCTTATTCGATGTCGCCAAGATCCCCCTGCCTTACAACGAGATCCTTGGCCACCCAGCGCTGGCCAAGTTCATGGCAGCATCGCACTACGCCTACAACACCCTGAAGATGCCAGGGCCCGTGATGATCATCACCATCCCCTCCGACAAGAAAGATGCGCTGATTTGCGCCGACCAATTGTACCAGCAAGCAGTTGCAGCAACTGCTGAGAAGAAGAAGACCGGCGAGACCTCGGGCGCCCACTCCGGCAAGCGCACCTCTTCGGAGTGCTATGCTCCTGTCGAGGACGTGCCTGAGAGCTCCACCGGAAGGAAGAAGACCGGCGAGGCCTCAGACACCCACTCCGGCAAGCGCACCTCTTCGGAGTGTCGCGCTCTCGTCGAGGACGTGCCAGGGAGCTCCACCGGCAGAAACAAGAGATCAAGGGCTACGCCGCCAAGAACCAAGAAGGTTTCTGTCAAGGGGGACGGCACGGGAGGGGCTTTTACCATCAGCTCCGCCCTTGACAACAAACAGGAAGACGCGCTCGTCACCTTCCTGCGGGCGAATGTCGACGTGTTTGCCTGGCAAGCATCCGACATCCCCGGCGTTCCCAGGGAGGTGATTGAGCACCACCTTGCTGTCTGCCCCCATGCGCGGCCCGTCAAGCAGAAGGTCAGGAAGCAAGCTTTGGAACGGCAAGAGTTCATCACCGAGGAGATCCGGAAACTGGAAGCTGCGGGTTTGGTGAGAGGAGTGCTCCACCCAACGTGGTTGGCCAATCCAGTGGTAGTGCGCAAGGCGAATGGGAAGTGGAGGCTGTGTATTGATTACACAGATATCAATAAAGCTTGTCCCAAGGACCCCTTCCCGTTGCCGCGCATAGACCAGATTGTCAACTCCACGGCAGGGTGTGACCTGGTGTCATTCCTCGATGCCTACTCCGGCTACCACCAGATCTTCATGGCGAGAGAAGACAATGAGAAGACAGCATTCATCACCCCATGTGATTGAAGCACCCAAGCGGGTCAAGGACGTGGGTCGACTTGCTGGCTGCGTTGCTGCCATGAGCAGATTTATTTCCAAGTCTGCCGAGCGTGCCCTCCCCTTTTTCAAGATCTTGAAAAAGGCGGGCCCAATGGAGTGGTCGCCAGAAGCCGAAGCAGCGCTACAAGACCTGAAGAAGTATCTTTCCTCCACGCCAATACTGGTTGCGCCCCGACCACATGAACCGTTGCTGCTATACTTAGTAGCAACGAACCAGGTGGTCAGCGCCGCACTAGTGGCGTAGAGAGAAGTCAACGATGAGGTGATAGCAGCAGCGGAGCCTGGTGCCACTGGCGCAGGGACGACACAACCGATTGGAGTGCAGCCGAGGAAGGAGATGATGCAGCACCCGGTCGACTTTGTTAGCTCCCTCTTGCAGGGGGCTAGGACAAGGTACTCCGGTGTGCAGAATTTGCTCTTCGGCCTTCTTATGGCCTCGAGGAAGCTGCGTCACTACTTCCAGGTGCACGAGATCATTGTCGTCACTCGCCTCCCTCTGCAACGGATATTGCACAATCCAGATGCAACGGAAGGATTGTAGAGTGGGCACTGGAACTGTCCAACTTTGGCCTCAAGTTTGAAAGCACCTCGACAATTCAGAGCCGAGTTCTGGCAGAGTTCATTGCAGAATGGACCGCAACGCCTGATGAAGAAGTCCAAGAAACTGCTCTCCCCGGCAAAGAGGCAAGTTGCGACTGGATCATGTAATTTGATGGGGCTTTCTCTTTACAAGGCGCTGGTGCTAGCGTACTGCTGGTCGCGCCCACCGAAGAGCACCTCAAGTACGTGATCCAAATGCACTTCCCTAGGGAGGTATCAACGAACAACACTGCCGAGTACGAGGGGCTGCTTGCCGGTCTTAGGATCGTGGCGGACCTTGGAATCAAGAAGCTCATTGTCAGGGGCGACTCACAGCTTGTCGTCAAACAAGTCAACAAGGATTACCAGAGCCCGTTGATGAAGGCTTAGGTCGATGAAGTGAGAAAGTTGGAAGAGCGCTTTGACGGTATACAGGCAGAGCACGTTCCCCGAGCGGAGAACGACATCGCCGATTACCTGTCAAAACGTGCTGCCCTCAAGCTACCTGTGGAACCAGGTACCTTTGTGCTTGAGCTTTCTCAGCCATCCGTTGATCCATCAACAGAGCAGAACAAGAGGAGGAAGTCAGGGCCCGGCAAGTACTTTCCCGCCGAGCTCCCCGGAGCCGCCGGCAAGGATGTTGCCGGGGACACTGAGCCCGCCACCGGAGGGCTGACTCCGGCGAAACGTCAAGCTTTTGCCGTCGAGATAGCCACTCCTTTGGCGGAGGAAATGCCTTTAGTCCTTGCCGTCGAGCCCCAGGTTCCAGCGTGGGCGCAGCATACCGTCCGATTCCTTGAGACTGGGGAACTTCGTGAGGAGCAGGAAGAAGCGGAGAAAGTAGCCCGTCGGTCTGCCATGTACCAGTTCATCGATGACGTCCTTTACAGGAGGAGACCAAACAGTGTGAAATTGAAGTGCATCCCCCGAGAGGAAGTACTGGAGCTGTTGGTAGAGATACATGGAGGCATATGTGGATCCCACATAGGGTCGAGAGCTCTTGCCGGCAAGGCATTCCGGCAAGGCTTCTTCTGGCCCACTGGCCTCCAGGATGCGGCGGCGCTGGTCACCAGGTGTGAAGCGTGCCAATTCCATTCGAAGAAACTTCATCAACCAGCTCAAGCCCTTCAAACCATCCCTCTCTCCTGGCCCTTCTCGGTCTGGGGCTCGACATACTGGGCCCCTTCCCCCGCGCCGTCGGGGGCTTTGAATACTTGTATGTTGCAATCGACAAGTTCACAAAGTGGCCAGAAGTGGAGGCAGTGAGGAAGGCTATAGCTCAGTCAACCGTCAAGTTCTTCAAGGGACTAGTGTGCCGTTTTGGTGTACCCAACAGGATCATCACTGACAGCAGCACGCAGTTTACAAGCCGCACCTTCATGCAATATACCCAAGACCTCGGCAGCAAGGTCTGTTTCGCTTCCGTTGCTCACCCCCGAAGCAATGGTCAAGCTGAGAGGGCAAATGCTGAAGTGCTGCGAGGATTAAGGACAAAGACCTTTGACAGGCTGCACAAGAGCGGGAGGCGTTGGATTGATGAATTGCCGGCGGTTCTTTGGTCGATCAGGACGACGCCAAATCGAGCCACCGGCCAGACGCCCTTTGCCCTGATATACGGGGCAGAAGCAGTTCTCCCCACGGAACTCATATACGGGTCACCTCGAGTGCTCGCTTATGATGAGCTTGAGCAAGAGCAATTGCGGCAAGACGACGCAATGCTCCTTGAGGAAGATCGTCTTCGGGCGGCTGTGAGAGCAGCGCGCTACCAGCAGGCCTTGTGCCGCTACCATAGCCGCAAGGTTCATGCCCGAAGCTTTGAGGAAGGCGACCTTGTTCTCCGGCGCGTTCAATCGGCCAGGAATACGAACAAGTTGATGCCGAAGTGGGAGGGCCCTTATCGGGTAATACGAGTCACCAGGCCTGGCGCTGTCCGCCTGGAGACCGAGGATGCCGTTCCGGTGAGTAATTCCTGGAACATCGAGCATCTTCGCAAGTTTTACCCATAAGGCGCGGCTTGCCGGGCCCCCCGGCAAGCCACCCTTTTGTACAAGCTTTGCCGGCAAGGCATGTAACCCTTTGTACAAAGCCAGGCGTAGACCCTGAGCATAAATAAATGAAGCGCTGGCGCCCTAAGTTTTAGCATGCATGCTGAGTCGAGTCTCGTCCTTGGTTAGAGTTGATAGTGCTTAGCAGCGGCTAACCCCTAGCTTAGAGGTCGAGTCTTTGTCTTTCCTCTAGCTTCCTTGGTTTACAGGACGCGCAGGCATCCTTGCCAAAGCCACTTGGGGGAAGGAAAGAAGAACGGACCAGTGCCTAGGCCCCAGCAAGCCAGTGTTGCCGAGGGCTGCAAGGGCAAGAATTCACCCACGGTAGACCAGGGTTGCCGGGGGCTACAGCTTCAGATAAGTCCTTTTTCCCTTATCATGCATTTCGTTATGGACTGAGGCATGTGAAACCTCATTCTTTTCCTTAAGCTACCGTGCTCCCATAACTCTAGGCCCTAAGGCTCGTTCCTGGGACTAGGTTTGGTCGTAGTCGCGGCGGCGAAGGGATAAAACGAGGAGCCTGAGCCCGCTTCGCCCCTGCCTCCGCCAAGGGCGTGAGAAAGGTCAAGCGAAGTAGGGAAACGGTAGGGCCTGTTGCCGGGCGAGAAGATGTTCATCTTAAGGATTTCAGGGATTTACTCCCTGTTGTGGGTTTTTACCTATGAACAAATGACCCGGCAAACATTCCTTTTTCATTAAAAACATTCCATTCAGGTATAGTCCATAGGGAATGAAAAACATGAATAAGGGGATTACAAGTTTTAAACTTAACAGATGCCCGAAGGCTTACAGACTAAAAAGAGATAAGATGCCCGTAATGCCTTTCTTGTCCCTCTCCTCAGGAGGTAGGTCAAGGAGGCGCGAAGGGCAAAAGGGGCACCTAGGTGAGCTACGGGTGGCAGAAGACACCGAGAAGGCATCTTGGCGGCCTCCTCGGGGCTGGGCGATGATGACGGCGCCGGAGGCTGAGCTCGAAGACGAGGCGGCAGGATGTCAGTAGGAGACGAAGGCGTCAGTGCCCGCGTACTCCGACATGACGACCTTGCCGCCCACCTTCTTCCTCTTCCTCTTCCGCAGCCTCCCTACGCCAGCCGCCAAGGAGACGACCCCGAGAAGTTCAAGGAGCCGGCGACACGGATGATGGGGTCGCCGGTGCCACCAGGAGCAGCGCCCGACACCTAGTCGGACCCGTCATCCTACCGTCCCCCGCCCTTGTCGTCACTGTCGCTGTCCTCCTCGTCACCCTCGTTCGAGGAGGAGTCTTTGTCATCAGAGGAGCTCTCCATGCAGCACCTCGTGCGAGTTCCGAGGTGCCCGAAGACCTTGACGGGGAGGTGGCCATCCCCCATCAACTTGAAGTGGAGGGTGAGCCCATCCGTCAGGCTGTGGATGCGAGTGAACCTCTTCCATCCTTGGCGAAGATACATCACATGAGGGGCACGGAAGTCGACGCGGGCCCGCGTGCCGCTGATCCCACAACCCCTCATGTGCAGCCGCAGCGACTCCGGCGAGTTCGCCTCCATCTCCCGCGCAAACGGGGTCGGGAGACGAAGGCGACGGTGCGGCGACCCCCGCATCCTAATGAAGAATTTGCAGGGGTCATCTCCAACATGACCTTCCACTGGAGGAGGAGCTGCTGGCGGAGGCAAGGCCGGCGAACCGCCCCGTCTTCCTCTTCCCCGAGCACCCCGGCCTCGCCCACGACCCCGCCCCCTCCCTCTTCCCCTCGTGGCTGGTTCGGCCACTGCGGGTGCAGGAGAAGGGGGGACGCGCTGTCGAGTAGCGACCCTCGCCGCCACCGTTGAGGAGCCAGGGTTTTCCTTCTTCATGGCGGACAGAAGAAAAGAGCAGAAGCTGAAGGACAAAGAAGATGGAGGAGTGTGGAGCGCCGTCCCCTCCCTCCGCCCTTTATAAAGGGGCGGGGCTGGAGCTCGACCGCCCGCTCGGCCAATCAAGACGCAGAAGGCGAGAGGGGCTGGGACCGACCCGCCGCCCTAACCAGCGACGGCTCGGTTTCCCGCCTCCACCGCTCGCCACCTCGAACGCATGGGAGGCACGGGGCGAACGCGCTGGACCGAAGGGACGGGTGAGGCGACCTCTCCCCACCCCGTGATCGTGGGGAGTGGATGCCTAGCAGACCGCGCCTTGGCCCCATCCAGTTAGCGGGCCACGCCCCCACACCTCCCCCCGTTTATGGGGAAGGCACGAGCCGCTTCCTTTCGCATTTACTGCGACATGACGCATGCCTGCGGAAACCGCCCCACGCATGCCGCCCACATCACGCACGCCCCTCCACCCCGCGCCACGCGCGCGGGTCGTGGGAGGCACAGCGCGCGGAAATTTTACCACGATGAAAACCACCCCGCCTGTCCGCGCACCGTTCTGGGCCTGGCCCAACAACGTGTCATGCTTATGTGTGGCCTAGGCCCGGGGGCTCCTGTCGGTGTACAAAAAGAGGGGTACACCTTTTGTACCCCTATGACTGTGCACGGGCAGTCTGAGCCACGGCGCCACCACACTAAGCATGGCGAGGGAGGCGAGCCGGGGCAAGACTGAAGCTCAATGGAGACTGGAGCAACGCCAAGAACAAGACCACAAAGAACAAAGGGACGAAGCAGCTTCCCCCGGCAAGATCCTTGCCGAGGGCCGGCTCTGGCAGCCCCGGCAAGACCCTTGCCGCGGCGGCTCGCCCCACGCCTACGGAGCGGATCACCCTTGAGTCCACTGCCCCCACGGGGCAAGGATTCGGGAGATATCCCCGTGGTGGCATGCAGATCTTTATGAAGACATTCAAGGACAGATATACACGCTAAGAGGACGACGACCCTTGGTAGGATCCCAGCCAAGGAGGACCACAAGGCCTCCGGCAAGCACCTTGCCGGGGATGATGGCAGGCGCCGTGGCAAGACCCTTGCCGGGAGCCCCGGAAAGGCCCTTGCCGAGGGCACCCGCAGGGCCACTGTCAGGCCCGCGCCAACTGAGTTTCCACCGCCCCATGCAGCTGCCAACCCAACCAGCTAGGCAGGCTCCTGCATGGCAACATGTAGATCTTCGTGGAGACCCGCCGTTGTGCCACCTCAGCTGCCTGCCTGCCTACATGGCGCCTCAGGCACCGTTGGCCAGGGCGCGTGTCAACACAAGGAGGAGCAGCGACGAACAAGACGGACGTCTACCCTCGTCCCTGATAAAGCAAGGACACCTAAGCTGGGCGCATTAAATGCGTCTTGTCCTGTAATGCGAGGGATAACCTCGCATCACTGTACCCTTTCCACCTCCTGTGTGTCACTGTGGCAACCCCTTTTTCCTATAAAAGGAGGCCCGAGGCGACCAGGAGAAGGATTCGGCTTTTTGGAACTCCCCATGACTCTCTTGGAGCTCCTCACTAGCTAAAGAACACCAACATATAATCCACCAAAGCAGGAGTAGGGTTTTACGCATCTTTGCGGCCCGAACCTGGGTAAAGGAACCGTGTCCCGACCGTTAGATCCGCTCTTCGCACAACCCCGCGCCCCGCAACCGTAGTAGGGATTCTTGTGATCCCATAGGTGTCGATCCAAATACACCGACAGAGTGACCTGGGCCTGGTTAATGGGCCCACCTGGCTAGCGGAGCTTTGTGCTCCTCCCGATCCACCCGACGGGATCGAGGAAGGGAGCGACGGCGGCGGTCGACGCCGTCAAGGCGGGGCGGTGCTCCGACGGGCGAGGGGATGACGGAGGAGGCAGATCCGGGGCGGGCTCGACCGGATCCGGGCCGGAGGAGGGAGCCGGAGGGGTGAGCTAGGCGGTGGAGGCTGGTGAGGAACTCCGGTGACGAAAAACTCCACGGCGGCGGCGGCTCTGAGCTCGGCGGCGAGCTCGACGGGAGGACGGCGGTATGGGTCGCCGAACTGGGCAGATGCGGCGGCGAGCGTGGAAGCTGAGGCGGCGGGGATGGCGGCGCCGGCGGGGCATGCGGTGGACGGGAGCGCCGGCAGCGAGGCTCGCGGCGAGGGGCTGGAGGCGGAGCCGTCGAGGCGCGCGGCGGTGACGGATGGGCTGGGCGGGCCCGCTTCGGGCTCGTCGGGCCGCGACGGTGGGGAAGGCTGGAGAGGCCACGTGGCACGTGCCCGTTGGCTGCGGGAGGCGGCAGAGCTGACGTGGCACTCCCTGATTGGGCGGAGTGAGGTGGAGGGGCGCTGGACATGTCCGACGGTGGAACGGACATGTCCGGCTGCGCGTTGGGAAGAGGGTTAGGGTTTCATCTGCGAGAATTTCGGGGTGGGATATTTATAGGTGAGGGAGCTAGGAGTGTCCAAATGAGGAGCGGTTCGTGGCCACGCGATCGTGATCGAACGGCCAAGAGCATGGAGGGGTTAGAATGGGCTTGGTGGGCTGTGAGAAAGGGGTGCTGGGCCAAAAGAGAAAAGGCTTCCAGCGGTTAACACGGTTAACTATTGGGCTATCAAACGAGCTTCGAATGCGACGAAAATTGACAGGCGGTCTACCTATGCTATAATAAGACCACACGCCAAGTTTCAACTCATTCCGAGAACATTTTACGACCACTCATAAAATAAATATTCGGAGGTGCCGCAGGCACGTGCAAGTGTGTCTGGGCTCAGAACGAACAACGGAAAGGAAGGGCGCACTCAGACGGATGCAAGTTTGAAAACATGATGATGCAACACACATGATGACATGTCAAGATGCAACACGCAAGCAGATGACATGGCAACGGCAACGAATAACTGGCTGACACCAGGTGCACCGGTCTTTGGGTGTCACAACACTCCCCTACTAACAAGAGATCTCGTCCCGAGATCTTAAGAAGGAGACGGAAGTGAAAAAGGTAGAACAAGGTGAAACCAAAGAATGTTGAGAGGTTGAACAACTTGAAAGAAAGAAAACAATGGAGATGACCGAAGTTGCGAAGACTTCGTTAGACAAGAGGAACAAGGAATACGATGAGAATCAAAAGGTTGAAGGATGTGAAGCAAGAGTTAACGGGACAAGACTGAATTCGAAACCACTCTGGTTAATAAGAAAAAGAAAGGAATCTCCATGATGGAATTCGGGCAGCACTCCGGCCGAAACTGAAAGAAATAGCACACCGGTTGAACATGAATGGAATGGAACAAGAAACTGAGAAGATGGAATAAAAACATGACGAAATGAACAAAACAATGCCTCCGGCATAATTGAAGAATGGAATGAGAAGAACGGAGAATAAAATGACAAATTACAGCACGAATGAATTCAAAGCATCCTTGCGAAGAAAGGATGAACGGAGTTGTTGAAAATCAACAACGGAAAGAATTAACTTGTTGTGGACTTATGAAAATCATCCCAAAACTTGAGGTGAATTATGTTGCAACGACATAGATTGAATAGATGAGCTGAAGGAAGAGATGCAAAACTCCACTTCAAAAGAATACGGAGAATTATTTGCACTCGAGAGGCAAAAGAATAAGAATGCATGAGCTGCTCCAGAAGAATTGCTCAATAATTGAAGAATGGATTAAATGATGAAGAACCACCATGAAGAACTCCGGTAACGAAAAGGATGATGATATAGAAGTGAAGGATTCAAGAATAAGAATAAAGTCTAGCGATGACTAATCGGGGTTCCGACGAGAAGGCCGAGGAAATTTGAACTCCGGTTAAGAAAAGATAAAAGCACTTGGAACTAGAATTTATTCATCAAGAATAAACTCTGAAAGAAGGGATTAAATCAACTTGACGAGAATGAATAAGAATTATGTTATGCTTATCCTCCGCCAATTAAATTGATGAGAAGCAATGGATTAGCATACCACTTATTCGCGTTGAATAAGATTAAAGAGGGATATATCGCGAACTTGCGAAAATCTTCATGAAACACAGGTAGGATTGGAATAAAAATGAATGAATGGATTGATATGACGACACCGGAAAAGAACTCTTGATCGAACGACCGTAAATAGTTGAAGCCGAGTGAAGAAAAGGAACGAACCACCGGGAAGAATTAAAATCGAGTGATGACAAAGAACAAGCCACCGTGAAGAATTGAATTGGGTGAATACAAGAGTATGATACACCGGGAAGAATAAAGCACTTGAGTGAATTTGAATGACGAGAACGAAGAGATCATGAACTGATTAAAGAATACTTGAAGGAAGCACCGAAAAGAATGTGAGATGAACGAATAGGCATCAAAGAAGAATATTGCAGGACGAAGTTGAAAACTGAGAACGAATAAATCTTCTGAAATGATGGCCTTCGAAGGAACACAAAGAAAAGAATTCATGAAATACTCCGGAAGAATGAAAAGAATTAAGGTTGAACCAATGATGAAAAGAATTAAAAGCGATCTTGAAGAAGGCATATTACTGATGGAATCCATACTTACGTCACACTTGAAAAGAATTTCGGAACACTCCGGAAATAAAAGAGTCAGGTAAGATCCTGGGAAAAGACCTGTGGGTTAGGGCCCACCAAAGAGAAAACTCCGTTGAAATGGATTGAAAAGGAGATAATGCACCGGAACGATTGAAAAAATTGAATGAGGTGACAACCTCGAATAAATTGAAGGCAACACAAATCTCGTGAAATATCTTCGGAACTCCGGAATTATTAAATGGCGAGAGGCGAACGAGCAAGAGGAAAACACTTGAGCCGAAGAAATAATATTAACAACACCGAGAAATTGGAATTGAAATCCACCGGAAAAGAAGAAGAGGTGAAGAATATCGAATGAGAGGAGAATTATCCGGGAGAAGAAAAGAGAAGAACGATGACGAGCTAGACGAGAATTCACCCGTTGAAATAACTGAGGAAGAATGGAGAGGATCACACGAGTAGGATGGGTACTCCATTAAGGCCTCCGGCTCTGAGAAGAAAAGGGTGGGCGGGTGGGAAAAGAAAGACAACTCGGATGGGAAACACCATCGGTTGAAAAAACTGAGGGTTAAACTTGCAAAGAAGAAGAGGGTCGAATACACTTGACGAGAGATGCACCAGATGAAAGAACTGACAACGCAACGAACGAAAACTAACCACGTTGTCTTGAATTTAGCACGGCAGATGTCCGGATTAACGGACTTAGGTGTGAGGCCATCGCTCGGGTTAGCTTGAAGGGGTTAAAGCGGACGAAGGACACGGTGAGTTTTATACTAGTTTGGCCCCTTCGATGAAGGTAAAAGCCTACGTCTAGTTTGGTGTGGTATTGCTTGGGCTTCGATGACCAGGGAGCGAATCCGCTTGCATGTGTCTCGAGCTGTTGTTTCTTGTCCTGAACCGTCGCCGGGTCGTCCCTTTATATAGGAGGTGACGCCCGGTCCGGTTTACAGAGTCCCGAGGCCGGCTCATAAACGTGTCTGCCTCGGTCTCTACTCTTTCTATCTTACATCCCAAGTTACATGTTAGGACGGTTTACAGACCGCGGACCTTATACATGGGCCCTAAACCTCTACGGGCTATGACCTCTTGTTATATAAAAAAAATGACTATGTACTGCAAGGCAACAGCCTCACAGTGTTTTATTAGCTTAAAAACCCATAGAGGGTAAAGATTACAAAGGTTCTAAATATATACAGAGAGATAGGGGAACTTACAGCTAGTCTACTAAAGTGAGGCTATCCAAGAGAGAAGCCTATCTCTATATTTACATTTAATTCTATGAGCAAGTAAGGAAATATCATACACAAAGTTTCTTTTCCAGGATCTGAAACTAGGTTGCTCATTCCTGAAAACTTTGCCATTCCTCTGAGTCCAGATATTCCAAGCGGCAGTGAAGACCACCTCAGTGAAGAAAGGCTGGCCAAAATCTTGACGTGCTGCTAGAGCCATGGAGTATGTGGATGAGTGACCTTCAGCTATCCAAGAAATACCAAGGTAGTTCCAAACGCGCTGACTGAAATTGCAGGCAAAGAATAGGTGTGCCCGGTCTTCAAGTTGAGGTAGGAGGCATAAAGAACAATGAGCATCATCGACATGCCAATGCCTTCGTTGCATCATATCTCTAGTGTTGAGGCGATCCATTAACAGTAACCAACCGAAAACTTTGATCTTTAGCGTGCAAGAGCATTTCCAGATCCATTTAAATATGGGATCAACCACAATATGAGAGAACATGAAGTCATAGTATACCTTGGAGTTGAAGGTGCCAGACTTCGAGGGCCATTTCCAGTTATCATTTGTTGAAGGATCTAGATGTATGGTAGCCAATAAAGACTGCAGATGCTGTAACTCCTGATAGGCTTCGATGGACAGAGACAAATGAAAGTTCTGGGCTTCATTCGATGCAAGGAAGAAATCCTTGACAGTGATAAACTCATTAATCACAAATGAGTATAGATGAGGAAATCTGGTTCGGAGTGCAATCACCCTATTATCAATATGCCATTTATCTGTCCAAAACAAGACCGTGTCACCCGAAGAAACATGCGGGACAGCGAGGGAGCAGAATTGATCATATAGTTGAAGAATGTCCCTCCACCAGAAAGAGCCACAGTTGCGAGTTGCCTGGGGTGGTGAAGAGACATAATAAGTGTCCCAGATCAACTTAACCCAAGGTATATCCAATTTGTTAAAAAATTTGTAAAGATGCTTCATGAGCAAAGCCTCGTTCTGAGTTTCCAGGTGGGTGATACCAAGTCCACCGCATTTCTTGGGTCGGCATATAAGGTCCCAGGCAGCGAGAGATTGACGTGGCGTCTCCGAGTTGCCTCTCCAGAGGCATTGGCGCATGATCCTTTCCAGCTGCTTAAGAATGCCTTTTGGAAGGGACAGAGAGCACAGGAAGTATATAGGCATGGAGGCTAAGACCGATTGCAGCAACTGAAGACGGCTGCCCTGGTTGAGCAAACAGGAGGAGGCGGACAGCCTCCTCTCCAGACGGTCCACAAGTGGCGATAACTCTGCCACGGTTGGCCTAGAAGTACCCATAGGCAGACCAAGATATGTGAATGGTAGAGTACCCACCTCACAGCCAAGAAGTGCCGCAATACGGGAGCCTTCCTCATCAGACAAGTTTAGAGGAATCAACGATGACTTGCTGAAGTTGACACAGAGCCCGGTGGCTTGAGCAAACTTATGAAGCATCTGTTTAAGGGCAAGGAGCTGATCATCTACGGCCGGGAGGATGATCAGAGTGTCATCAGCATATTGGACAATTGGGTAATCATTGGAGCTGGTAGGTATTGGCATTTGAAGAATGTTGCGAGCGCACATATCATTTACCACCGATTGAAGTAGATCCACCGCAATGACAAAAAGAAGTGGGGACAGAGGA
This sequence comes from Secale cereale, assembly GCA_902687465.1. Taxonomy (NCBI): domain Eukaryota; kingdom Viridiplantae; phylum Streptophyta; class Magnoliopsida; order Poales; family Poaceae; genus Secale; species Secale cereale. Next base: position 68,675,577 of record LR738713.1, read on the forward strand.
TCACCTTGACGCACCCCAGTTCTGCAGTGAAAATGCTGACCAGGTACTCCGTTAAGGAGCACCGAATAAGAGCCTGAAGATAACAAAGAATTTACCCAGCCAGTCCAACGCTTATCAAACCCCTTATAGTGCAACATCTGAAGAATGGTAGCATGCTCTAGAGTATCAAAAGCCTTCGTGAAATCAAGTTTGAGGAGAACAATAGGCCGTTTGGAAGCTTTGCATTGGTGTATGTATTCAAAGCACCAAGCTAAACAATCCTGGATTGATCGGCACCGGAGAAAACCATATTGGTTTTTATGGATGCATGTGAGAATTACCTGTTGTAGTCTGTTGACTAAAAGTTTCGTCAGGAATTTTAGACGGATGAAAACATGAAAAACACACGACATCCATCTGCTATCCTAGGCTGCCGACCCGGGACCTAACCCAAGACTGAAGAAGAAAAGAAGAAGAAGAAAGAACTCCAACACAACGGACATCGCTCTCACGTCGAGTCATCGGAACCTGCACCTCCAACTGTTGTTGAAGTATCTGTGAGCCACGAGGACTCAGCAATCCCATAACCATGGGTAACAAGACTATCAAAGCTTAATGGATAGGAAGAGGTAAAGTGGTGAGGTTGCAGCAGCAGCTAAGCAATATATGGTGGCTAACTTACGAGTACAAGAATAAGATGAGCATCTACGCAAACGGTCGCAACTAGTAGTGATCGCTAAAGATCCTGAACCACCTACGAGTCAAACATAACCCCACCATGTTATCTTCTCAAGGTGAAAAGAGTCAGTCATGGTTACTCACACAATTGTGTGTTTTATCTCGGATCCTCTGTCAAGTTTTCAACAACCGGACATTAACAAATTCCAATCTACCACATAACCGCGGGCACGACTTTCGAAAGATCATAACCCTGCAGGGGTGTCCCAACTTAGCCCATCACAAGCTCTCACGATCAGCAGAAGTAATAATAATATTGTCACCCCTTATCTTAGGGACAGTCCGATCAGGCTCGGAATCCCGGTGTAGAAGACATTTTGACTATGGTAAAACAAGTCCAGCAAGACCTCCCGGTGTGTCGACACCCTGATAGTAGCTGCGCGTATCTCGTCTCAGGCCACGACCGGATGGGCGATTATACGAGTAAAACCAACCCTCGGGTTTCCCCAAGGTGGCCCCGCATACTCCCCATTTGGGACCAACACCATCAGCACTGGCCCCCTGCTATCTAGAAAAGAATATCGAGGGAGCGTCCCCCCTATGCAATTTAATTAATTAATTAAGTTGTTAATATGAGGCAAATTAAAACCAATGTTGGGCCTTGTTGGAAGAATTTTATTCAAAGACGAAGTGTCAAGGGATCCCCATATACCCAACCGTGTAAGGAATGCAAAATCAAGGAACATAACGCCGGTTTATCAGCTCCTAAGGTGGCATGAGTGGAACAAAACACCGAGCAAAAGGCCAAGCCTTCCACCCATGCCCAGTATATAGGTGTGTTAATAATAATAATAGATATTGTGATATTCCAACAACAAGTTCCGACATGGAACAATCTTCATCTTCACCTGCAACAAACAACGTATAAGAGGGGCTGAGCATGCAGGTAACATAGCCAAACAACGGTTTTGCTAGGAAGGTGTCAAAAATTAGAGGTTCATGGCAACAAGGAGAGGGGCTGACAATAAAGATGGGTAGCGCGACATATAATGATAGCATCGAGACAACTAAGCATGGCAATGATAGTAAAGGTATCCAAGGGTATGGTCATCTTTCCTGAGATCCCGCAAGGAAGAAGAACGGATCCGTAAAAAAGACGAAGAAGAAGCCTTGAAGACGAACCACGTGTAGACGAACGAATCCTCATGATCGCAACGGAACAAGCACTAACGAGAAGAAGCAAGCAATACGGTAAACACACAACACAAGAACATGACAAGATGCTCAACCAAGTATGATGCAATACAATTCTATATATGATGCAATACATGGCAAGGTAGGAAGCACTCAAAAACAACATCACCCAACAAGTTTAAATGCGGCCGGAATCAACATATAACAAATCCGGTAAGCCCTCATATGCATATTTTGAAATTAGTCCAGATCTGAACAAACCTTAAGTTAAAGTTTTTAAACAGCAGGTTAACATGCACCATGATGATCTACACGAAGTTCTAGTCAAGTTTCATATAAAGTTTGTTTAATTCGGAGCTACGGCCTAGAAGATATGAGCAAAACAAGACAAACATGGCAACGGTGCAAGATGCACCCAAACATCAAGCAAACACACTCCAAACATGAAAACAACATGATATTATGCTTCTACATGCAAAAGCACACAAGTTTCATATAGGGCACACTCAAAACAGAGCAACGGATCAACACATACACACGAAACAAGATATAACAACAAGCTGAAGTTAACAACCACATAGCAACTTTGGAGCAAGGTAAATATAAGCTACAACACCCAAACATGGTAACAAGAAGCATGGATGTGAAGTAGACATGTTACTTAACAAGCATGAACTTAGAACACACCCAAAAGCTTGCTGGAACACATTTAAACAAGCATGGCAAGTTGCAATAAAATTATCCAGACTTAGTCAAAATTTGGGAAGGCAAAAACATCATCACGATGCTGCCTTTGGAGGCACAAAACAACATGCATATCAACTCTATTAAGTATATAAAGAGCATGGACATGTAGTAGACATCACATACATCAAACAACCCCATTGGAGCATCTCCATAGGAGGCATGGATCAATAACAACAAGCTCCACCAAATTGAACATGCTGATAAAAGTCAGACATCTATAATTTATAGAAACTTGAGAGCAAGAAATAAATAAGCTACAGCAAGTCATATGTGCAAGTAAGGGCATGAATGGATAGACAATAACATGGACAACAAGGAATGATCATTGGCCACTCCAAAACAAGCATGAATTTGAGTGGGGCATCAAGCAAACATAGCATCATGTTATAACAGATTCCAGACTTATCCGTTTTTTTCACTAAGTATAAAACAGTAACAACAACATGGCATGTTTACAAGCTTGTTTAAGTCACCTCAAGGCATATCATGGAAAGTGAATTGCACCATAGCAAATACCATATGATTGTGCTTCTAAAACATCTAGACATGTGGCATGAAGACAAACACATCAATAGCAATGAGCAAGTGAAATCAGCATCTCATAACAAGTTTCAGCACTTAGCAGCCACATGCACTTTTGCAACATAGATTAACATGGCAATATGGCACCTAACATGAATGCTACAACAACCATCATGTAGAGCACTTCACAATGAACATTTTGACATATCATATGCTCCATTTGGATAAACATGCACCAAGTTACCATATCGCAAACATGGCATCAAATTAACAAGTAACAGTAGTTTATAACAAGTAGCACTCTTGCAACAGAGATTAGAGCATCTAGATGAAGTCAAACAAGCATGCCACAATGGAACAAAGTGTAGAGCATATCACCACGATCATTTTGACATATCATTCACTCAACTTGGATCACCACACTAAAAGTTACAGCATCTCAAAGTAAGCAACATATTATACAATTACAGGGACTTAGTCAAAAACTGGAAAAAACGAGCGGGCGGAATTTAGTTAAACTGCGCACGCGGCGAAGGATTGGGGCTGGTGGGGCGCTCACCAGGTGGGCTTCAGCCCAGTCGGTGGAGAGGCTGCTCGGGCCGGTGGCTGGGCCTCGCAGGTGGGCCTTGGAGGCCGACCGATCCGGCGGAGTGACCTGGGCCGGGTTACTAGGCCCACCTGGCTGGCGGAGCTTCGTGCTCCTCCCGATCCACCCGACGGGATCGAGGAAGGGAGCGGCGGCGGCGGTCGACGCCGTCAAGGCGGGGCGATGCTCCGACGGGCGAGGGGACGATGGAGGAGGCAGATCCGGGGCTGGCCGACCGGATCCGGACCGGAGGAGGGAGCCGGCGAGGTGAGCTAGGCGGTGGCGGCTTGTGAGGAACTCCAGCGACAAAAAACTCCACGGCGGCGGCGGCTCTGAGCTCGGCGGCGAGCTCGACGGGAGGACGGCGGTGTGGGTCGCCGGACTGGGCAGATGCGGCGGCGAGCGCGGAAGCCGAGGCGGCGGGGATGGCGGCGCCGACGGGGCGCACGGTGGACGGGAGCGCCGGCGGCGAGGCTCGCGGCGAGGGGCTGGAGGCGGAGTCGTCGAGGCGCGCGTCGGCGGCGGATGGCCGGGCGGGCCCGCTTCACGCTCATCGGGCCGCGGCGGCGGGGAAGGCTGGAGAGGCCACGTGGCGCGTGCCCGTTGGCTGCGGGAGGCGGCGGAGCTGACGTGGCACTCCCTGATTGGGCGGAGTGAGGTGGAGGGGCGTTGGACATGTCCGGCGGCGGAATGGACATGTCCGGCTGCGCGGTGGGAAGAGGGTTAGGGTTTCATCTGCGAGAATTTCGGGGTGGACACATATTTATAGGTAGAGGGAGCTAGGAGTGCCCAAATGAGGAGTGGTTCGCGGCCACGCGATCGTGATCGAACGGCCAAGAGCATGGAGGGGTTAGAATGGGCTTGGTGGGCTGTGAGAAAGGGGTGCTGGGCCAAAAGAGAAAAGGCTTCCGGTGGTTAACACGGTTAACCGTTGGGCTATCAAACGAGCTGCGAATGCGACGAAAATTGACAGGCGGTCTACCTATGCTATAATAAGACCACACGCCAAGTTTCAACTCATTCAGAGAACATTTTCCGGCCACTCATGAAATAAATACTCGGAGGTGCCGCGGGCACGTGCAAGTGTGTCTGGGCTCAGAACGAACAATGGAAAGGATGGGCGCACTCGGACGGATGCAAGTTTGAAAACATGATGATGCAACACACATGATGACATGGCAAGATGCAACACGCAAGCAGATGACATGGCAACGACAACGAATAATTGGCTGACACCTGGCGGACCGGTCTCGGGGTGTCACACCGACTCTCCTCTAGTTGTGTCTAACCCTGGAGATTATTTTTGTTACCTGTCCCTCTTGGGGAGCCCTGCCCCTCCTTATATAAGTTGAAGGGGCGGATTACATGACTAGTCCTAGTAGGATTAGGACTAGCCTATTCTCTATTACAAAATAGATACAAGTCCGGGTCTTGATTCCTTGTAAGGGAATATTCCTTACGCTTTCCTCTTAAGCCGGCCCATCATAACATGAGCCGGCCTTCTGGGCTTGGGCCGCGTCATCCATCTGACAGACCTACCGGGTCACCAATGAGCCGCCAACTCTGGGCGGGTTACCAGTGAGTCGCCATGTTCTAGCCGGGTCTCTGGAGAGTCGCCAAGTCTGGCCGGGTCATACCGCGGGGCCCTAATGGAAACTACGGGATATTAAGGCCTCCTTTTAATAGAGTATCGGACCAAAGAATTAGCACTTAGTGAATACATGAACTCCTCAAACTATTGTCATCACTGGGAAGTGTTCCGGCTATTGTCACTCCGGGGTTGCCGGATCATGACACATAGTAGGTGACTATTGACTTGCAAGATAGGATCAAGGACACAAATATATTCATGAAAACATAATAGTTTCAGATCTGAAATCATGGCACTCGGTCCCTAGTGACAAGTATTAAGCGTAGCAAAGTCATAGCAACATGAATCTCAGAACATAATGGATACTAGGGATCAAACCCTAACAAAACTAACTCGATTACATGATAAATATCATCCAACCCGTCACCGTCCAGCAAGCCTATGATAGGATTACTCACGCACGGCGGTGAGCATCATGAAATTGGTGATGGAGGATGGTTGGTGATGATAACATCGATGATCTCCACTCTCCGGAGCTTGATACGTCCATTTTGCATCATGTTTTCTTACTATTATTTATGATGTTTTTATGTATAATAATGCTTTTGGAGTAATTCTAATGCTTTTTCTCTCATAATTTGCAACGTATGCACCAAGGGGGAGAATTCCGGCAATTGGAAATCTGGACCTGAAAAAGCTACGTCAGGCCACCTATTATGCACAACTCCAAACAAGCTGAAACTCCACGAAGAATTTTTATGATTTATTTGAAGAATATTGGAGCAAATAAATACCAGAGGGGGCCCACCAGGTGGGCACAACCCACCTGGGCGCGCTAGGGAGCCCAGGCGTTCCCTGGTGGGTTGTGCTCACCCAGGCCCACATCCGGTGCCCATCTTCTGGTATATAAGTCTTTCTGACCTAGAAAATAAAATAAGGAGAGGACTTTCAGGATGGAGCGCCGCCGTATCGAGGTGGAACTTGGGTAGGAGCACTTTTGCCCTCCGCCGGAGCGATTCCATCGAGGGAACTTCCCTCCCGGAGGGGGAAATCATCATCATCATCACCAACAACTCTGCCATATTGGGGAGGGCTATCTCCATCAACATCTTCAACAACACCATCTCATTCAAACCCTAGTTCATATCTTGTGTTCAATCTTGTTACCGGAACTACAGATTGGTGCTTGTGGGTGACTAGTAGTGTTGATTACATCTTGTAGTTGATTAATATATGGTTTATTTGGTGGAAGATTATATGTTCAGATCCAAATATGTAGTTGATTACATCTTGAGCATGCTTATCATTTCTGAGTAGTTAATTTTGTTCTTGAGGTCACGGGAGAAATCATATTGCAAGTAATCATGTGAATTTGATATGTGTTCGATATTTTGATAGTATGTATGTTGTGATTCCCTTAGTGGTGTCATGTGAACGTCGACTACATGACACTTCTACATATTTGGGCCTAAGGGAATGCATTGTGGATTAGTAATTAGATCATGGGTTGCGAGAGTGACATAAGCTTGAACCACAGTTTATGCGCTATTCCGTAAGGGAGCGATTGGTTCCTAAAGTTTAATGCTATGGTTAGAATTTACTCTTAATACTTCTCCCGTAGTTGCTGATGCTTGCGGAAGGGTTAATCATAAGTAGGAGGTTTGTTCAAGTAAGAAAAGCACCTAAGCACCGATCCACCCACATACCAAATTATCAAAGTAGCGAACATGAATCGAACCAACATGATGAAAGTGATTAGATGAAATTCCCGTGCACTCTCAAGAACGCTTTGCTTATTATAAGAGACCGTCTTGGCCTGTCCTTTGACTCAAAAGGATTGGGAAACCTTGCAACACTTTTGCTACTACTATCGTTACTTGCTCGTTACAAAATTATCTTGCTATCAAACTACTCTGTTACTTACAATTTCAGCACTTGCAGACATTACCTTGTTGAAAACCACGTGCCATTTCCTTCTGCTCCTCGTTGGGTTCGACACTCTTACTTATCGAAAAGAGCTCCAATTGATCCCCTATACTTGTGGGTCATCAAGGCTATTTTCTGGCGCCGTTGCCGGGGAGTGAAGCGTTTTTGGTAAGTGAAAATTGGTAAGGAAACATTCATATAGTGTGCTGAAATTTATTGTCACTTATTACTATGGAGAACAATCCTTTGAGGTGTTTGTTCATGGTATCTTCACATTGACCGGAACAACAATTATCTACCCCTCAACCTGCTGCACCTACTGAAAATATCGAATATGAAATTCCTTCGTATATTATAGAACAACTGCTAGCTAATCCTTATGCAGGAGACGGAACCGAACATCCTGATATGCACTTGATATATGTGGAACAAATTTGTGGACTGTTTAAGCTTGCAGGTTTACCCAGTGATCAAGTTATGAAGAAGGCTTTTCCTTTGTCTTTGAAGGGAAAAGCATTAGCATGGTATAGGCTATGAGATGATATTGGAGCTTGGAACTGGAATCGATTGAAATTGGAGTTTCACCAAAAAATATCCTATGCATCTAGTTCATCGTGATCGGAATCACATATATAAATTTTGGCCTCGTGAAGGAGAAAGTATCGCTCTAGCTTGGGGGAGGCTTAAGTCAATGTTATATTCATGCCCCAATCATGAGCTCTCATGAGAAATTATTATTCAGAATTTTTATGCTCGGCTTTCTCATAATGATCGATCCATGCTTGATACTTCTTGCGCTGGTTCTTTTATGAAGAAGACTATTGAATTCCGATGGCATATTTTGGAAAGAATTAAACGCAACTCTGAAGATTGGGAACTCGATGAAGGTAAAGAGTTAGGTATTAAGCTTAAGTATGATTGTGTTAAATCTTTTATGGATACCGATGCTTTTCAAAAGTTTAGCACTACATATGGACTTGGCTCTGAGATAGTAGCCTCATTTTGTGAATCATTTGCTACTCATGTTGATCTCCCTAAAGAGAAGTGGTTTAAATATCACCCACCACTGGTACACGTCGGTGCTATACAAACGGTTTTTAACCCCTTTCCGCGATGGCATTTGGAACCGTCGCCTAGTGAGTGACGGCGATAGGGGGGGTCCTTCCCACACGACCCAGAAACCGTCGGGGATAGGGAGCCTTGATGCATACAGTTGTCCCTATATAACCGTTTTCGATATCCCGAATATCCCAAACGCTTCATCCCTGCTACTCGTTTGTGCTCACATTGCCATCGCAGTCGGAGTTTTGTGGTTTTACCTAAATCCAGGCAGATTCCAGGCACGGGAGTTTTCCAGGCAGATTCCAGGCATGGGAGTTTTACGATGCATGGCACATCACAAACAGTTCATGATTATAAACCGTGTACGATAGGTAGAAAATCACACACAGTTAGTTTTCCTGCACCTTATGTGATAGTGTCTGACATCACACATGCTTTGCAAACGGCAACTATGTGCATTGTTACACATGTTTCCTCTCCGTGAACCGTGTTGGATTATGATGTATATGGCACACGATGTGCTTTATTAACTATAGCGACCTCGATCCGAATGGACTGGAGTCTCTGTGCTCAGTGTCATCCCTGGATCGGTATGTGATGTCTACTACGCAACCTTCTTCTTGTAGACGTTGTTGGGCCTCCAAGTGTAGAGGTTTGTAGGACAGTAGCAAATTTCCCTCAAGTGGATGACCTAAGGTTTATCAATCCATGGGAGGCGTAGGATGAAGATGGTCTCTCTCAAGCAACCCTGCAACCAAATAACAAAGAGTCTCTTGTGTCCCCAACACACCCAATACAATGATAAATTGCATAGGTGCACTAGTTCGGCAAAGAGATGGTGATACAAGTGCAATATGGATGGTAGATATAGGTTTTTGTAAACTGAAAATATAAAAACAGCAAGGTAGCAAGTGGTAAACGTGAGCATAAACGGTGTTGCAATGATAGGAAACCAAGGCCTAGGGTTCATACTTTCACTAATCCAAGTTCTCTCAACAATAATAACATAACTGGATCATATAACTATCCCTCAACATGCAACAAAGAGTCACTCCAAAGTCACTAATAGAGGAGAAAAAACGAAGAGATTATGGTAGGGTACAAAACCACCTCAAAGTTATCCTTTCTGATCGATCTATTCAAGAGTCCGTAGTAAAATAACACGAAGCTATTCTTTCCGTTCAATCTATCATAGAGTTCGTACTGGAATAACACCTTAAGACACAAATCAACCAACACCCTAATGTCACCTAGATACTCCATTGTCACCTCAAGTATCCGTGGGCATGATTATACGATATGCATCACACAATCTCAGATTCATCTATTCAACCAGCACAAAGAACTTCAAAGATTGCCCCAAAGTTTCTACCGGAGAGTCAAGACGAAAACGTGTGCCAACCCCTATGCATAGATTCCCAAGGTCACAGAACCCGCAAGTTGATCACCAAAACATACATCAAGTGAATCAATAGAATACCCCATTATCACCATAGGTATCCCACGCAAGACATACATCAAGTGTTCTCAAATCCTTAAAGACTCAATCCGATAAGATAACTTCAAAGGGAAAACTCGACCCATCACAAGAGAGTAGAGGGGGAGAAACATCATAAGATCCAACTATAATAGCAAAGCTCGCGATACATCAAAATCGTGCCATCTCAAGAACACGAGAGAGAGAGAGAGAGAGAGAGAGAGAGAGAGAGAGAGAGAGAGAGATCAAACACATAGCTACTGGTACATACCCTCAGCCCCGAGGGTGGACTACTCCCTCCTCGTCATGGAGAGCGTCGGGATGATGAAGATAGCCACCGGAGAGGGATTCCCCCTCCGGCAGGGTACCAGAACGGGTCTAGATTGGTTTTCGGTGGCAACAGAGGCTTTCGGCTGCGGAACTCCCGATCTAGGTTATTTTCCGAGGTTTCTGTATTTATAGGATTTTTTGGCGTAGGGCACAAGCCAGGCGGCCTCCGGGCTGTCCACGAGATAGGGGGCGCCACCACTTGGGGTGGGCGCGCCCCCCACCCTCATGGGCAACCCGTGGCTCTCCTGGCCCAACTGTTTTACTTCGGGGGCTTCTTTTGGTCCAGAAAAAATCATCAAAAATTGGCATGTTAATTGGACTCTGTTTGATATTCCTTTTCTGTAAAACTAAAAAACAAGGGAAAAACAGAAACTGGCATTGGGATATAGGTTAATAGGTTAGTCCCAAAAATCATATCAAAGTGTATATAAAAGCCCATAAAACATCGTAGAAGGATAATATAATTGCATGGAACAATCAAAAATTATAGATACGTTGGAGACATATCAAGCATCCCCAAGCTTAATTCCTGCTCGTCCTCGAGTAGGTAAATGATAAAAATAGAATTTTTGATGTGGAATGCTACCTAACATAATTATCAAGGTAATTCTTCTTATTGTGGCATGAATGTTCAGCTCCGAAAGATTCAAGACAAAAGTCTATATTGACATACGAATAATAATACTTAAAGCATACTAACAAAGCAATAATGTCTTCTCAAAATAGAAGATTCCCTACAAAATCATGCCAAGGAAAGTTACCCCTACAAAATAATATAGTCTGGCTATGCTCCCTCTTCATCACACAAAATATTTATATCATGCATAACCCTGGTTTCAGCCAAGCAATTGTTTTCATACTCAAATTCTTTCGAACCTTTCAAATTTCACGCAATACATGAGCGTGAGCCATGGATATAACACTATAGGTGGAATAGAGTGGTGGTTGTGGAGAAGACAAAAAGGAGGAAGATAGTCTCACATCGACTAGGCGTATCAACGGGCTATGGAGATGCCCATCAATAGATATCAATGTGAGTGAGTAGGGATTGCCATGCAACGGATGCACTAGAGCTAAAAATGTATGAAAGCTCAACAAAAGAAACTAAGTGGGTGTGCATCCAACTTGCTTGCTCACGAAGACCTAGGGCATTTGAGGAAGTCCATAGTTGGAATATACAAGCCAAGTTCTATAATGAAAATTTCCCACTAGCATATGAAAGTGACTAAACATGAGACTCTCTATCATGAAGAACATGGTGCTACTTTGAAGCAGAAATGTGGAAAAAAAATAGTAGCATTGTCCCTTTTTTTATTTTTTGGAGGGGCTTTTTTTTGGCCTTTCCTAACATGGGACAATGCTCTAATAATGAAGATCATCACACTTGTATTGATTTACAACTCGATATTACAACTCGATACTAGAACAAAGTATGACTCTATATGAATGCCTCTGGCGGTGTACCGGGATATGCAATGAATCAAGAGTGACATGTATGAAAAATTATGCACGGTGGCTTTGCCACAATTACTATGTCAACTACATGATCATGCATGGCAATATGACAATATGAAGCGTGTCATATGAACGGAACGGTGGAAAGTTGCATGGCAATATATCTCGGAATGGCTATGGAAATGCCATGATAGGTAGATATGGTGGCTGTTTTGAGGAAGGTATATAGTGGGTGTATGGTACCGGCGAAAGTTGCGCGGCACAAGAGAGGCTAGCAATGATGGAAGGGTGAGAGTGCGTATAATCCATGGACTCAACATTAGTCATAAAGAACTCATATACTTATTGCACAAAATTACGAGTCATCAAAACAAAGCAATCAACGCATGCTCCTAGGGGGGAGTTTGGTAGGAGTTAACCATCGCGCTCCCCCCACCTCCACACAAAGGATGACACTCTACAAATACCTCATGCTCTAACGTCGTCACATAGCGGTTCACCATACGTGCATGCTACGGGAATCACAAACTTTAACACAAGTATTTCTCAATTTCATAATAACTCCATTAGCATGACTCTAATATCACTATCCCCATATCTCAAAACAATCATCAAGTATCAAACTTCTCATCATATTCAATGCACTTTGTATGGAAGTTTTTACTATACCCATCTTGGATGCTTATCATATTAGGACTAGTTTCATAACCAAAGCACATTACCATGCTGAACTAAATGACTCTAAAATAGATATAAGTGAAGGATGAGAGATCAATAATTTCTACAAAATAAAACCACCGCCGTGCTCTAAAAAGATATAAGTGAAGCACTAGAGCAAACGACAAACTACTCCAAAAGATATAAGTGAAGATCAATGAGTAGTTGAATAATTATGTAACTATGTGAAGACTCTCTAACATTTAATAATTTCAGATCTTGCGATATTATTCATACAACAAGCAAAACAAACTAAAATAAATTGACGCTCCAAGCAAAACACATATCATGTGGTGAATAAAAATATAGCATCGAGTAAAGTTACCGATAGATGAAGACGAAAGAGGGGATGCCTTCCCGGGGCATCCCCAAGCTTAGGCTTTTGGTTATCCTTGAATTTTACCTTGGGGTGCCTTAGGCATCCCCAAGCTTAGGCTCTTGCCACTCCTTATTCCATAGTCCATCGAATCTTTACCCAAAACTTGAAAACTTCACAACACAAAACTCAACAGAAAACTCGTAAGCTCCGTTAGTATAGGAAAATAAAACCACCACTTAGGTACCGTTGTGAACTCATTATAACTTCATATTGGTGTAATATCTACTGTATTCCAACTTCTATATGGTTCATACCCTCTGATACTACTCATAGATTCATCAAAATAAGCAAACAACACATAGAAAACAGAATCTGTCAAAAAACAGAATAGTCTGTAGCAATCTGTAACTTTTGAATACTTCTGTAACTCTAAAAATTCTGAAATAATTTGGTGGACGTGAGGAATTTGTCTATTAACCATCTACAGAAAGAATCAACTAAAAAGCACTCTCCAGTAGAAAATGGTAGCTAATCCTGTGAGCGCTAAAGTTTCTATTTTTTTACAGCATGATCGCATAAACTTCACACAAGTCTTCCCAAAGGTTCTACTTGGCACAAACACTAATTAAAACACAAAATCACATCTAAACAGAAGCTAGATGCAATATTGATTCCTAAACAGAAGCAAAAAGCAAAGAATAAAAATAAAGTTGGGTTGCCTCCCAACAAGCTCTATCGTTTAACGCCCCTAGCTCGACATGATGATTTCAATGATGCTCGCATAAAAGATAAGAATTGAAACATAAAGAGAGCATCATGAAGAATATAACTAGCACATTTAAGCCTAACCCACTTCCTATGCATAGGGATTTTGTGAGCAAACAACTTATGAGAACAATAATCAACTAGCATAGGAAGGGAAAACAAGCATATCTTCAAAACTTTCAACATATAGAGAGGAAAGTTGATATTATTGCAATAGGTAGAAACATGTGTTCCTCTCTCATAATAATTTTCATTAGCATCATGAATGAATTCAACAATATAAACATCACATAAAGCATTCTTTTCATGATCTACTTGCATATAAATTTTACTACTCTCCACATAAGCAAATTTATTCTCATCAATAGTAGTGGGAGCAAACTCAACAAAATAACTATCATGTGAAGCATAATCCAATTGAAAATTAAAATCATGATGACAAGTTTCATGGTTATCTTAATTCTTTAGCATACGTGTCATCACAATAATCATCATAAATAGGAGGCATGCTTTCATCATAATAAATTTGCTCATCAAAACTTGGGGGACTAAACATATCATCTTCATCGAACATATCATCCCCAAGCTTGTGGCTTTGCATATCATTATCATCATGGATATTCAAAGGATTCACACTAACAACATTGCAATCATGCTCATCATGCACATAGTTTATGCCCAGCATTCTATGTAATTCTTCTTCTAGCACTTGAGCACAATTTTTCTTCCCATAATTTTCATGAAAGATATTAAAAAGATGAAGCATATGAGGTAACCTTAATTCCATTTTTCTCTTTTATAAACTAAACTAGTGATAAAACAAGAAACTAATAGATTTGATTGCAAGATTTAAAGATATACCTTCAAGCACTAACCTCCCCGACAACGGTGACAGAAAAGAGCTTGATGTCTACTACTCAACATTCTTCTTGTAGACATTGTTGGGCCTCCAAGTGCAGAGGTTTGTAGGACAGTAGCAAATTTCCCTCAAGTGGATGACCTAAGGTTTATCAATCCGTGGGAGGCGTAGGATGAAGATTGTCTCTCTCAAGCAACCCTACAACAAAATAACAAAGAGTCTCTTGTGTCCCCAACACACCCAATACAATGATAAATTGTATAGGTGCACTAGTTCGGCAAAGAGATGGTGATACAAGTGCAATATGGATGGTAGATATAGGTTTTTGTAAACTGAAAATATAAAAACAGCAAGGTAGCAAGTGGTAAACGTGAGCATAAACGGTGTTGCAATGATAGGAAACAAGGCCTAGGGTTCATACTTTCACTAGTGCAAGTTCTCTCTACAATAATAACATAACTGGATCATATAACTATCCCTCAACATGCAACAAAGAGTCACTCCAAAGTCACTAATAAAGGAGAACAAACGAAGAGATTATGGTAGGGTACGAAACCACCTCAAAGTTATCCTTTCTGATCGATCTATTCAAGAGTCTGTAGTAAAATAACACGAAGCTATTCTTTCTGTTCAATCTATCATAGAGTTTGTACTAGAATAACACCTTAAGACACAAATCAACCAAAACCCCAATGTCACCTAGATACTCCATTGTCACCTCAAGTATCCGTGGGCATGATTATATAATATGCATCACACAATCTCATATTCATCTATTCAACCAACACAAAGAACTTCAAAGATTGCCCCAAAGTTTCTACCGGAGAGTCAAGACGAAAACGTGTGCCAACCCCTATGCATAGATTCCCAAGGTCACGGAACCCGCAAGTTGATCACCAAAACATACATCAAGTGAATCAATAGAATACCCCATTATCACCACAGGTATCCCATGCAAGACATACGTCAAGTGTTCTCAAATCCTTAAAGACTTAATTCGATAAGATAACTTCAAAGGGAAAACTCAACCCATCACAAGAGAGTAGAGGAGGAGAAACATCATAAGATCCAACTATAATAGCAAAGCTCGCGATACATCAAGATCGTGCTATCTCAAGAACATGAGAGAGTGAGAGAGAGAGAGAGATCAAACACATAGCTACTGGTACATATCCTCAGCCCCGAGGGTGGACTACTCCCTCCTCGTCATGGAGAGAGCCGGGATGATGAAGATAGCCACCGGAGAGGGATTCCCCCTCCGGCAGGGTGCCATAACGGGTCTAGATTGGTTTTCGGTGGCAACAGAGGCTTTCGGCGGCGGAACTCCCAATCTAGGTTATTTTCCGAGGTTTCTATAGTTATAGGATTTGTTGGCGTAGGGCACAAGTCAGGGGGCCTTCGGGCTGTCCACGAGATAGGGGGCGCCACCACTTGGGGTGGGCGCGCCCCCACCCTCGTGGGCAGCCCGTGGCTCTCCTGGCCCAACTCTTTTACTTCGGGGGCTTCTTTTGGTCCAGAAAAAATCATCAAAAATTGGCACGTCAATTGGACTCTGTTTGATATTCCTTTTCTATAAAACTAAAAAACAAGGAAAAAACAGAAACTAGCACTAGGCTCTAGGTTAATAGGTTAGTCCCAAAAATCATATAAAAGTGTATATAAAAACCCATAAAACATCCTAGAAGGATAATATAATAGCATGGAACAATAAAAAATTATAGATACGTTCGAGACGTATCAGTATGCTGACACACAGTACTTCGAGGATTTACAGCAGAGTTTCAATCACCCTTTATTACATCAAAAATCCTAATAAGGAGTCTTATTACAATAAGATGGCTGAAGGCCATAAACTAATACGAAAATCTTGCGGAAGCATCAAAGATAAGTTGAGTCCATCCAACTCCACGGCAAACATTGAGTGCATGACTACAACCTAATCATACCTTATTCTTCGTCGGTAAACTCTGCAACATGAGACGTTGCAGCCGTGTAGGTCAGCACATTGAATATGCTGGCAAAAACACACTGTGGGAAGTAAATGAAGAACAAATGTCTACAACTACATGCCTATTTGGCTGGTGGAGGTTGTAAGGTCAAATTTTGCATAAAGCTAGTTTTTTCCTACAACAAAGGAATATTTTATTTACTACTCAGTTGTATTAAGCAATATTGAGAATGGTTCCTAAATCTCAATCCTAAATTACCAAAGTCAGTAATAACCCAACAAGTTAATTAAATAGAGTGTTGAGATCAGTCCATAATTCAAATACGAGGATACTCAAGATGTCCATAACCGGGGACACGACTCTCATGAATAGTTTGTACACTCTACAGAGGTTTGTGCACTTTTCCCCACAAGACTCGATCGCTTCCGTTTAATTTCTCGCACTGCATGGTGTTTCAGAACCGGATGACCGGTACACAGTCTTTCAGAAACATTTACTCTTTACCCCGGATGGACAGGTAGACCTACTTTCCCCTACATCTTCTAGTCCAACACTGAAAGAGCTCACACAACATACTCAACTATGCCAGAGCCCATAATGGCATGTGGCTGCACACGGAAGTTTCTAGGCATGAATGATATATGATCCCATTGAGCCTGGGTGGCATTCCATAGGATAATTACACGGGTCCTCCGGGATTTTCTAGGACAACACTGGATTCTCCAGGTGCCCTGCAACCAATCCACCTAGTGGTGTATTAAAGTTACCACCTTAAACATCCCTTAGTTGTTATTACATTCAAAACTTTCATGAAATCTCTCATACCAACCCACGTCTACAAGCATGGCTAAGAAATAAGTAACAAAGCGTATATTCCCTTGGGTTGATCTCAAGTCATTGGGTTCCTACCTCATGAACTACTAAGCAATACCACATGTGATCAAGTCCTACTCATGCAATCTTTGAGGATAGAACTAATGCAATAAAAACCGGGTATTGGAAAGTATGATCAAAGTATGAACTTGCCTTGCTGACGATCGTTGAAACCTAGGGGCTCGTAGTAGCACGCTTCGCACTCCGGAAATTCTATCACAATCAAACAATAGCATACATAAGCAATCATGCAGCAGAATCGAAGAACGAAACTCGAAAGAACTAAAAAACAAACGAATAACTATTGCAACATAAAACAATTTATAACAGTACCAAAATCAAGTGAATTTGGCCTTATCGTAAAGTTTAGGTCAAGAGCTTCGATTTGCAAAAAGAATCAACTCAAACGGAGTTACGAAACTCAAGTTACGATCAAAAGAAGTTCAAATACAAATGCATTTGAATTCAAATTTAAAAACTTTAAAAATCAAATTTGAGTTGCGCAACTGGAAATATAAGATCGAAACGGAAAATTGGCGTTGGTTTCATCTAATTCCGACTAACGAGTAAAAAGTAACGATCGTTTAAAAACCAGGGACTGATCTGTATAAACTTTAATCACGGATAGTTCCGTGACGAAAATAACAGAAAAAGAAAAATCTAAATTGCGAACATTCGTTTTCTGAAACTAAACAGCGGACATTCGATGTTTAATAAAACCTAAAAAACGAATCTAGGTTTTCTAAAACAAAACCGATCTAGGGTTAAAAAAAACTGTAAAAAAACTAAAAAAACGGCGGGTTTTATACCTCGCGGATCGGGTCCGGCGGGTTGCGGGTCGGGCGGCTTCGCGGGCAGCGACAGTGGCGACGGCGCGGCGGCCGGCGGTGGCGGCGAGGGCGCGGGCGACAGCGGGGGTGGCGCGGGGCTGGCGTGGGCGGCTGCAGGAGGCGGCGACAGCAGCGGGCGGCGACGGCGACAGCGCTGACGACGGGGTCGAGGGAGAGAGGGGGCCGGAGTGGCCGTATATAAAGGCACGGGGGGCGGCTACCTTGGGCGAGGGGGCGGCCGGCGCCGGCTCGGAGTAGGACTCCGACGAGTCCTAGCACGGCATGGGAGGAAGGCGGTCGGCGGCTGGGCCGTGGCCTGGCTTCGGCTGGGCCGACCGAGTAAAGTTTTTTTTAATATATATATAAATTCGCCGCACGAATAAAAATTCAAATAAAAAAAATAAAAAAATCCTAAAAAATTCAGAAACAATTTTCCTCGTTCCCACCTAATATTTGGGACAAAGTGAACATTTTTCTGAACTAAATATGTCTAAACTAAACTAAACTTTTTAATGCAATTTTAAAAATAATAAATTGCAAATAAAATCCAAAAAAATATAATTATTTTTACTCAAAATTCAAATTCCAATATTTTTATTCTGTTTTCGAATAAGTCATATTATCCTTTTATTTTAAAATATTGAAATTGAAAATTGGCAAAACTATGATTTGATCCAACCTCACTGATAAAATAATAAAAAATAGCGGGTCCTCTTTGGAAAACTTCCAACTCTCTCACTTGGGTCCTTGAGTTGCCTAAAGTTTTTGGATCAATTTTCAAATAAACTCAAATTCAAAACGCTCAAATGATGGATGCATATGAATGATCTATGTTAACATCCAAATTGAAAATTGGGATGTTACAAACCTACCCCCCCTTAAGATGAATCTCGCCCTCGAGATTTGGGTTGGCTCAAAAATAGGTGTGGGTGGTCATGGCGTAGATCATCCTCCCATTCCCAGGTGGCTTCGTCCTCTGTATGGTGACTCCACTATACTTTGCAAAACTTGATGACCTTGCTGCGGGTAACTGATGGCTTCTCGCCCCTCGTTGGTTACCCCAAGTGGAAGGTTTGAGATGCAGTGTAGCGGAAGTTTTCCCTTGGCAAAGATACCAAGGATCGATTTCCCCTGAGACTCCCAGTTTGAAAAATAAGGTGTCAACTGCAAACGGCGCCAGATATTAGCAATCAACGTGGACCTGCACACAGATACAAATAACTTTGCTCCCAACGAGTACAGAGAGGTTGTCAATCCCTCCGGCCTTGTCGTTTACAAAGGATCAAACGCAAGTGATAATAGTGATAGGTATTGCTGCAAATAGTAAGTACAAGCGTAAAGTAAATAGCGGATGTGATCAGTGATGGTAATATGGACCGGGGTCCCATGATGTTCACTAGTGATGTCTCTCTCCCAAAAGACGATAAAACAACTATGTGAGGTGAACGAATTACAGCTGGGCAATTGACAGAATTATGTGCGCAAACCAATGCTAACTATGTTACAAGAAAGGTAGAGGTTCAAAGCATGGGCGGTGCACCAAGGCAAGTAGACCGAAATCCATCTGCATCTACTACTAATCATCCACCTTGACATATCTATCCAGAACATCTCGCTGGTATTAAGTTGCGAGTCCCACCCATAGTGTAAACTCAAAGCAACAGACAACTGCATTAAAAGAACTTTGCGTAAAGTAAACAATCCTTGCACCCGCGGGCACAAGCACCGTTGTTTTCCCCCTTGTGGCAACAACACATCCCCTAGACTCATGTTTCTGTCACTCAAGCTAGTCATCGAGGGGCATGAACCCACAATCAAGCATAACGTTCCCTCTTGGAGTCACTACCTACTACTTGGCCAAAGCAATAAATAACAACGGAGAACATGCAAGAATTACTTACGAACATAAATATAAAAGAGGTAGATCAAATATATTACTCAAACACAATCTGAACATAATCTCACAATCCATCGGATCCCAGCAAACTCATCATAGCAACAACATAAGGATTACATATGTGCCTCGATCATGTAGGGCAGCTCACGAGGACTAATTAGTGAAGCACAAGAACGGGAGGAGAACATCACATAGCTACTAGTCATGGACCCATGGTCCAAGGGAGACTACTCACAACTCATCCGGGAGGCGTCCATGGTGGTGGAGAGGCTCCCGGTGGTGATCCTCCCCTCCGGCAGGGTGCCGGGAAGAGTTCTCCTGGTGCTCCCGATCTTGGAAGCGCGGCGGCGGCGGAACAGAGATGAGATCGCCAAAAAGGGTTCCCGTCTCGAGGGTTTCGGGACACGATATAAATATATGCCAAAGGGGGGCATCAGCAGAGGCCTGGGGGGCCCAGGCACCCCCCCGGCGCGGCCAGGAGGGGGGCCGCGCCACCAGGGCGCCTGGAGCCCTGGTGGCCCCCCTCCGGATGTACTTTGGCTACCGGGAAGCTTCTGGAACACTGATTTTTTATATAATTTTTCTGGGATTTTTCTGGCAGTTCTCGTAATGGGAAAACCTGAAATACAAAAACAGCAGAAAACAGAAACTGGCACTGGGGTGCACTGAGTTAATAGGTTAGTCCAAATATGATCAAAAGTGTATGGAAGTGTATAAATATCATAGCAATATCACCCAAAAGAGGCATGGAGCAAGCAGAAATTATAGATACGTTTTGGACGTATCAACATCCCCAAGCTTAATTCCTGCTCGTCCTCGAGTAGGTAAATGATAACAAGAATAATTTCTGTGGTGACATGCTATTAACCATATAGGACTTTTCATAGTCACATGACAAAAGCTTACTGAGACAATGAATCTGTAGTAATTAAGTTGCCTCATGAGAAAATCACAAAGAACTGAAAGTTTTACAATATGATATTGAAACATCAAATAGATTTGTAATGAACATGGTGTGCAAATATGATAAAGTGATATCTCGCTTGCCCCCTTTAGTGAAGCAAAACATAAATGCAGGGGCACCTCCAAGGTTTAAGTGATGACTAGATACAATAATTTCAAAATAAACGATATCATAATCATGCAAAAGACAATGCTACTTTGGGACAATGCACATTACACTCAGAATGAAAATCATGCTCTCAGTAGTTGGGTGCTTTAAAAGAAGGTGGAGACTCTCGAACTGTGGCTTTTGTTGGCAAGGTTGAAAACCCGTAGTTGGAAACAAAGACAAAGCATGTACCAGAGCTCTTGGTTTTAAAAACAGAAGTAATAATTTTTTTTCTTAGATCATGCATGTTTCGTCAACGAATGCTAGCAGACAACTCAATCACTTCTTGAGATGGACAAGTTTCGAGGAACGGCTCCCGAATGAGGACGATCACATCCTCTTAATCTCCTTTGTTTATCACTGCCAAAGTTTTCTGATTTCTCATGAACAAAGCGTGAAGGAGGGTTTGTTTGTTATATTAATTTTGAGTCGGGCGCACTCAATGCCAGTTCCTTCTCGTGTTATGGGTTTGCACATTAGACATGCAATCCCGGGGTGAAGCTTGTCCAACTTAAAAAGATCATGAATTAACTACTACTTCCTCATGAACTTAAAACAGAGGCACAAAATAGGAATGCATTTTTTTTGAATAATTTCGAGATGGTACATGCAAGTCTCCGTTAGGAATGGCAGGTAAATACCATGTAGGAAGGTATGGTGGACTCATATGGCATAACTGGTTTAAAGGAATTTGGATGCACAAGCAGTCAGTCCGCTTAGTACAGGTGGAGGTTAGCAAAAGACTGGGAGCGACCAACTAAGAGAGCAATGACGGTCATAATCATGCAGAGCGACAAAGCAACATTGAATCAGGCATGGTAGTTATATCGCTACTCAAAAACAAAAGATCATCAAGGCTTGACAGACTTTCTTTACAGTCTTAAATATGCGTGAGCATACGCCAAGTCAATCAAAATAAATTCTTGAAAGAAGATATTACTAAACCATACCACATCATAGGCAAATAAATCATGTTGGTATTCCAATAATACATTTGGAACCCCCCCAGCTATTTGAGACTAACCATAAGAAAACATGAACTACTAAGCACCATTATGCACGTAGCATCTTTATCATAGACATATCAACAATGCAACAGAAGCAAACTCTCTTAATAAGATAATCATTACAAATAAAGAGAGTTCAAGCAACCAACTAAACAAAAGCTCTTTAAAAAGATAAGCATGAAAACTAAAAGCTAAGCATGATAGTAGCTATTGAAAGACAAAGAACACACACATCAAAGATAGACATGAAAATTCTATGTTATGTTCTAGGTAGAAGTGGAGCGTGTTTCTCTCCCACATAAAGAAAGCTGAGTTCCGACTCGTTATGAATAGCTAAAGAAAACTAAAAAGGAAACTAAGAGCAAGACGCTCCAAGCATAGCACATAACACATGAAGTGATAAAAATATAGTGGAACAAAAGACGAACTGATAATGTTGATGGAGAAGGGGATGCACGGGGGCATCCCCAAGCTTAGACACTTGAGTCTCCTTGAATATTTCTTGGGGGTGCATAGGGGCATCCCCAAGCTTGAGCGTTTGACACTCCTGAATCTTTTTATCATCTTCCCTCGCACACTTGAAAACTCCCTTCATACATAACTCATCATAATCTGATTAGCGAGGTTAGTACCCATAATAAAATAATTGTTCCTTGCTGGAAATAAGGATATTCTTGAAGGTCTACTGTTTCTCAAGATTGCCAAAAGGTTTTTGCAAAGAAAAAGCAAGCTCTAGGTTTGCAAAATGAAGGAAAGGCAAAACAGGAAAGAATCTGTGAAAAACAGAACAACAGGTAGTAAATGATTTTTTCGGGGCACTTCTGCAACTCTAATAAAAAAACTCAAAACAGACGCACGAAAGACAATTGTATAGATCACGCCGTCGAAACAATTCAGACCAAAAAGATGATCTGGTGATTTTATACGAATTTTTCTATCCAAGGACAGAATCTGTTTCCTGGACAGCGCGTCACAACTTTTGAACTTTCTTGCAATCAGAGGCTACACTTGGCACAAAATTGAAAAGTAAAGATACAATGATGATGCTACTGTAGTAACAACATCAAGATGCAACAAAAGCAAAATAAAATTTTATTCATGTGGGCTGCCTCCCAAAAGCGCTTTCTTTTATGCCTTTAAGCTAGGCATAATGCAAAGAGATCAAGTTTTATCAAGAGTAAAAGAATAGCTAGCCCGTATAACGGACTCAAAAGGTAACTTAATCTTCTTTCGAGGGAAGTGTTCCATCCCTTTCTTGTGAGGAAATTGGAATTTTATATTCCCCTCTTTCATGTCAATGATAGCACCAACGGTGCGTAGAAAAGGACGTCCCAAAATAATTGGACAAGAAGGTTCACATTCAATATCCATAATAGTAAAATCAACGGGAACGTAATTATCATTGATAATGATAAGAACATCGTCGATCCTCCCCAAAGGTTTCTTTATGGAAGAATCAACGAGACGAACACCAAAAGAACAAGAATCAAAAGGTTTCAATTTAAGCATATCATATATTCTTTTGGGCATAACGGATGTACTAGCTCCAACATCACATAAAGCATAGCAAGAGAAGTTATTCAACTTAATTTTAATCATAGGATCCCAACCATCTTCTAGCTTTCTAGGTATGGAGGCTTCTACTCTAAGTTTCTCCTCCCTAGCTTTGATAAGAGCATTAGCGATATGCTCTGTGAAGGCAAGGTTAAGCGTGCTAGTGCGGGGATCTCTAGACATCTTGTGAAGGATATCAATAACTTCGGTAAGAGTGCAATTATCAAAATCAAGGTCACTACTATCAAGTAAGGTGGTAGTGGTGTCCTTTAGGTTCACTTGTTTGGTAGTTTCTATAGTCATAGCATCACCATTAATAGGTCCAATGGAACCAGGAGTGCATTGGGTGCTAAGAGTTTGAATATCCTCAACAACTTGGATAGTAGCAACAGTGTGATGGGTAGGAAGGCTCTTAATTCTATCTTCTTCCTCCCTTTCTCTAGCCCATCTCTCTTTAAGTTTAGCCAACATCCTAATGTTTTCATTAATTTTTACACTTGAATAGCATTCATAGGAGTGACCTTCCTCTCCTCAAGAGGAGAAGTTCTAATTTTAAGCAATTCTACCTCATTGGCTAAATTGTCTACCTTCAAAGAGAGATCATCTAGTTTGTTTAGTTTTTCTCCTACACTCTTATTAAAGGCTTTTTGGGTAGTAATGAAATCTTTAAGCATAATCTCTAGTTCAGTAGTGGAGTTCTTGGTGCTAGGATAAGCATTGTTGTTCCCATAAGAATAAGAGGGGAACGGTCTAGGATTGCTACCAAAGTTACTCCTATAAGCATTGTTATTGAAATTGTTTCTAGAGATAAAGTTCACATCTACTTGTTCTTGAGCAATCAAAGAATTTAAAGGAACATCACGAGGATCAACAAAAGATTGCTTCGAAAGTAGAGACATGATCAAGTCAACTTTTTCATTTAGGGAGGAAATCTCCTCGACAGAGTTTACCTTCCTACCTGTTGGAGCGCGTTCGGTGTGCCATTGGGAATAGTTGGTCATCATCTCATCGAGAAGCTTCGTGGCAGAACCAAGTGTAGTTGACATAAAGGTTCCTCCTGCGGCCGAATCTAACAAGTTCCGCGAGGTAAAGTTCAAGCCTGCATAAAAAGTTTGGATAACCATCCAAGTAGTCAAACCATGAGTAGGGCGGTTCTTGACAAGAAATTTCATACGTTCCCAAGCTTGGGCAACGTGTTCATTATCCAATTGTTTAAAATTCGTTATGTTACTTCTTAGTTGGATAATTTTAGCAGGTGGATAGTACTTTCCAATAAAAGCATCTTTGCACTTGTCCCATGAATCTATGCTATTTCTAGGCAAAGATTGAAACCAAATTTTAGCTCCTCCTCTCAAGGAGAAAGGAAAAAGCTTAAGCTTAACAATATTACCATCTATTTCTTGGTACTTTTGCATATCACAGAGTTCAACAAAATTGTTTAAGTGTAAAGCAGCATCATCTCCAGCACCGGAGAATTGATCTTTCATAACTAGGTTCAGTAAAGCAGGTTTAATTTCATACGAAGGTGCTGAACTGGCAGGTGTGTAGATAAAGTCATCGTTGTTGTGACTAGTGAAATCACACAACTTGGTGTTCTCGGTGGAACCCATAGTAGCAAGCAAGCAAGATAACTATTTTTGTGATTTTCGATAAAAGATACTAAAGCAAAACTGAAAGGTAAACTAACAAGACTAAAAAGCAAAGGTAAAAGATAGCGTGCAACTCCCCTATCTTGAAGAGTGGAGTCCCCGGCGACGGTGCCAGAAAACTTTGCTTGATGGCTTCTCGCCCCTCGTTGGTTACCCCAAGTGGAAGGTTTGAGATGCAGTGTAGCGGAAGTTTTCCCTTGGCAAAGATACCAAGGATTGATTTCCCCTGAGACTCCCAGTTTCAACAAGAAGGTGTCAACTGCTAACGGCGCCAGATATTAGCAATCAACGTGGACCTGCACACAGATACAAATAACTTTGCTCCCAACGAGTACAGAGAGGTTGTCAATCCCTCCGGCCTTGTCGTTTACAAAGGATCAAACGCAAGTGATAATAGTGATAGGTATTGCTGCAAATAGTAAGTAAAAGCGTAAAGTAAATAGCGGATGTGATCAGTGATGGTAATATGGACCGGGGTCCCATGATGTTCACTAGTGATGTCTCTCTCCCAAAAGACGATAAAACATCTATGTGAGGTGAACGAATTACAGCTGGGCAATTGACAGAATTATGTGCGCAAACCAATGCTAACTATGTTACAAGAAAGGTAGAGGTTCAAAGCATGGGCGGTACACCAAGGCAAGTAGACCGAAATCCATCTGCATCTACTACTAATCATCCACCTTGAGATATCTATCCAGAACATCTCGTTGGTATTAAGTTGCGAGTCCCACCCATAGTGTAAACTCAAAGCAACAGACAACTGCATTAAAAGAACTTTGCGTAAAGTAAACAATCCTTGCACCCGCGGGCATAAGCACCGTTATTTTCCCCCTTGTGGCAACAACACATCCCCTAGACTCATGTTTCTGTCACTCAAGCTAGTCATCGAGGGGCATGAACCCACAATCAAGCATAACGTTCCCTCTTGGAGTCACTACCTACTACTTGGCCAAAGCAATAAATAACAACGGAGAACATGCAAGAATTACTTACGAACATAAATATAAAAGAGCTAGATCAAATATATTACTCAAACACAATCTGAACATAATCTCACAATCCATCGGATCCCAGCAAACTCATCATAGCAACAACATAAGGATTACATATGTGCCTCGATCATGTAGGGCAGCTCACGAGGACTAATTAGTGAAGCACAAGAACGGGAGGAGAACATCACATAGCTACTGGTCATGGACCCATGGTCCAAGGGAGTCTACTCACAACTCATCCGGGAGGCGTCCATGGTGGTGGAGAGGCTCCCGGTGGTGATCCTCCCCTCCGGCAGGGTGCCGGGAAGAGTTCTCCTGGTGCTCCCGATCTTGGAAGTGCGGCGGCGGTGGAACAGAGATGAGATTGCCAAAAAGGGTTCCCGTCTCGAGGGTTTCGGGACACGATATAAATATATGCCAAAGGGGGGCATCAGCGGAGGCCTGGGGGGCCCAGACGCCCCCCCGCGCGGCCAGGAGGGGGGCCGCGCCACCAGGGTGCCTGGAGCCCTGGTGGCCCCCCTCCGGTTGTACTTTGGCTACCGGGAAGCTTCTGGAACGCTGATTTTTTATATAATTTTTCTGGGATTTTTCTGGCAGTTCTCGTAATGGGAAAACCTAAAATACAAAAACAGCAGAAAACAGAAACTGGCACTGGGGTGCACTGAGTTAATAGGTTAGTCCAAATATGATCAAAAGTGTATGGAAGTGTATAAATATCATAACAATATCACCCAAAAGAGGCATGGAGCAAGCAAAAATTATAGATACGTTTTGGACGTATCAGTAACTCTGTCGGCAAACTCGAGAATCTTGACAGGCTTCTCCTCATAAGTCAGATCATTCTGTAGCTGAATTGCATCCAGGGGCACTGTATCTTGTAGCGGAATCTCGGCCATCTTTGTGTGACATTCCTTCAACTGAGATACGTGAAATACATCGTGAACTCTGGACAAGGTTTCGGGCAACTCTAGCTGATAAGCTACTTCTCCTCTGCCCTCCAAAACTTTGTACGGTCTCACGAATCGTGGTGCCAGTTTTCCCTTAACTCCGAAACACTTAACTCCTTGAAGTGGGGACACATGAAGATATGCTCTATCTCCAACTTCGTAGGTCACCTCCTTGCGTTTTGTATCTGCATAACTCTTCTGTCGGGACTGGGCTATCTTCAGTTTCTCGCGAATCAACTTGACCTTCTCTTCTGAATCTCTGATTAAGCCGAATCCAAATAACTGACGGTCTCCAACTTCATCCCACATCAACGGTGTTCTGCACCTCCTTCCGTACAAAGCCTCGAAAGGGGCCATCTGCAAATTGGTGTGGTAACTGTTGTTGTAGGAAAACTCTGCGTAAAAGGTAAGTTATCATCCCAACTAGATCCATAATCTAGCGCACAAGCTCTCAACATATCCTCCAGAATTTGATTGACTCTCTCGGTCTGTCCATCTGTCTGTGGATGAAATGTTGTACTGAACTCAAGCCTCGTACCCAAAGTCTCATGCAAATTCTTCCAAAACTTTGAAGTAAACTGTGTTCCTCTATCTGATACAATGGTCCTTGGAACTCCATGCAGACATACGATCCTGGTCATGTATATCTTGGCCAACTTAGCACTCGTGTAAGTGGTCTTCACAGGGATGAAATGAGCTACCTTCATCAAGCGGTCAACTATAACCCATATGGAATCATACCCTGAACGTGTCCCGGGTAATCCTGTGATAAAGTCCATTCCAAGTTTATCCCACTTCCATTCTGGTATGGGTAACGGCTACAATAACCTTGCTGGTTTCTGATGTTCTGCCTTGACTCTCTGACAGACGTCACATACCGCTACATACTCGGCAATGTCCTTCTTCATTCCTGTCCACCAGAAATTCTGCTTCAAATCCAGGTACATCTTAGTGTTGCCTAGATGTATGGAATATAACGAATCATGTGCCTCTTGAAGAATCAACTTCATGATATCCGGGTCATTGGGCACATAGATACGCTCTTCAAACCATAGTGCTCCGTGTTCATCCTCATGAAATCCTTCTGCCTTTCATTTACTCATTCTGCCCTTTATTTCTGCTATACGTTCATCCGTCTTCTGGGCTTCTCAAATCTTACCCAACAAAGTGGATTGAATTTCCAATGTAGAAACATAGCCACTAGGGATTATCTCCAATTGTAGATCTCTGAGGTCATCTGCCAACTCCTTGGGTAATCCTCCGGTTAGGAGAGTATTAACATAACTCTTGTGACTTAACGCATCTGCCACGACTTTGGCTTTTCCTGGATGATAATGTAATCTCATGTCGTAATCCTTTATGACCTCTATCCATCTCCTTTGCCTGAGATTTAACTCCTTCTGCGTGAAGATGTATTTTAAACTCTTTTGATCCGTGTATACATCACAATGGTTTCCAATAAGAAAGTGCCTCCAGGTCTTGAGTTTGTGCACTACGGCTGCTAACTCCAAATCATAGGTGGCATAATTTAATTCATGAGGTTGAAGCTGACGTGAGGCATATGAAACAACTCTTCCTTCTTGCATGAGAACGCCTCCAAGTCATTGACGTGAAGTGTCACAATACACGTGAAAATCCTTACAAATTGTGACACCCCGAGACCGGTGCGCCAGGTGTCAGCCAGTTATTCGTCGTTGTTGCCATGTCATCTGCTTGCGTGTTGCATTTTGCCTGATCATCGTGTGTGTTGCATCAGCATGTTTTCAAAACTTGCATCCGTCCAAGTCCCCTCGTCCATTCCGTTGTCCGTTCTGAGCCCAGACACACTTGCACGTGCCCGCGGCACCTCCGAATATTTATTTTATGAGTGGCCGGAAAATGTTCTCGGAATGGGTTGAAACTTGGCGTGTGGTCTTATTATAGCATAGGTAGACCGCCTGTCAAGTTTTGGCGCGTTCAGAGTTCGTTTGATAGCCCAACGGTTAACCGCGTTAATCACCGAAAGCCTTTTCCCTTTTGGCCCAACACCCCTTCCAACAGCCCACAAACTCTTCCCAACCACCTCCATGCTCTTGGTCGTCGGATCAGGATCGCGTGGCCGAAAACCGCTCCTCATTTGGACCTTCCTAGCTCCCTCTACCTATAAATAGGTGTCTCCCCCATATTTTTCTCGCTGATCCAACCCTAGCCCCGCTCCCACCGCGCGCCGGACATGTCCACTCCGCCCGGACGTGTCCATCCCCGCTGCCACGTCGCCCGGCCAATCCTGCCCCTGCTCTCCTCCACTCACCGCGCGACACATCATCCCGCCAGCCCGCGGAGCCCATCGCGGGCCCGAAACGCCGCCGGCGTCCCAGGCCGCGCCCTGCCACCTCCTGCAGCTGCGCCTCGTCGCCGCCCCTCATCTCCGTCGCCGGCGCGCTCCCCCGCCGCCACGCCGGACCTGCGCAGCTCGCCGCCGCCTCGCCATTCAGCTCGCCGCCGCCCCACTTCCGGTCGGATCCGGCGGGATCAGGGCCGGGAGGTTCTTTCCGCCCTTCTCCGGGCTCCGCACCTTGCCGGCGCCACAGCAACGCCGGCTGCCGCCGCCGCCCTGCGTCCATGCCTGCGCTCGCTCGAGCACGAGGACGACAGCTGGGCGCTCGCCTTGTCCGCTTCGACCGCGTGGGCCTCCTCGCCGCCGAGGCCCACCGCTTCTCCACCCGAGGCCCAGGCCTCCTCGAGCCTGCGGGCCAACTCCAGGCCGTGCCCAGCCAGGCCGCTCCCCTCCATGATGGCCGGCCCAGCCGCATCCCCGGCCTGGCCCAGCTCCCTCGCAAGGCGGGCCCGATCCAGCCGCTGGCCCGCTGCATCCTCCCGCCGGCCTGCTGCCTTCCCCGTCCAACTGGGCCAAGCCCATGGTGAGCAATCCCCCCTATTCCCCGCTCTGTGCGCAAGTTAGTTATATTGCGCTCGTTGTGTTCTGTGAAATTTTGGCTAAGTCCATGAGAACTATTAATAATGTTGCATGTTTGAATGCTTGTAACTTTTCGTGTGTATGTCCAAATTGAGTGAATGATATGTCAAAATGATCGTGGTGATATGCTCTTCATTTTGTTCTATTGTGACATGCTTGTTTGAGTTCATCTTGATGCCCTAATCCCTGTTGCAAAAGTTCTATAAGTTTAAAACTGCTGTTACTTGTAATTTTGTTAGCATGTTTGAGATGTGATAACTTTGTGCATGTTTATCCAAATGGAGCATATGATATGTCAAAATGTTCATTGTGAAGTGCTCTACATGATGGTTGCTGTAGCATTCATGTTAGGTGCCATATTGCCATGTTAATCTCTATTGCAAAAGTGCATGTGACTGTTAAGTGCTGAAACTTGTTATGAGATGCTGATTTCACTTGCTCATTGCTATTGATGTGTTTGTCTTCATGCCACATGTCTATATGTTTTAGAAGCACAATCATATGGTCTTTGCTGTGGTGCAATCCAGTTTTCATGATATGCCTTGAGGTGACCTGAACAAGCTTGTAAACATGCCATGCCAATGTTGCTGTTTTATACTTAGTGAAAAAACTCCTAAGTCTGGAATCTGTTAAGCCTGATGCTATGTTTGCTTGATGCCCCACTCAAATCCATGCATGTTTTAGTATGTCAAATGATCATGTCTTGTTGTCCATGTTATTATCTATCCATTCATGCCCTTGTTTGCATATATGGCCTGCTGTAGCTTATTTATTTCTTGCTCTCAAGTTGCTATAAATTTTACCTGTCAGGATTTTGTCAGCATGTTCAATTTGGTGGAGCTTGTTGATATTGATCCATGCCTCCTATGGAGTTGTTTGATGTAGGATATGTCTACTACATGTCCATGATCTTTATATACTCAGTAGAGTTGATATGCTTGTTGTTTTGTGCCTCCGAAGGCAGCATCGTGATGATGTTTTTGCCTTCCCAGATTTTGGCTAAGTCTGCATAAATTTATTGCAACTTGCCATGCTTGGTTAATTGTGTTCGAGCAAGCTTTTGGGTGTGTTCTAAGTTCATGCTTGTTAAGTATCATGTCTATTTCACATCCATGCCTCTTGTTACCATGTTTGGGTGCTGTAGCTTAATTATACCTTGCTCCAAAGTTGCTATGTGGCTGTTAACTTCAGCTTTGCATAGTAACTTGTTTTGCTCACAACTTCTAGCCCGTTGCTCCATTTTGAGTGTGCTATATATGAAGATTGTGTGATTTTGCATGTAGAAGCATAATATCTGATTGTTTTCATGCTTGGGGTGTGTTTGCTTGATGTTTGGGTGCATCTTGCACCGTTGACTTGCTTATCTTGTTTTGCTCATATCTTCTAGGCCGTAGCTCCGAATAAAACAAAATTTATATGAAATTTGACTAGAATTTCGAGTAGATCATCTTTGTCGGGGGAAACTGTCCACCACGAGCACCTATGGGACCGAAGCCCCTTGCTTGTGTGGTAAGAGGGCGGAGGGAGCACGAAGAGCAGATCGTAGTGAACACGCGGGCAGTTTTACCCAGGTTCGGGCCGCGATGGACGCGTAAAACCCTACTCCTGCTTGGTTTGTATTGAGTTGGAGAGCTCGGGAGCTTGAAGAACTAGCTACACCGAGCGTATGAGCGATCTAGGTTCCGAACCCCCTCCATGTTGTGCATGGGCCTCCTTTTATAGTGCAAGGGGTCACCGACAGGTGTCAACGTAGGAGAAAGGGGTAAAAAGCGTAAAAGTGGTGGTAGTTGTAACAGTGCGGGAATAGTGGAGCTACAGTGTGTGAACAGTGGTCGCTACCTACTTTGACAGTGGGGGACAAGAGCATTCAATGCCCGTCGCCGTCGACCCCAAAAGCGCCCGCCCTTGCGTCTCCGTTTGCCACGGCGATGGCTTTACCACCGTGGAGTGCCACCGTGTCCCCCAGGCTGCACAGCCATCCGCCACGCGTCCCAGGAGAGGCCCCAGGGCGACGCGTGGTTCGATGAGCTGGAGCGCGGGCACGCAGCGCAACTCTCCCGGCAAGCACCTTGCCGGGATCTTGACCTTGCCGGGCCCGGGAGCTTGTCGGGCTCTGAAGCTTGTCGCTCCCCGGGCCCTGCCGGGGCGCATGTTGCGCCGAGGCATGTCTTCCGTAATGTAATCCTCTAGTCTTCCTGGCAAGCTCCTCTTGCCAGGGCCTTACGTGAGTGAGGTAATCTTGAGCCTGGAACGGCCTTCCCGGCAAGCTCCACTCGCCGGGGTCTCGATCTTCTGTCTTGTATACTTTGTTTTTGAATGGTTTTATATGGAGCAGGAAGGTCTCCGACGAGCGCGTGGTAGGCCCTGCCGCGGGAAGCTGCTACTTCCCGTGCACAAGTTGGGGTACTGAGGTACCCCTACCTTAGTACACCGACAGGAGCCCCCGGGCCTGGGCCACACACGGTGCCGAGCGCTGTTGGGCCAGGCCCAAAACAGTGCACGGGCACGCGCGGCCCACGGCACGCCGAATCCACTTCCGCATCCGCCGCGTCCTCCCGTAACGGCACGCGTCGATTGCGGCGTCGTGGGATGGGACGTGGCCACGTTCTTTTAATGGAAAGAGCGAAACGCCCCCCCACTTCCCCATAAAAGAAGAGGAAGCAGGAGCGGTTCCCCTCCTACGCTTTCATTGCATCTTCTTCCATCTCCAGAGATCCCCTCTTACGCTCCACCTCGACACCTCCTCCGCCGCCGTCCGCATCTGCGGTGCCGCCGGACCCTTCGTTCCCCTTCCCTCGCCGCCTCCGCCATGGCCCCGAAGACCGAGAAGGCGAAGGTGGAGAAGATCAAGAAGGAGAAATCGGAGCAAGCGGCGAGGCTTACCTTGTTGCGGAAGCGGAACCTCGTCTTCTCGCCGAGGCTCAGCGCGCGGGAGCTCTGGAACAAGTACTACTTGTTCTGGGCCAAGAAGACCAAGGCGCATCCCCGCACCCGAGCCTATCCGGCCGCCGCCAAGGACAACTACCCCGGCGGGTACTATTTCTTCGCAGCTTTCTTCCACTGCGGTCTCTGTCCCCCTTTTTCTGATTTCTTCTGCGACATAATGCACACCTACAGCCTCCATCTTCTTGACTTCACCCCCAACGCCATCCTCACGATGGCGGTTTTCGCACATATGTGCGAAAACTATATTGGGATATATCCGAACGTAGCATTGTTTAGGCACTTCTTTACCCCTAGAGCAGAGGCCGGCGCCCCCCTCTCCGGAGGGATATCTTGGGTCTTTCGTCTGAACAAGAAGGAGTCCTACTTGCCGGGGGAGCTCCGCGGCAAGTGGGAGGAGTGGCGTGCAGACTGGTGTTGGATTGTCGAGGATCAGCCGCAATCTTTCACCGCGCCGCGCACAACACCTATCGTGCGCGGCAGGGACTGGAGCGAGCTGGATTCGGACGACAACAAGCTCAATGTCGCCCTCATCAGGATTCTTCGTCTCCGGGTAGCAAGGTTGTCTGTCGGAGAAGTAGGCACAGATTTCCTCCGCCGCCGCATCGCCCCCCTTCAAGATAGGAAGAGGCCGGCCTGGGAGTACGGCAACTCGGCGGATATAATGAGGCTGTGCCCCGGGCTCAACTTCAACTTCACATCACTGGAGCTGAAGGGGATGGTCCGGGAACTATTTAAGCATGACCCGGCCCACCCAGAGTGGTTCAGAGGTCCCCGGGGAGTGGTGCCTCTCTTAAACAGCACGGCCCGGGATTCCCTTCGCGCCATGATGCCCGCGTGTGACTCGCACGGCGTCGACCGCACGTGGATTCCGCCCAAGCCAGACGTCGTCTTGAACTTCTTCGACAACCTGGTGGAGGTGGCGAAGAACAAGAACAAGGTCCGGGAGTTGACACGGGACACCACCGACCAGGAGATAGCGTACATAGCTTCTCGGGTTGAAGAGGCCGCTGCGGCCGCAGCGGCAGGAGAATTCGGCTTCACGCCGGAGGAGGCAGAGGCTGCGGAAACGTCCTGCCAAGCAGAGGAGGCGGAGATCCGCAGGCTGCTGAAGCTGCCTCCCGACGAGCTCGCCGGGGTCCCTTCCTTGAGGCACTCCGGGATCCCCGGGATCTTGACCGAGGCCGCGGCGAGAGGCAACGCCGCCGGAGGGAACAGAGGCGCCGCAGGGAGCGGAGGCGCCGGAGGGAGCGGAGGCGCTGGAGGGAAAGCGGCCACAGTGCAGGATGCTGGGCCCAGCAAGCCTGCCGGGGAGGAGGAGGAGGAGGAGGACGCCGGGGCCGACGGAGACTCCGACGGATCCCTGGGGCTCTACGCTGACGACCTCTCCTCGTCGTCGGAGACCTCCCCGCCTCGGGCAAGCCTTAGGCGTTCTCCGCTGAAGCGTCTCCGCAAGACGGCGACGGGGACGAGGGCGCAGGCGCCCCGACAACAACCAGCTCGCCGGGCGGCGCGAGCTAACCGGGGGAGCCAAGCTGCGACGGGGGCGCCCGGCGCACCAACCACGGCGGGGGCGACCCGCACACAGGCCACGACGGAGGCGACCCGCGCACAGGCCACGGCGGAGGCGCCCCGCACGACAGCGCCAAGCGGAGGAAGGTCTTCGCAGAGCGGAGCGGCAGCTCCGCCCGCTCCCCGGGCCTCGGCTACCACAGGGGCTGGGTCTTCGCAACCCCCAGCCCCGGGGACCGCCAAGCGCCCGAGGGAGTCTTCGCCTCCTGCTCCTCGCGCGGACGCGCCTCAGGTGGCGTTTGACTTCTCCGCCTTGAGCGACGACGACGACGAGGAGGAACAGGAGTAAGAACTTGAGATCTTGCATTTTCTTTACCATTATCTTGATTCTTGTTGATGCTGATATTGCTTTTGTTTTAATCTTCAGGACCTTGGCGGAGCGAGTGGCGAAGAAGGCCAAGGTCCCCGTGGTTGAGGTCGCGGATGACTCGCCTGTCGCGGCGACTGGGGACGTGCCGGAGACGAGCCTGCCGGACCCGAGCGCTGCTCCGAGGAGCAGCCCCCAGCGCAGCCCCCAGCGTAAGTCTGGGTTCCGTACTTCCGCTCGTCGGGCACGCTAAAGGATTTGTTCTTGTGCTAATATCTTGATGTTTTCGTCTTGTCTTGACTGTCTTGTGCAGAGGTGGAGCCACAACCACAGGAGCGTCCGGAGGTCGCTCCCGAGGAGCCGCGGGCCCCGCCGTCCCCGCCAAGGCCGAACTCCCCGGCAAGGGAGAGCACTCCGCCGAGGGCGGGTACTCCGCCAAGGACGAGTACCCCGCCAAGGGCGAGCAGCCCGGCGAGGGCGGCCACTCCGCCAAGGCAGAGCTCCCCGGCGAGGGAGCCCGCCGCTGGAGACGTCCGTCAAGGTAAGTTCCGTAACTTTGTCTTTTTGGATTTGCCTCTTTTTGGATATTTGCTTGAACTTCTTTTGCTTTTTCTTCTTCTTCTAGATCCTCCTCCCCCCGAGCAGACGGAGACGGAGGTCATCGACGTCGAGGAGGAGGGCGCGCAGGGCGGCGGCGGCGACGCCCCTGTTGCTGAGGACACGGCGGGAGCCGCCGAGCCGGCTGTGGAGGAGACCGCTCCGGCTGCGGACGCAGCGGCCGGGGAGGGGGACGGCGACCGCACTGCCGGCCCGGAGGCGGCAGGAGCATCGAGTGCTGCGCCGGCCGCCTACCCCTCCACCGAAAAGGAGCAGGCTGGCTACTATCTTGAAGCTCCCAACGGCGTCTTCATCCAGATGCCGTGGGGTTCTTCGTCGCGAGCCCCCGCGGAGGGCGAGGCCTTCGATGGAGAAGTTCTCGCCTCCGCGGGACTGAAGATTGTCGAGGCGCCCGGCGGAAGCGACGGGCCCGAGGAGGAGAAGCTGCTTCATCAGCTCCTGGCCCTTTACCGGGCCAGGCAGGCGAAGCTTGCTTCTCGGGAGGCTCTTGCCGCCAAGGCCGCCATCGAGATGGAGAAGCGCGCGGCGGAGCTCCGCGCCGCCAACCAGGCTGCCCTCCGCGAGGTGGCGGAGGAGCGCGAGAGGCTCGCCGGGGAGTACCAGGAATGGTTGCTGGAGAAGGCCGAGGCCGAAGAGCAGCAGCGGCTCGCCGGGAAGGAGCTGTCCCGGCGAGAAGGAGAGCTGACCCAGCGGAAGGTCAACCTCGACTCCCACGAGGAAGACCTTGCCGCTCGGGAACAGGCCCTTGGCGGAGAGCTGAAGGAGGCGAAAGCTGCCGCGGCTGCCGCGGAGACCGCCAAGGAGGAGCTTGCCGCCAAGGTCGCGCAACTGGAGGAGTCACTGAAGGCGAGCGTGGAGAGGGTCGCCGCGCTCAACACAGAGCGCGAGAAGGACGCCCACACCAACTCCGAACTCCAGGTGCGTCTTTCCAAGAAGGGCGACGAGTTGAAGGCCGCCAAGGACTCCATTGAGGATCTCGAGCTGAAAGTTTCCACGCTGAAGGACTCGCTCGACGCCGTCCGGGATCGGGAAACTAAGCTGAAGGAGGAGCTCCGCAAGGAGCGAAGCTTGGTGGAGAGCGCCAACACAGCGGCCGAGAACTTCCGCCGGACCGTCGAGGTATGGACCGAGGACTTGGTGTCTTCTGCCTCCAACATCGACCAGGAGCTGCTGGCGCTGAACTTGGAGCACCTCATCTACTCTCCGGACCCAAACCTCCCTCACAGCGCCAAGCTTAGCCTCTTCTTCAGGGGAATCGCGCCGGCTCTTGCAGATCTTCGGAAGAAGATTCCCGCGCAACTGGCCGAGGAGTCGCGCCAGCTCTGCACGGGAACCTTGGAGCGCGTACTGACGAAGATTGTATACCGCAATCCCGGTATAAACCTCACCAACGTTCTCCGCAGCTTGCCGGCCGATGCGAACATGGAGGCGCTGAAGGCGCAGGTCGCCCACATCATTGCCAAAGTGAACAAGATCTCCAGGGTTGAGGGCGACCGCGTAGATTAGGCCTCCTTTATCTTTATCTCTTTTTGTTGCTGCATAGGGTGTTATGAACTCATTAATCATTGCGACAAGTTATCCTTTGTAAGATATTTATCTTATTTTGATCAATCAGTGCAATGTCATCTTCCTTGTCTTGGTCATCTACTTTGTATGTTTTTCACCCTACGCTCCCGGGGAGCTTGCCGGTAAGGGGCCCTTGCCGCGAGCGCTGAGTGCTGGACTCTGAGCAGCCCGCTGGCCAAGGTCTTACCGGCAAGCAACCTTGCCGCAGCTAGTCGCAACGCACTCAGCTTGTTGAGTGAACTCGAAAACGAAACAAGGGCGCGACACTTGTCGCAGCTCACTCAAATCGTTGAGCGTACTCGAAAACAAGACAAGGGTGCGGCTAGCTACGGGTAGGCTCCTCCGCGCACATGTTTTCCATACAAAGTGTGATTGTTCAAGGAAGACAACTTAAAATTAAAAATTTGAACTGATCAAATTCTAATAACTTAGCTTTCATATATTGCTTGCTTCTCGGTAAGGCTTCTCTTTCTTGAACAGCACTTGATTCCTCCTCCATCTCCTTCCCCCCCGGCAAACTTGTGCGC
Organism: Secale cereale; assembly: GCA_902687465.1. Taxonomy (NCBI): domain Eukaryota; kingdom Viridiplantae; phylum Streptophyta; class Magnoliopsida; order Poales; family Poaceae; genus Secale; species Secale cereale. The sequence continues at coordinate 68,713,085 of LR738713.1, forward strand.
GAGGAACATTCCTTCTGCTTAAGAGGCAAGGAAAAAGAAAAGGGAAACAAGTATATGGCCTTTCGGCGTGCTAATGCTTACCGGATAAGTACGTTGCACAAGATGCCAAATAACACATGCAAATAGCAAAGAAAAGCATGCAAAAGGCAAATAGCGCAAAACACAAAGCTTTACTGATGCACGGGGTCTGCGCCCGGCTTTGTACAAAGGGTTACATGCATCAGCGGCAAAGCTTGTACAAAAGGTGGTTGCCGGAGCGGATCACGGCAACCGCGCCTTATGGGTGAAACTTGCGAAGATGCTCTATGTTCCAGGAGTTGCTCACCGGTAAGCCTTCTTCGGTCTCAAGGCGGACAGCGCCGGGCCTTGTGACTTGTCTCACCCGATAAGGGCCTTCCCACTTCGGCGTCAACTTGTTGGAATTCTTGGCGGACTGAACACGCCGAAGAACAAGGTCGCCTTCCTCGAGACTCATGGCCTTGACCTTGCGGCTATGGTAGCGGTGCAAGGCTTGCTGGTATCGAGCAGCTCGTACAGCAGCCTGGAGACGTTCCTCCTTGAGGAGCAATGCATCATCTTGCCGCAGTTGCTCTTGCTCGAGCTCATCATAAGCGAGCACTCGAGGAGATCCGTATACGAGTTCCGTGGGGAGAACTGCCTCTGCTCCATAGACTAGAGCAAAGGGTGTCTGTCCGGTGGCTCGACTTGGTGTCGTTCTGATTGACCAAAGAGCCGCCGGTAGCTCCTCTATCCAATTTCTTCCGCACTTGCGCAGCCTGTCAAAGGTCCTCGTCTTGAGTCCGCGCAGCACTTCAGCATTTGCCCTCTCCGCTTGACCGTTGCTTCTCGGGTGAGCAACAGAAGCGAAACAGACCTTGGCGCCAAGGTCTTGGACGTACTGCATGAAGGTGCGGCTAGTAAATTGTGTACCGTTGTCGGTGATGATCCTGTTGGGGATTCTGAAATGGCAAACAATTGACCTGAAGAACCTGACCGCTGACTGTGCTGTCACCTTTCTCACTGGCTCCACTTCTGGCCATTTTGTGAACTTGTCGATTGCAACGTACAAGTACTCAAAGCCCTCGACGGCTCGGGGGAAGGGGCCGAGGATATCGAGCCCCCAGACCGAGAAGGGCCAGGACAAAGGAATTGTTTGGAGAGCTTGAGCTGGCTGATGAATCTGCTTTGCATGGAACTCGCACGCTTCACACTTGGTTACTAGTGCAGTTGCATCTTGGAGGGCTTCTTGCCAGAAGAACCCTTGCCGGAAAGCTTTCCCGGCAAGCGCCCTTGCGCCAATGTGGTGGCCGCATATGCCTCCGTGTATTTCTGCCAACAGCTTCTGTCCATCTTCCCTGGAGATGCACTTCAATCTGACACCATTGAGCCTTCTTCTGTACAGCTCGTTATCCACGAACTGGTACATACTTGACTGCCTCGTTATCTTCTCTATTTCTTCTGGGTCGTCGGGAAGTTCTCCAGTTTGCAGAAAACGGACGATCTGCTGTGCCCATGCCGGAGCCTGAGGCTCAACGGCAAGGACTAAAGGCATGAGGGCCGCTGCGGGGACCCCAGCTTCTACGGCAAGAACCTCCGGTTCCGCCGGAGCTGATGATCCCCCGGCAAGCTCGCCGGGGCGAGGCTTGTCGCGAACACCTGCTTCAACTGCACAGATCCTTGGATCTACAGGAGCAGACTGTTCCTCAGCGTTCTGATCGTTGATCTTGGGGACCTTGGCGGCGGTTTCAGGAAGATCCGCCGGCAAGGAGTCGCCGGAGACCAACTTCCTCTTCTTGGACTGCCCAAGTGATGGTGTAACGGATGGTTGAGTCAGCTTGAGCAAGAAGGTCCCTGGTTCCACAGGTAACTTCATCGAAGCACACTTTGAAAGGCCATCTGCTATTTCATTCTGAGCTCTCGGGACGTGCTCCATTTGCAGACCTTCAAAGTGCTCCTCAAGCTTCCTCACTTTATCTACATAAGCTTCCATCAAAGGGCTCTGGTAACTCTTGTTGACTTGCCGGACCACCAACTGAGAATCTCCCCGCACAATCAGCTTCCTGATCCCAAGTTCGGCCGCAATCCTGAGGCCGGCAAGCAAGCCTTCATATTCAGCAGTGTTGTTTGTCGCTTGCTCCCTGGGAAAGTGCATCTGGATAACATACTTGAGGTGCTCTCCGGTGGGCGCGATGAGTACCACGCCGGCACCGGCGCCTTGCAGCGAGAAGGCACCATCAAAATACATTACCCATTCACTTGTCGCTTCTTGTACGGGTGCACTTGTTTCTTGGACTTCTTCATCGGGTGTTGGGGTCCACTCAGCTATGAATTCTGCCAAAGCTCGGCTCTGTATGGTTGAAGTACTTTCAAACTTGAGTCCAAAGCTCGACAGCTCCAGTGCCCACTCAACGATCCTGCCTGTTGCTTCTGGATTGTGCAATATCCTCTTCAGCGGAAAGCGAGTGACCACTGTTATCTCATGTGCCTGGAAGTAATGGCGCAGCTTTCTCGAGGCCATGAGGAGGCCGAAAAGCAACTTTTGCACACCAGAGTATCTTGATCTAGCCCCCTGGAGAAGGGAACTTACAAAATACACTGGGCGCTGCACCATCTTCTTCCGCACCTCTTCCTGTTCCTGCGCAGAGTTGTCCTTGTCGGGGCCAGAGTTTGTCGGAGCAGCCCCCTGCTTGTCGCTGGATTCGCTTGCCGGTGGTGCAGACTCCTCGTCGGCCTCCCTCTCCGCTACTAACGCAGCACTAACCACCTGGTTGGTTGCCGCTAGGTATAGCAACAACTTTTCCTGTGGTCTAGGTGCGACAAGTATTGGAGTGGAGGATAGGTACCGTTTCAAATCATGCAGCGCCGCCTCCGCCTCCGGAGTCCACTCCATGGGACCTGCCTTCTTCAGGATTTTGAAGAAAGGCAGGGCGCGTTCTGCAGACTTCGAAATGAACCTACTGAGGGCAGCCACACAACCCGCAAGCCTTCTGACATCCTTGACGCGCTTCGGGGCCTCGATCTGCTCGATGGCTTTAATCTTGTCGGGGTTAGCTTCAATCCCCCTCTGTGACACAAAGAACCCGAGAAGCTTGCCGGAGGGGACTCCAAAGACGCACTTCTCGGGGTTCAACTTGAGCTGTATCTTGCGCAGGTTCTGAAATGTCTCTTCCAGATCTTGGACCAGGGTATCTTTGCTCTTACTCTTCACCACGATGTCATCCATGTAAGCCTCTACATTTCTGTGGATCTGTGGCTCGAAAGCAGTGTGCACTACCCTTGCGAATGTTGATCCTGCATTCTTCAGTCCAAATGGCATGCTTATGAAGCAATAAGTGCCACATGGAGTGATAAATGCAGTCTTCTCTTCATCTTCTTCGGCCATAAAGATCTGGTGGTAGCCTGAATATGCATCAAGAAAAGAGAGTAGCTCACATCCGGCGGTGGAGTCAACGATCTGGTCAATGCGCGGCAAAGGGAATGGATCCTTGGGACATGCTTTATTCACATCGGTGAAGTCTATACACAGTCTCCACTTCCCGTTGGCCTTGCGCACGACGACTGGGTTTGCTAACCACGTCGGATGGATCACACCTCTAACTAGGCCTGCTGCCTCTAGCTTCTTGATTTCTTCATTGATGAATTCTTGGCGCTCCACGGCCTGCTTCCTCACCTTCTGCTTGACGGGCCGCGCATGAGGACAAACAGCAAGCTTGTGCTCAATCACCTTCCTGGGAACACCGGGGATGTCAGATGGTTGCCATGCAAACACATCGACATTCGCCCGCAGGAAGGCAACGAGCGCGCTTTCCTATTTGCTGTCAAGCGTGGCACTAATGGTGAAGGTACCAGCAGTGCCGTCCTCCTTGGCGGACACCTTCTTGGTTGCCGGAGGAGCGGCCATCCCCTTCTTACACTTGCCGGTGGAGCTCGATGGAACGTCCTCGACGGCAGCGCAGCACTCCGAAGAGGTGCGGTTGCCGTAGTGGGCCCCAGAGCACTTGCCGGACTTGGTCTTCGTCTTCTTCCCCCCGGGAGCTTCAGCGGCAAGTGTGTCCTTCTCTGCTGCAGCTGCTGCATCCCGGTAGATCTTGTCGGCGCAGACAAGCGCATCCTTCTTGTCGCCGTGGACAGTGATGACGCTTATCGGCCCAGGCATCTTGAGTACGTTGTAGGCATGGTGGGAAGCTGCCATGAACTTGGCGAGGGCGGGACGGCCGAGTATTCCATTATACGGCAATGGAATATCGGCGACGTCGAATGTAATGCGCTCAGTCCTGAAGTTGAGCTCCCCGCCAAAAGTCACCGGCAGAGTTATCTTCCCCTTGGGCTTGCTCCTCCCCGGGTTTATTCCTTGGAAAGAACCGGTCTCTTCGAGCTCGCCATCTGGAATTTGGAGTTTCTTGATCACAGCAGAGGAGATCAAGTTAAGCCCGGCCCCGCCGTCAACCAACATTTTGGTGACCTTGAGGTTACGGATGGTGGGGGAAACCAGCATCGGCAAGCACCCGACCGCAGTGGTGCGGTCAGGGTGATCCTCAAGATCAAAAATGATGGGCGTGCTGGACCATTTGAGGAGCATGCGCGACTCCACGGGCGGCTCTGCTGCGTTCACCTCGCGCACCCACTGCTTGAGTTGGTGGTGGGAGGTGTGCAGAGAGGCGCCGCCGTCGACGCACAGGACCTCTGTGGCCTTCTGGAACTCCTGCTCGCTGTTATCCTCATCCTCCATGTCTTCGTCGTCGTCCTCTTCATCCTTGTCGCGGCCCCGGGGAGGTCGGTCACCTTGCCGCTGCTTGGCCTTGCCGCGGCGTCCTCCCCGGCCGTTGAATGGCCGCTTCTTGCTTGGTTCCCCACCACCACCTTGGGCCTTCTCCTTGTCGCGCCTCTCGTACTCAGCTTTCTGCTGCTCGACGAGGTACTCGACGCGTTTGCAGTTGGAGAGGTCGTGGCCCTTGGTGCGGTGGATCTTGCAGTATTGCTTGTCGGAGCCGTCCTGCTTGTCGGCTGCCGCTACAGGGGCAGGCTCCTTGCCGGAGCCGCCAGCCTGTGCTTGCTTGGCGGGAGCCTCCTTGCCGGACTTCTCGACGGCGAGCACTTCCTTCTTGTTCTTCCTTCTGTTATTCCGCCGCCGGCTCTTCTTTGCCGGGGCGGTGTCGTCGCTGTCGCTTCCTCCTGCGCCAGCATCCTCCCTGGGGAGTTTCCTCCCCTCTTCTGCGCGTGCGCACTTATCAGCCAGAGCATAGAGCTCGCTGACATCCCGAATCTTGGTCATGGCCATTTCTTCACGCATGCGGCGGTTACGCACGTTCTGGTGGAACGCGCTGATAACCGTGGCAGGGTGGACGTCGGGGATGTTGTGCTGCACTCGACTGAAGCGTTGGATGTATTTGCGCAGGGATTCCCCTTCCTTCTGGGCCAGAATGTGGAGATCGCTCTCCTGGCCGTGGGGTTTGTGGCCGCCCGTGAAGGCGCCAACAAACTGGTGGCAAAGATCTGCCCAAGAAGAAATGGAGCCTTCCGGCAAGTGCATAAGCCACGAACGAACGTTCGGCTTAAGCACGAGCGGGAAGTAGTTCGCCAAAATCTTCTCGTCGCGCCCCCCGGCAGCCTGCACCGCGATGGTGTATACGCTGAGGAATTCTGAGGGGTGCGTCTTGCCGTCGTACTTCTCCGGTACGTCGGGCTTGAAATTCTTCATGCTGGGCCACTGGACGCGCCGCAGCTCGCGGGTAAACGCAGGGCAACCTGCTGCGTACGGCAAGTCGCCTGGTTCACCGGGCGCGCGCGTGTCGACAGCGTTCCCAGCTCTCTGGTCTGATTGTCGCCGAGCTTCTCGGCGGCGCTCGATCGTCGTTCGAGCGTCTTCTTGTCGCTGGTCGTCAAGGACTTGGCGCTGGTCCCGACGAGCCCGCGGGTCCGATGACGCCGTGGAGCCGTCGTCGGCGTTGTTCCGGCAGGGCGGCGTCTTCTGCTTCTGCGGCGGGGAGTGCACGGTGGTTGCACCCCCGGCGGTCTTGTCGCCGTCGGCCTTCGTCTTCTCGACTTGCCGCGGCCGCGAGGTCGCCGGCTGCTGCGGCGTATCGTTGTTGGCGAAGGCGATCAGGCTCTGGATGGTGGCCCTCCAGTCTTCGGCCTTGTCTGCCGCTGGAGGGAAGTCGAGGAGCAGTTGCGCCCTTGCGAGCGCTTCTGCTGGAGTGGAGGGGAGCGGGGGCGAGCGGTGCGAGGAGCGGGATATGCTCGGACTCCTAACAGCGTTAGAAGGAGCAGGGTCCCGCCCCGGCGTCCGCGCTTTGCTTGTGCCCAGACGGTGGTCCGGAGCATCCCGCGAGCCTCCGGTTTGCCCTTGGCCCAGCAAGCGGATGCCACCTCCTGTGACATGGCGTTGCTGGGTAGTCGTTTGCTGAGACGGACGCGGCGCGTCCACGGAGACCGAGGCTCGGTCGTCCGTTCTGTCTTTGGATTTGGTGGCGCCGCGAATGTCCTCGCCGGCGACCACCCTTCCGATGGCGTCTCCCCCGCCCACCGTTGGCTCCGGTGGCGGCGGGTGAGACGCAGACGGGCCTGCGACCTCCGAAGCCTTCTTCTTCGGGGCCATGGCGCAGTTGCTGGTGAAGTTGCTGATGAAACTGGAGAGGTTGATGAAGAGTGCGCCCGCGTGAACGCCGGATAAGGTTCGCACAACCTCGACGCCCCCTACCTGGCGCGCCAAAGATGTCGGGGGAAACTGTCCACCACGAGCACCTATGGGACCGAAGCCCCTTGCTTGTGTGGTAAGAGGGCGGAGGGAGCACGAAGAGCAGATCGTAGTGAACACGCGGACAGTTTTACCAAGGTTCGGGCCGCGATGGACGCGTAAAACCCTACTCCTGCTTGGTTTGTATTGAGTTGGAGAGCTCGGGAGCTTGAAGAACTAGCTACACCGAGCGTATGAGCGATCTAGGTTCCGAACCCCCTCCACGTTGTGCATGGGCCTCCTTTTATAGTGCAAGGGGTCACCGACAGGTGTCAACGTAGGAGAAAGGGGTAAAAAGCGTAAAAGTGGTGGTAGTTGTAACAGTGCGGGAATAGTGGAGCTACAGTGCGTGAACAGTGGTCGCTACCTACTTTGACAGTGGGGGACAATAGCATTCAATGCCCGTCGCCGTCGACCCCAAAAGCACCCGCCCTTGCATCTCCGTTTGCCACGGCGATGGCTTTACCACCGTGGAGTGCCACCGTGTCCCCCAGGCTGCACAGCCATCCGCCACGCGTCCCAGGAGAGGCCCCAGGGCGACGCGTGGTTCGATGAGCTGGAGCGCGGGCACGCAGCGCAACTCTCCCGGCAAGCACCTTGCCGGGATCTTGACCTTGCCGGGCCCGGGAGCTTGTCGGGCTCTGAAGCTTGTCGCTCCCCGGGCCCTGCCGGGGCGCATGTTGCGCCGAGGCATGTCTTCCGTAATGTAATCTTCTAGTCTTCCTGGCAAGCTCCTCTTGCCAGGGCCTTACGTGAGTGAGGTAATCTTGAGCCTGGAACGGCCTTCCCGGCAAGCTCCACTCGCCGGGGTCTCGATCTTCTGTCTTGTATACTTTGTTTTTGAATGGTTTTATATGGAGCAGGAAGGTCTCCGACGAGCGCGTGGTAGGCCCTGCCGCGGGAAGCTGCTACTGCCCGTGCACAAGTTGGGGTACTGAGGTACCCCTACCTTAGTACACCGACAATCTTGGTGCATGTTAACTTGCTGTTTAACAACTTCAACTTAAGGTTTGTTCAGATCTGGACCAAATTCAAAATGTGCATATGAGGACTTACCAGATTTGTTATATGTTGATTCCGGCCTCATTTAAACTTGTTGGTTTGTGTTGTTCTTGTGTGCATCATCCCTTGCCATGAATTGCATCATATAGAATTGTATTGCATCATACTTTGTTGAGCTTTATGTCGTGTTCTTGTGTTGTGTGTTTACCTTGTTGTGTGCTTCTTCTCGCTAGTTCTTTTGCATTGCGATCGTGAGGATTCATTCGTCTACATGTGGTTCGTCTTCGAGGCTTCTTCTTCGTCTACTTTATGGACTCATTCTTCTTCCTTGAGGGATCTCAGGCAAGATGACCATCCCCTGGATACCTTCACTATCATTGCCATGCTTAGTTATCTCGATGCTATCATTATATGTCGCGCTACCCATCATTATTTTCAGCCCCTCTCCTTGTTGCCATGAAACCTCTAACCTTTGACACCTTCCTAGCAAACCATTGTTTGGCTATGTTACCCGCTTGCTCAGCCACTCTTATAGCGTTGTTAGTTGCAGGTGAAGATGAAGGTTGATCCATGACGGATCTTGTTGTTGGAATATCACAATATATCTTATATATATTAACACACCTATATACTTGGCAATGGGTGGAAGGCTTGGCCTTTTGCTCGGTGTTTTGTTCCACTCATGCCATCTTAGGAGCCGATAAACCGGCGTTATGTTCCTTGATTTTGCGTTCTTTACACGGTTGGGTATATGGGGACCCCTTGACAGTTCGTCTTTGAATAAAACTCCTCCAGCAAGGCCCAACATTGGTTTTAATTTGCTCATAATAACAACTTAATTAATTAATTAATTGCATAGGGAGTTAGCGCTACCCGAGGATTCTTTCTACATAGCAGGGGGCCAGTGCTGATGGTGTTGGTCCCAAACGGGGGGACTGCGGGGCCACCTCGGGGAAACTCAAGGGCTGGCTCCCGTAGGCTCACCTATCCGGTTGTGGCCTGAGACGAGATACGCGCAGCTACTATCAGGGTGTCGGCACGCCGAGAGGTCTTGCTGGACTTTTTTTACCATTGTCGAAATGTCTTGTGCACCGGGATTCCGAGCCTGATTGGATTGTCCCTAAGATAAGGAGTGATATTATTATTACTTCTGCTGATCGTGAGAGCTTATGATGGGCTAAGTTGGGACACCCCTACAGGGTGATGATCTTTCGAAAGTCGTGCCCGCAGTTATGTGGCAGATTGGAATTTTTTAATGTCCAGTTGTAGAAAACTTGACAAAGGATCCGAAGTAAAACACACAACTGCATGAGTAACCGTGACTGTCTCTTTTCACTTTGAGAAGAGAACACGGTGGGGTTATGTTTGACCCGTAGGTAGTTTAGGATCTTTAGCGATCATTACTAGTTTGCAACTGTCTGCGTAGATGCTCATCTTATTCTTGTACTCATAAGTTAGCCACCATACTTATGCTTAGCCGCTGTTGCAACCTCACCACTTTACCTCTTCCTACCCTTTAAGCTTTGCTAGTCTTGTTACCCATGGTTATGGGATTGCTGAGTCCTCGTGGCTCACATATACTAAACCAACAGTTGTAGGTGCAGGTTTCTGATGACTTGACGTGAGAGCGATGATCGTTGTGTTGGAGTTCTTTCTTCTTCTTCTTCTTCTTCAGTCTTGGGTTAGGTTCCGGGTCGGCAGCCTGGGATAGCAGATGGATGTCATTGTGCTTTTCATGTTTGCATCCGTAGTCGGATGCCTTGTATTGATGTTGTTGTATTCATGTGACTTGTATGTATTGTTGTATCCCCCATGTATGTATGTAATGGTACGATGTAATGATATCCATCTTGCTAAGCGCCCGAAATGCGGTTGTGCCCCAATCACGTAAGTGTCACGTGATCGGGATATAATCGCATCTTGGGCCCGACACAAATATTCAGGAGTATCAGCACTGGGGCTGTAACCAAACGCTTCTTCAACTCCTGAAAACTGGCCTCACATTCTTTGGTCCAATTGTACTTACTTTCCTTCTTCAGCAACTCCATCATGGGCTTCACAATCTTGGAGAAATTCTCAATGAACCTCCGATAATATCATGTGAGTCCAAGAAAACTACGAATCTCTCCAACTGATGTGGGTGCCTTCCATTCCGTAATGGCCTCTACTTTGGAAGGGTCCACTGATATACCATCTCCTAAAATAACATGTCCGAGAAATCCTACTTTCTTCAACCAAAACTCACATTTGCTGAACTTGGCATATAACTGATGTTCCCTGAGCTTCTCGAGAACTAAACACAAATGTTCCTTGTGCTCCTCTTCGTTCTTGGAGTAAACCAATATGTCATCAATGAACACTACCACAAACTTATCCAAGAACTCCATGAATACCTTGTTCATCATACTCATGAAATAGGCAGGGGCATTAGTCAATCCAAATGACATAACTGTGTACTCGTAAAGCCCGTACCTTGTGGTAAAAGCTGTCTTAGGTATGTCCTGCTCTCGGATCTTCAACTGGTGATAACCAGATCGAAGATCGATCTTTGAGAATACCTAGGCTCCTTGCAATTGACCAAACATGTCATTTATCATGGGCAGAGGGTACTTGTTCTTGATCGTCACTTCATTTAGTGCACGATAATCCACAACCATTCTTAGAGAACCATCTTTCTTCTCAAGTAAAAGTACTGGGGCTCCCCAAGGTGATGAACTTGGTCGGATATAACCTTTATCCATTAACTCCTTGATCTGCTTCTTGATTTCTTTTAAATCATTCACGGGCATCCGGTACGGTCTCTTGGATATTGGTTCGGTGCCTAGTAACAACTCAATTAAGAACTCGATGTCTCTATCTGGTGGCATGCCTGGTAACTCCTCTGGAAATACATCGGGGTAATCCTTCACAACTGGTACTTCTTCCTGAACAACTCCCGAGAGTGCATTCACGCGCGTCTTCCGGGGTGTGTGCCTTGACACATACTTGATCCTCTTTCCTTCCGGGGTGGTGAGAAGAATTGATCTACTGGCGCAGTCGATGTTTCCTCCAAACTTAGATAGCCAATCCATACATATGATTACATCCAAACCCTGGGATTCCAAAATGATGAGGTCCGTGGGAAATACATGTCTCCCAGTGGTCAATGGCACTTGATTGTTGGGGAACGTAGTATTCAAAAAAATTCCTATGATCACGCAAGATTTATCTACTAGAAGCATAACAACGAGAGGGGAGAGTGTGTCTACGTACCCTCGTAGACCGAAAGCGGAAGCGTCTAGTGACACGGTTGATGTAGTCGAACGTCTTTGCGATCCAATCGATCCAAGCACCGAACGTATGTCACCTCCGTGTTCAGCACACATTCAGCTCGATGACGTCCCACGAGCTCTAGATCCAGTTGAGCTTCACGGGAGAGTTTTGTCAGCACGGCGGCATGGTGACGGAGATGATGAAGCTACCGGCGCAGCGCTTCGCCTAAGCACTACAACGGTATGACCGAGGTGTGTTTCTATGGAGGGGGGCACCACACACGGCTAAAACGATGTTTCTTGTGTGTCTTTGGGTGCCCCTGCCCCCGTATATAAAGGAGAAAGGGGGAGATGCGGCTGGCCCAAGGGTCGCGCCATAGGAGTAGGATTCCTACTCCTAGTAGGAATAGGAATCCCCTTTCCTTTTCCTACTAGGAGTAGGAAAGGAAGGGGGAGAGGAGAAGGAAGGAGAGGGGCGCCTTCCCCGGCCCCTTTCCTAGTCAAACTAAGATCCCTACTGGGGCGCGGCCAGCCCTATGGGCTGCCTCTCTCTTTCCCTTATTGGCCCACTATGGCCCATACTCCCTCGGAGGGGGGGGGGTCCGGTAACCCCCTCCGGCACTCTGGTTTTATTCGATAACACCCGAAACACTTCCGGTGTCTGAATATAGTCGTCCAATATATTAATCTTTATGTCTCGGACATTCTGAGACTCCTCGTCATGTCCGTGATCTCATTCGGGACTCCGAACTACCTTCGGTACATCAAAACTCATAAACTCATAATAACGATCGTCATCGAACGTTAAGCGTGCGGACCCTACGGGTTCGAGAGCTATGTAGACATGACCGAGACTCATCTCCAGTCAATAACCAATAGCGGAACCTGGATACTCATATTGGCTCCTACATATTCTACGAAGATCTTTATCGGTCAAACCGCATAACAACATACATTGTTCCCTTTGTCATCGGTATGTTACTTGCCCGAGATTTGATCATCGATATCTCAATACCTAGTTCAATCTCGTTACCGGCAAGTCTCTTTACTCATTCTGTAATACATCATCTCGTGACTAACTCATTAGTCGTTTTGCTTGCAAGGCTTATTATGGTGTGCATTACCGAGAGGGCCCAGAGATACCTCTCCGACACTCGGAGTGACAAATCCTATTCTTGATCTATGCCAATACCACGAACACTTTCGGAGACACCTATAGAGCATGTTTATAATCACCCAGTTACTGTGTGACATTTGATAGCACACAAGGTGTTCCTCCGGTATTCGGGAGTTGCATAATCTCATAGTCATAGGAACATGTATAAGTCATGAAGAAAGCAATAGCAGTAAAACTAAATGATCAAGTGCTAAGCTAACGGAATGGGTCAAGTCAATCACATCATTCACCAACGATCTGATCCCGTTAATCAAATGACAACTCATGTCTATGGCTAGGAAACTTAACCATCTTTGATTCAATGAGCTAGTCAAGTAGAGGCATACTAGTGACACTTTGTTTTTCTATATATTCACACATGTATTATTTTTCCGGTTAATACAATTCTAGCATGAATAATAAACATTTATCATGATGTAAGGAAATATAAATAACAATTTTATTATTGCCTCTAGGGCATATTTCCTTCATTGATAGCATCCTCGGCTAGCCATGTACTCTGCTCTAGGGGAACTTTCTAACATAGGCGTCTTAAGGGCTACGGTGGGCAAATGATACTTTTCCATAGAACCCCTTGATATGTATGAATGTGATGCACCAGTGTCAAAAAGAACAACGGTGGTAAATGCACTAACTAAAAACTTACCAACCACTGTGTCGGGATGCTCGTCAATCTCCTCCACATTGACGTGATTCACCTGTCCTCTGGTGAAAGGGTTGGGCTTCTTGCCTGAACTTCTGTTGCCATTCCCATTCTTTCCTTGAAGACACTCTGTGGCATAATGTCCAATCTTCCCGCACTTGAAACAAGTAATGTGACTCAGATCTCGGGTATGGATGGAGTGGAACGGTTTTGGTTGTTGTTTGCTCCATTCCCAACGGGGCTTCTGCTGGGCTCCAGAGTTAAACTTTCCCGATCCATACTTCCTCTTGCGGGTCTCAATCTACTGCTGCTTTCCTTCAATCATGATAGCCTTGTCCACCAACTCCTGGTAGCTGTTGTCTGTGGCTACCATCAGTTGCATGCTCAACTCATCGTTGAGTCCCTCCACAAACTTCTCCTGCTTCGCGGCGTTAGTGGCTATATCATCTGGCGCGTAGCGAGCTAACTTCCTGAAGTCATCCACGTACTACCCCATAGTATGGTTTCCTTGGCGCAAGTTGCGAAACTCACGCTTCTTTAGGTTCATGGATCCAGCTGAGACATGTGCAGTGTGAAAGGCTTGCTAAAACTGATCCCAAGTAACGGTAGCAAGTGGATAGTTGCCGGTGTAGTTCTCCCACCAAGCAACTGCCGGTCCCTCAAGCTGATGTGCGGCAAAACACACTCTCTCTGCATCAGTGCATCCTGTTGTTGCTAGCTCTCTTCCCATCTTGCGGAGCCAGTCATCTGCAACAATCGGCTCGGTGCTACTAGAGAACACCAGTGGATTCAACCTTAAGAACGGGGCCAGGTTGTCATGGGGAGGTGGAGGTGGGTTGTTGTTGTTGTTGTTGTTGTTGTTGTTGCCTTGGTTCTGGACAAGTAGTTTCATCAAAGTGTTCTGCTGCTGGATCAACTGAGTGAGCTCAGGTGGGAACTCAAATCCAGGCTCACGTCTCGGAGGCATCTGAGGGGTTTAGAGGGATGAGATTAGAATAGAATGAGGTCTAGGGGAAATCACTACCCCTATGCACATGAGACAAACAATTTCATATCATATCACTCAATTCAATCAAGGTCACACAAAAGATCCTATTACAAAGGTAGTGAACGATTCTAACTACTTGGAAGAATACTAATGATTACAAGGTGGTCATCTAATAGCTATCATCGGAAGACTCCATGATATCTGCTCCAGCCTCGTCTTCATAATCACTTTCATCACTGTCGATGTCGTCTATCAGAATGTAGTTCTCCATATGAATACCCATCTTTGGTCCTGGCTTCACCGTGTTTGTTCCAACCTTCTTCTTCAGTGTTTCATTCTGCTCCAATAATACGGCGATTTCCTCTTCATATCCATCACGTACTGTCGTGAGTTCCTCTTCTAACTCCATGTTCCATGTCATCACCATCTTGGTCTTCATCATGAGCATGCACATCTGGCTCTCGTAGCATCAAATGTGTTGGTCCATCTCCTGGATGAATGCTACAATAGATCCATCCTTCTTGGTGCAAAGCACCTCCCATTGCTCATCTCGGCGTCCACAAATCTGGTAGATGGTGTCTTCAAGATCCTTTATGTAGACTTCACATATGCGTCCAAATGTGATGTGAGCTGCCATACTCTTTCCCAAGCTCCAAGTAGGTGCATCAAAGGCAAACTCAAAATAGTCCTCCCAGGAACACTAACTTTGATCTTCCAGCATTCCTCTTCCGATAATGTTGCATAGAAATCTCTAGTGGTACTTGGTATTCCAATGTGTAGGTATCTAGTGACTTCCTTCAAGTGTCTTCCGAAAGGGGTGTCATCGTCTGGCTGAGTGAACTTGCTCCCAGGGTCTGACATCTATAGAATAGAAATAGACAAGAATTAAAATGAGTGGAGGAGAAATAGAATGAGTAGAGAAGAGCATCATGTGGCTTATCCTAGTGGTCGCATCCTACAGTCAACGTGTGCTCTGATCATCTCTGTAGTGACCTCGATCCGAATGGATCAGAGTCTTTGCGCTCAATGTCATCCCTGAATCGGTATGCTGATACACACAATACTTCAAGGATTTATAGCAGAGTTTCAATCACCCTTTATTACATCTAAAATCCTCATAAGGAGTCTTATTACAATAAGATGGCCGAAGGCCATAAACTAATACGAAAATCTTGCGGAAGCATCGAAGATAAGTTGAGTCCATCCAACTCCACGACAAACATTGAGTGCATGACAACGACCTAATCACACCTTATTCTTCGTCGGTAAACTCTGCAACATGAGACGTTGCAACCGTGTAGGTCAGCACATTGAATATGCTAGCAAGAACACACTGTGGGAAGTAAATGAAGAACAAATGTCTACAACTATATGCATATTTGGCTGGTGGAGGTTGTAACGTCAAATTTTGCATAAAGCTAGTTTTTCCCTACAACAAAGGAATACATTTTATTTACTACTCAGTTGTATTAAGCAATATTGAGAATGGTTCCTAAATCTCAATCCCAAATTACCAAAGTCAGTAATAACCCAACAAGTTAATTAAATAGAGTGTCGAGATCAGTCCATAATTCAAATACCAGGATACTCAAGATGTCCATAACCGGGGACACGACTCTCATGAATAGTTTGTACACTCTGCAGAGGTTTGTGCACTTTTCCCCACAAGACTCGATCGCCTCCGTTTAATTTCTCGCACTGCATGGTGTTTCAGAACCGGATGACCGATACACAGTCTTTCAGAAGCATTTACTCTTTACCCCGGATGGACAGGTACACCTACTACATCTTCTAGTCCAACACTAAAAGAGCTCACACAACATACTCAACTATGCCACAGCCCATAATGGCATGTGGCTACACACGAAAGTTTCTAGGCATGAATGATATATGATCCCTTTGAGCCTGAGTGGCATTCCATAGGATAATCACACGGGTCCTCCAGGATTTCCTAGGACAACACTGGATTCTCCAGGTGCCCTGCAACCAATCCACCCAGTGGTGCATTAAAGTTACCACCTTAAACATCCCTTAGTTGTTATTACACTCACAACTTTCATGAATTCTCTCATGCCAATCCACGTCTACAAGCATGGCTAAGCAATAAGTAACAAAACATATATTCCCTTGGGTTGATCTCAAGTCATTGGGTTCCTACCTCATGAACTACTAAGCAATACCACATGTGATCAATTCCTACTCATGTAATCTTTGATGATAGAACTAATGCAACAAAAACTGGGTATTGGAAAGTATGATCAAAGTATGAACTTGCCTTGCCGACGATCACTGAAACCTAGGGACTCATAGTAGCACGCTTCGCACTCCGAAAATTCTATCGCAATCAAACAATAGCGCACATAAGCAATCATGCAACAGAATTGATGAACGAAACTCGAAAGAACCCGAAAACAAATGAATACCTCTTGCAACAGAAAACAATTTATAATAGTACCAAAATTAATTGAATTTGGCCTTATCAGAAAGTTTAGGTCAAGAGCTTCGATTTGCAAAAAGAATCAACTCAAACGGAGTTACAAAACTGAAGTTACGATCAGAAGAAGTTCAAATACAAATCCATTTGAATTCAAATTAAAAAACTTTCAAAATCAAATTTGAGTTGCACCACTGGAAAGATAAGATCGAAACAAAGAAATTGGCGTTGGTTTCATCTAATTTCGACTAACGAGTAAAAATTAACGATCGTTTGAAAACCAGGGACTGATTTGTAGAGACTTTAATCGCGGATAGGTCCCTGATGAAAATAAGAGAAAAAGAAAATTCTAAGTTGCGAACGTTCGTTTTCTGAAACTAAACAGCGGACGTTCGCTGTTTAATAGAACTGAAAAAACAAATCTAGGTTTTCTAAAACAAAACCGATCTTGGGTTTAAAAAACCGAAAAAAAACGATGGGTTTTATACCTCGCGGATCGGATACGATGGGTTGCGGGTTGGGCGGCGGTGGTGGCTTCGGCTGGCGGCGAGGAGGGCGGCGGCGCGGCGGCCGACGGTGACGGCGAGCGCGCGGACGATGGCGGGGTGGTGCGGGGCTGGCGTGGGCGGCTGTGGAGGCGGCGAGGGGTAGCGGAGGCGGCGGCAGCAGCGGCGGTGCGGGCGACGGGATCGAGGGAGAGAGGGGGCCGGGGCGGCCGTATATAAAGGCCCGGGGGGCGACTGCCTTGGGCGAGGGGGCAGCCGACGCCGGCTTGGAGTAGGACTCCGGCGAGTCCTGGCGCGGCACGGGAGGAAGGCCGTCGGCGGCTGGGCCGTGGCCTCGCTTCGGCTCGGCCGGCCCAGTAATCTTTTTTTATATATAAATTCGCCACACGAATAAAAATTCTAATAAAAAATAAAAATTCCTAAAAATTCCAGAAACAAATTTCCTCGTTCCACCTAATATTTGGGACAACGTGAGAAAAATTCTGAAATAAAAATGCCTAAAATATAATAAACTTTTTAATGCAATTTTAAAAATAATAAATTGCAAATAAAATTCAAATAAAATTATTTTTACTTAAAATTCAAATTCCAATATTTTATTCCATTTTTGAAGAAGTCATATTATCTTCTCTCTTTTATTTTAAAATATTGAAAATGGAAATTGGCAAAACTATTATTTGATCCAACCTCACTGATAAAATAATAAAAAAATTGTGGGTCCTCTTTGGAAAACTTCAAACTCTCTCACTTGGGTCCTTGAGTTGCTTAAAGTTTTTGGATCAATTTTCAAATAAACTCAAATTCAAATGCTCAAATGATGGATGCATATGAATGATCTATGTTAACATCCAAATTGAAAATTGGGATGTTACATTAACCGTGTGCGCCGTAATGACCTGCACACCGTAAGTTCGCCCTAATTTAATTGCTGCTATTTAAAATTGTACCTAATTTAAACTTGAAAGTAGGCTATAGTTTTATTTATATCCATGAGGTTGAAACAAGCAATGCATTATTTGATTCACAGGTACATTTGTTTAAGAATTACATAAGCACCAAATAAAGAATGATGAAATAGGGTTCTATACTTGTACTATTATAGATGGAAAAGAAAGAGGCGACAGACATTCTGTTTGCTGAACAAGGTGAAGCGGAATGGCCCTATGGTGCTCTCATGGATGCAGAAGGCACGCACGACTCTAGTCCAACCCCTTGTGATGGTCGGCCGCCAATCATGTAGTTTGAGAGGTAATCTTGATTAAACTGCTTCAGGATCCACTTCAAAGAAAAAAAAGATTCAGACATTGTTATCTAACACAACTCATTACGGGCAGTAAAAAGAAGGCTACATGGTTCTTACTTACCATCCTGCAGTTCACTGTTGTCTTGCATAAAGTGTAAACAAATAGTTCGATTGACATCTTTTGAACCATTTTAATAACAATCTTTATTAGTTTCCTCACTTGATGCTGGTTCATGAATATCTCATTGCCCCATACGCAGAAAGGGTCGAAGTGTGGATCTCTGGCAATGACATATGTACCTAAAAGCACCAAGTTAATATTAGAAGCTAAATAACAATTGCAAAATGATGTAGTACAACACTCCCTCCATCTCATTATATAAGATTATATTACATGTATATCTAGACATCATCAGAACATTAATGTAACACTCTTCCTTGTTGATATGTAGTCTTCGATTGCATATTTAGTCATTCAATACAATGCATGTTGCTATGTAGCATTAGTGTGCAGGCTTAATCACGCTAGTTAAGCAAAACAAGAAGTGGAAAGGTGTGTTAACTTCACCAGGCATAACATTTAAAAAAAGCAAATAGTCATTCAAACTTGTATTGTGCAGGTCTAAAGTACACTAGTTATTGTTAAAAAACGAAAAGTCGTGTTAACTGCAATATCCTTAACAACAACCAAATATCGTAATTCATAGTGGACTTGTTGAAACTTTTTTGATGAAATTGAACTGCACGACAAATAGTTGCACATATAGAGCATCACATTGTGAAAAACTGAAATAAACAAGTCATAAGGCCATCTCTAGCCGATCCTTTAAAAGTTAAAGGAATCAAACCCTTAGTAGATATATATATATTTCTAGTCGATCCCCTAAACTTAACATTGTAAACTTCAATTTGATCAAGTTCAAAGCAGGTTCAACTGAAAGTAGCATGCATTCAAACGTAAACATAGATAGTTTTGCATAATCGAACATAAAACATAAATTTAAACTAAGTCAAACTAATTTTGGTCGAAGTAAAGATCGAGCCAATCCTTCCTCGTCATGTACGGCGTGCCGCGAGCCGGGTCCCAGCCGGTGTCGTCGTCGGGGTCGTTGGGGAAGGCACTTCTCCACTCGTCGACATCGATCTCCTCGTCCTCGGGGCCCACCTCGCCTCCCTCCGCGCCGCCGTCCTCACCGCCTTCGACCTCATAATCGAAGGAGAGCGTGATAACCTTGCCGCCCTTCGCGCCGGCAAAGATCGCCCGCTCCGCCTCCATGAGCTCCGGGTGCTGCTGGTGGAGCTCTTGCATTTAGGCCTTGTCGGCAGCCTCGGCCTCGAGACGCTCCCATGCCTCGCGGTCCTCCATGCCATAGCCGAGCTCAGCACCCCTGGCTCCGGTGGAACGAGGTCGACCGTACATGTGCCGAAGGGAAATTTGAGCCTAGACGTCACACCGTGGTAGCGGACCTGCCAGCGGTCTTACTCCATGGTCGCTAGCTCGGCCTTGTGGAAGCTACCGAGCCACCGGCGGGTGTGGGTCTCCCGATATGTAATCTCGGCGACTCACGTCCCCCACCACCGTTGCCGGACCCCGAGGTAGGACCTTGTTGGCTGCTGGGTCCGAGGGAGGACAGGGAAGTCCTCGAACCGGCGTAGGGGCACGGCATCTGGCAGATCGGGGGACCGGCGACGGCGGATCGAGCCCGCGGAGGACGACGGGGACACATCGGCGGCCACCTCGCCGGCGTCGGGCGAAAAGGCCGTGATAAACCTCTTTTTGGCCATTGGATCCTCGAGCTCCCCGGCACACAGGCAGAGGTTGAGGATGGAGACGACGGTGATGGCAGCGACCTACCAATGGTTTCGGGGGTGGGGTGTGTCGGTGTGAGCGGAGGTTTTGGGGAGTGTGTGGTGTGTGTGGAGGGGGGCAAGGTGGTGTTTGAGGAAATACTGCGGCAACTAAATTTTACTAGGCAGGAGTAACAAGGCGAAGCTATTAAAAATTTGGATCAAGGGCGAGCAGATATTTTTGAGATTGCGAGGGATATAGAGGCGGGAGTAAAATGTCGGGGCTACTGAAAATTTGAATCAAGGGACTGAAGCAGAGCGGGAGTAACAAACATCGCACACGGTCCGCACATACTAATCTTGTGCTATCAAACATTAAAACCTTCCAGGCGGTAGATATTTTTGAGATTACAAGGCAATAATATTTTTGAGATTGCGAGGGATGCAGAGGCGGGAGTATTTGGGGGCGAGCTAGTGTGCTTGACACGCCGGCTGTGTACTGTAGTCTGTAGCCGATGCACCTTCTCACGTAAGCCATGGGCGTACTATACATCGACGGTGCTCCAGGATATTTTGTACTACATCTCACACGGTTGGTGATAATAAGTTGTGTGGGATCTACTTGAGTTTTCATCTTGATTTGAATTACATAATGGGGTCACAGTGGCAATAGACGGTGTTTGAATTTCTAGAACTTTTATCTGAAGTGAACATGCAACTATATGTGTGTCGTAAAAGAATCGGAATTATTCAGGGTTCATTTGGACATTTTATACATTAAACTGGTTTTCTAGCCATTTCAGGTGCACAATTCAAAGTTAAACAACATCCACATGCTCTGGTGCATATAAATTGGTTGAAAAATCAAATATGTGTCCTTGGTGCATGTTTAGGTCCCAGGCAAGAAATGGGAATAAATTTCAAACACCAGGGCACTGTTGGTTGCCGGCAAAACGTTGAGATACCTGGTTTTTAAATTCTATTAAATCAAAAACTCGTCTGAAATTCATGAAACTTGGCATGCTATCATGGAGTGGCATCAACATGTCGTGGTAAAAAATTTGTCCCGTTTGGGGCAGGTTTGGGTATAAGCTTCTCACGAACCAGAGCTTCTCACAACAACCGTGATGGTTTCGGTAGGGAACGTGCCCACTTTGGGGATGAAACGATATCCGTTGTCTCTTATTGCTTTCAAAAAAAATCTAGTGTCAACGTAGAACAACATGAGTGTTGTGTTTAATTTTGGAATTTTTCGGGGTTTGTTTGGCCTTTTTTATACATTAATTGGGTTTCTGGGCATTTAATGTGCATAATTCAAATTTGAATTACAAGCACATGCTCCAGTGCACCAAAGTTGGTTGAAAAAATCACATGTGTGTCCTTGGGTGAATTTTTAGATCCCATGCAAGAAATGGGAATGAAATTCAAACACTAGGGCACTGTTGATTGCCGGCAAAACGTTGAGATACCTATTTTTTAAATTCTAGTAAATCCAAAACTCGTCTGAAATTCATGAAACTTGGCATGCTATCATGGAGCGGCATCAACATGTTGTGGTTAAAAAATTGTCCCATTTTGAGTAGGTTTGAGTATAAGCTTCTCACAAACCATAGCTTCTTACAACAAGCGTGATGGTTTCGGTAAGGAACGTGCCACCTTTGGGGATGGAATGATATCCGTTGCCTCTTATTGCTTTCAAAAAATTCTAGTGTCAACATAGAACAACAGGAATGTTGTGTTTAATTTTGGAATTTTTCGGGGTTCGTTTGGCCTTTTTTATACATTAATTGAGTTTCTCGGCATTTAATGTGCATAATTCAAATTTAAACTACAAGCACATGCTCTAGTGCACCAAAGCTGGTTGAAAAATCACATGTGTGTCCTTGGGTGAATTTATAGGTCCCATCCAAGAAATGGGAATGAAATTCAAACACCAGGGAACTGTTGATTGCCGGCAAAACGTTGAGATGCCTGATTTTTAAATTCTAGTAAATCCAAAACTCGTCTTAAATTCATGAAACTTGGCATGCTATCATGGAGCGGCATCAACATGTCGTGGTAAAAAAATTGTCCCATTTGGGACAGGTTTGGTTATAAGCTTCTCACAAACTAGAGCTTCTCACAACAAGCGTCATGGTTTCGGTAGGGAACGTGCCACCTTTGGGGACGGAACGATACCCGTTGCCTCTTATTGCTTTAAAAAAAATTAGTGTCAACATAGAACAACGGGAGTGTTGTGTTTGTTTTTGGAATTTTTAGGGGTTCGTTTGGCCTTTTTTATACATTAATTGAGTTTTTGGGCATTTAATGTGCTTAATTAAAATTTGAACTACAAGCACATGCTCTAGTGTGCCAAAGTTGGTTGAAAATCACATGTGTGTCCTTGGGTGAATTTCTAGGTCCCATGCAAGAAATGGGAATGAAATTCAAACATCTGGGCGTCGTGGCTCAGCCGGAAAGATTGAGAAACTTGGTTTTTTAATTCCTGTAAATCCAAAACACGCCTGAAAGTCATGAAACTTGGCAGGGTGTCATGACATGGCACAAACATGCTGTGGTAATTTTTCTGTCCGATTTGCAAAGGCGCACACATTAACAATCAAACAAAGTCATTTTGGAACAAGTGACGTCACGTTACAAATCAGAAACACGAGTATTACTGAAACCGTGGTCGTTCTACTTACCAATTATGTGCCGCCACGTGTCCCCTTTTGTTATTGGCTAGGAGGTGCCGTGCGGGGTAGCTATTTGAGTACGGGAGGCGTGCGATCAGACCCCTGCGCGTGCTCATCGGGAGGAGAGCCCTTTGACCACTACCCACCGCGCACCTCCCTCCCAACGTCTCTATTAACGGTGCCCAAGGCCCTGTTCTACAGCGTGGCTATATGTCTCATTGGACTGAGATTTAAGAGCAAGAAATGAAAATCTGAAAAAGAAAGTTTGCATGGATCTTGATGTAAGATCCGACGGACCTATATAGCATGGACTGCGACTTATAGCAAGCATGATGAATATAAGGACGATGACGGTGGATAATAATTGTCTTACATATTTAGGAACATAACTAAAAAAAGCCACATGCGGCAACGCCCGAAATACACAAGGGCAAAAGAATAAGGAAACCAATGGTCTGGCTCGCCGATATCTACTTTCTTGATGCGTTGCTCCAGGCCGCGGGAACTAGTCTCTACGGTGAGCGGTGATGAGCTCTTTCTTGTCCTCAAGATGCTGCTTGAGAGAATCCACGAATTCATCCACCCCGCGCTTGATGCGCAGCATGGCATTCTCGTCCATGATACATCCATTTGGCATCATGTTTTCTTACTATTATTTATGTTGTTATTATGTATAATAATTCTTTTTGGAGTCGTTCTAAGGCCTTTTCTCTTATAATTTGCAAGGTATACACCAAGAGGTAGAATTCCGGCAGCTGGAAATCTGGACCTAAAAAGCTACGCCAGGCCACCTATTATGCACAACTCCAAACAAGCTAAAACTTCACGGAGATTTTTAATGGATTATTTAAGAAATATTGGAGCAGATAACCACCAGAGGGGGGCCCACCAGAAGGGTTAATCATAAATAGGAGGTTTGTTCAAGTAAGAATAACACCTAAGCACCAATCCACCCACATATCAAATTATCAAAGTAGCAAACATGAATTAAACCA
Source organism: Secale cereale (assembly GCA_902687465.1). NCBI lineage: Eukaryota > Viridiplantae > Streptophyta > Magnoliopsida > Poales > Poaceae > Secale > Secale cereale. The sequence continues at coordinate 68,736,520 of LR738713.1, forward strand.
ACATGATGAAAGTGACTAGATGAAATTCCCGTGTACCCTCAAGAACGCTTTGCTTATTATAAGAGACCGTTTTGGCATGTCCTTTGCCTCAAAAGGATTGGGCTATCTGACACGTCTCCGTCGTATCTATAATTTTTTATTGTTCCATGCCAATATTCTATAACTTTCATATACTTTTGGCAACTTTTTATACTATTTTTTGGGACTAACATATTGATCCAGTGCCAGTTCCTGTTTGTTGCATGTTTTTGTTTCACAGGATATCCATATCAAACGGGGTCCAAACGGAATAAAAATAGACGAAGTTTTTTTTTGAATATATGTGAATTTTGGGAAGCGGAACCAACATGAAACGATGCCCGAGTGGGCCACGAGGCAGGGGCGCGCCTTGGGAAGGGGGCGCGCCCTGGGCCCTCGTGGCCACACCGTAAGGCGGTTGATTCCCTTCTTTCGCCGCAATAAAGCTAATATCCGGATAAAAATCATGTCAAAAAATCAGCCCAATCGGATTTACGGATCTCCGGGAATTTAAGAAACGGTGAAAGGCAAGAATCTGGGAACGCAGAAACAGAGAGAGACAGAGAGACGGATCCAATCTCGGAGGGGCTCTCTCCCCTCCCACGCCATGGAGACCATGGACCAGAGGGGAAACCCTTCTCCTACCTAGGGAGAAGGTCAATGAAGAAGAAGAAGGAGGGGGGCTCTCTCCCCCTCGCTTCCGGTGGCACCGAAGTGCCACCGGGGCCATCATCATGTGACGGCGATCTACACCAACACCTCCGTCATCTTCACCAACATCTCCATCACCTTCCCTCATTTATCTACAGCGGTCCACTCACCCGCAACCCATTGTACCCTCTACTTGAACATGGTGCTTTATGCTTCATATTATTATCCAATGATGTGTTGCCATCCTATGATATCTGAGTAGATTATCGTTGTCCTATCGGTGATTGGTGAATTGCTATGATTGATTTAATTTGCTTGTGTTTATGTTGTTGTCCTTTGGTGCCCATCATCTGAGCGCGCGCGTGGATCACACCATAGGGTTAGTTGTATGTTGATAGGACTACGTATTGGAGGGCAAGAGTGATAGAAACTTCAACCTAGCGTAGAAATTGATGCATACGGGATTGAAGGGGGACCAATATATCTTAATGCTATGGTTGGGTTTTACCTTAATGAACGTTAGTAGTTGTGGATGCTTGCTAATAGTTCCAATCATAAGTGCATAGAATTCCAACTAAGGGATGACATGCTAGAAGTGGTCTCTCCCACATAAAACTTGCTATCGGTCTAGTAACGTAGTCAATTGCTTAGGGGCAATTTCGCAACTCCTACCACCACTTTTCCACACTCGGTATCATTAACTTTATTGCTTCTTTATCTTAACAACCCCTAGTTTATATTTGCGTGCTCTTTATATTCTTGCAAACCTATCCCACCAAAACCACAAAATCTCTGATCCTAATGGACGAGTTGGTGAATCGTCTCCGCGATTTATTTTAGCTGGGTTTTTTCGTCTCTCCTCCCACCACCCTCTCCCACCCTGGTCCGTGGTTTATTTTCGCCTGGTTTTTTCGTCTCTCCTCCCACCACCCCCTCCCACCCAGGTCCATCAGTTTATTTTTCCCTCCACTCTTTATTACAACCACTACTTTCCTAACGTATAACAAATCATGGATCTAACTTCCTTAAATTGTGCAAATCAATCGATTCCTTTTATTGGTTCAATTTGTCTTAGGAAACAAATAACAGATTTTCAGGAAACAAATAATACATTTTAATCTAATTTCCTTAAATTATGCAAATCAATCGATTCCTTTTATTGGTTCAATTTGTCTTAGGAAACAAATAACAGATTTTTAGGAAACAAATAATACATTTTAATCTAACTTTCCTAACTTATCTAAATCAATCGATTTCTCATATTAGTGAACTTTGTTTTAGGAAACAAATAACAGACACGTCACAACTTTCCTCCCAATAAATAGTTTCTTAACATCTGCAAACTTTCCTAATCAGACATGTCACAAATGGGCAGGTACTGATATCACGTTACCAAACAATAAAACCCCATTTTCATAGAAATCAGTTCAAAAATCCTAACTTTCCTAAATTTTTACCTTTCCTTGATAACAACCGATATTTCCTATGTTTTCCACCTATTGAAAGAAATCACCCCTCCATCGATATTAGCATTTTTTTGAACTGAGATCTCCGGGTTATGATTTTTTTTTTTGCGATTCATTCCAATTGTGACCTCTCCTTACACTCCGGCTCCTTCTCGCATAAGCACCTCCACTACAGCCAGGTGACACCGCCCCAGACCTCCTGCCTCTCCACACCTTCTCCGCCAGCTCCTTCTCGTACTCCATTAACAATCCCTCCGCCACATTTGTCCACGGCGGTGTCGAGGGCATGGTGCAGTAGCATACCGGTGGTAGAACAGCGCATAGCAGCAGGAAGCAACACGCAGCAGGCGAGGCGAGCGGCTGACGATGGAGGGCAAAGATGCGGCCAGCGTGGCTGAGGGGGCGGCCGACAGAAGATGGCCACAATTGGAGGCGGCGTGAGGCAGGGGCGCGACAGCGGGGCGAGCGAAGGATAGGCGGCAGCAGACGGGGCGGAGCGCAGCCAGCGAGAGTATGGCGCGCGGCCAGGGTGTGTGTCGCGCGGGGCACATTGGTGTGGTGGCTGCGGCGAGCACGAAGGCAGCGGCGGGCGCGACCGATGCAGTGTAACACGGGCGTGGGCATGGAGACGGAGTGGCCCCGCGGGCGCGAAAGAAGAGCGGCAGGCTCGGGCATGGGCGTGCATAGGAGCGGGCATGTGCCACGGGGTCAATCCAAGGAGCTAGGTGGCTACCCCTGCAATGGCCATGGCGGACGGCGGTTCTCGGCCATGGCGAAATACCTAAAGAGAGCAAACGAGAGGGGAAATAGGGGAAAGGCAAGAGGAGATCATGGCGGTGTCAATGGTGCCCTAGGGGAAGACATGGGAGCTCAGGGCGGCGCGGATCGAATGGCAATGTCGCGGTGGCCCAAGGTTGAGGAAGATGACAATGACGTCGATGCGGGGGTGCTGAACTTGATCTCGTTGGCGCCGACGAAGTAGCGAAGGCGTTCGGAGCTGCTCGACAAGCTCCTAGCCCGCAGGGAGGGCAGTGGCCATGTGGACGGGGTCGGTCATGGTGGCCGTGGCGTCTGACTTCGTCTAGATCGATGGGATCGAGCGAGCGAGGATAAGTGGATTTGGGAGGGGACGTCGAGGAGGAGTGAGGCCATGGGGGCAGGGAAGGAAGGGCGTCACCCTTATCCATTCCCCTTCGATGCGAGCGAGGTGGTCGGGCGGGACCCCGGCTCTGTAGCGACGCGGCTCGGGGAACAGGAGAAGACGACCGTGCGGGGACTGGACCACTGAGCCGGTTCGGTGGCAAGACCTGGGGGCCAGGGCGAATCCCCTTTTACATCGTCCATTTGGTTTTTCAATGTATTCTAATCCGTTTCTCCTTTTTAACACCGTTTTCTATTTATTCTTATCAACTAAATGATCTCTACTCCTAATGTCTCAGTTGGTAGTCTCTGTTCTGGGTTTATTTTTGTCCCACCTCCCGAGTGAGGGAGAGGGGGGAGAGAGTGAGGAAGAGGGAGGGAGAGGGTGTGTGTGAGAATTTGAAGGTAAAAAAGGTCGTCAATGTGACTTAATATGTATGAGAATATTAAATGTAATATTAACATAATTTATATTGAACTTTTAAAGTTAATATGGCCCCGTTGCAACGCACAGGCGTTCTTCTAGTACTTCTAGTTTCATACTTGTTCTAGGTAAAGTAAACATCAAGCATGCGTAGAGTTGTTTCGGTGGTCGATAGAACTTGAGGAAATATTTGTTCTGCCTTTAGCTCCTCGTTGGGTTTGCCACTCTTACTTATCGAAAGATGCTACAACTGATCCCCTACACTTGTGGGTTATCAAGACCTTTTTCTGGCGCCGTTGCCGGGGAGCAATAGCGTGGGGTGAATATTCTCGTGTGTGCTTGTTTGCTTTATCACTAAATAGATTTTATTTGCTGTTCTAAGTTGTTCTCTATCTTTAGTTATGGATACGGAACACGAAATACCAAAAATAAAATAGGTGTACTTGCTACTCATGGAGATGGGGAACCTCCTAAAACCCTTTATGCTCATTATGTGAAAGATATTATGTACTACTTTGATAATCCTGAGAAAACCCCATTCAACTATGTAATGGGTGTAACGTTGGATCAACGTGAATACTTTAGGGATTATCGCCTGACACAAAAAGGGAAATTGTTATGGGATCAAATTCATTTGTTGCATTGGTATGCTCGGCAACTATGCTTGAGATATGATTATACTTGTTGCTCTAGGATGAAGGCTCCACACCTTCCCTTTTCATGCAAATTTAATGATAATGAAACCTTAGCTTCTTATTCTAAAGGTATATATGATTATTATGATGTGGAACACATAGAAGAATTCGTTACTTTTAAGGGTGCTTATGAAATCGAATCTCTGTTTAAAAAGAATGATGCTTTTGATGATGATGTTTCTAGGCCTGAAAATCTTGCTATATTGAAATATTGCTATTTGAATTATAAATATAACTCCAATATTGATGCGTTTATTGAGAAAGTCTCCGCCGTCCAAGAAGAGACTAAGATTTTGCAGGAAACTATGGAAGAAGAAACTGATGACATTGTAAGCTAATTAGATGAGAAAGATGACGAGGGAAGCGAAGAACAAAAGGGGGAAGAGCGGATTAGCTACCCGTGCCCACCTTCTAATGAGAGTAACTCTTCAACTCATACATTGTTTAATTTCCCTTCGTGCTTACCGAAGGATAAATGTTATGATGATTGTTATGGTCCCATTGATTCTTTTGAAATATCCCTTTTTGATTATGCTTGCTATGCTTGTGGCCAAGATGCCAATATGAATTATGCTTATGGAGATGAACTTGCTATAGTTCCTTATGTTAAACATGAGATAGTTGCTATTGCACCCACACATGATAGTCCTATTATCTTTTTGAATTCTCCAAACTACACTATATGGGAGAAGTTTGCACTTATTAAGGATTATATTGATGGGTTGCCTTTTTCTGTTACAGATGATGATTTTGATAAATATAATATTCATGTGCTTGCTGCTCCTACTTGCAATTACTATGAGAGAGGAACTACATCTCCGCCCCTCTATGTTTCCAACATGATAAAATTGCAAGAAACTGCTTATACTATGCATTGGCCTTTACTTGATGTGCATGAATTGTTCTTGTATGACATGCCGATGCATAGGAAGAGAGTTAGACTTCGTTGTTGCATGATATATATCACCTTGTGCTCACTACTAAATGCCAAATCATTGTCAATTAAAATTGGCTTTGATATACCTTGGGATCCGGGTGGATCCATCACTTGAGCACTATATGCCTAGCTTAATGGCTTTAAAGAAAGCGCTGCCAGGGAGACAACCCGGAAGTTTTAGAGAGTCATTTTTTTCTGTTGTGTGCTTTTATAAAGTTTAAAACAAAAAACAAATAAAGAGGGGAACCCAAAACTTTTCAAAAAGAAAAGTGAAAGTGAGATAGACGAGCATGGAAACTTTGTGAATCTTAATTACAGAAACTTTTCAACAAAAATAATTATCCCCTTGTACAATTCCGTTGTATTATAAAAATAATGTGCCAAGGTTTGCCTTTAGGATGTTTACAATGCTTGTTGGTTTGTGCGGTGCAGGACAGAAACTTTGGCTGTAGTGCGCGATTTTACATTTTTTGCTGGAACGTCAAATGGTTATGAAACTTTTTGCACTGTCTTTCTATACAAATTGTTTATTTTTCCTAAATTTGGCAGAATTTTTCAAGTATCAGAAGTATGGTGAATGTTTAGATTATTACAGACTGTTCTGTTTTAGACAGATTCTGTTTTTGATGCATAGTTTGGTTGTTTTGATGAAACTATCAATTTCTATGAGTGGATTAAGCCATGTAAAAGTTATATTACAGTAGCTAAAATCCAAAAACAAAATATGAATTGGTTTGCAACTGTACTTAGAGTAGTGATTTGCTTTATTATAATAATGGATCTTACCGAGTTTTCTGTTGAAGTTTTGTGTGGATGAAGTGTTCGAAGATCGAGGAGGTCTCGATGTGAGGAGAAGAAGGAGAGGCAAGAGCTCAAGCTTGGGGATGCCCAAGGCACCCCAAGTAAATATTCAAGGAGACTCAAGCGTCCTAGCTTGGGGATGCCCCGGAAGGCATCCCCTCTTTCTTCAACAAGTATCGGTATGTTTTCGGAATCGTTTCATTCATGTGATATGTGCAGATCTTGGAGCGTCGTGCGCTTTTTCTTTTTCTTTTAATAAATGCACTATGCTAGTATGAGATAGTCCTTGGTTGATTTATATAATTCTCTTTGCACTTCACTTATATCTTTTGAGTATGGCTTTATAGAATGCTTCATGTGCTTCACTGATATCATTTGAAGTTTGGATTGCCTGTTTCTCTTCACATAGAAAACCGCCATTTGTAGAATGCTCTTTTGCTTCACTTATAATTGTTAGAGCGTGGGAAAAACTTTTGTAGAAATAATTAAAACTCTATTGCTTCACTTATATCTATTTAGAGAGTTGACAGGAATTGGTCATTCACATGGTTAGTCATAAAATCCTGCATAAACTTGTAGATCGCTGAATATGATATGTTTGATCCCTTGCAATAGTTTTGCGATATAGAGATGCTAATATGTGGGAGGAACTAGTGAATGATTATGGTTTAGTAAAAATATTGGTGTTAAGGTTTGTGATTCCCGAAGCATGCACGTATGGTCTCCTAGCTATGTAACCAAATTGGCGAGCATTGTATTTTGATTGTTTATCTTTGCGTGAAGGTCGGGGCGCGCGATGGTTAACTCCTACCAGCCTCCTCCCTAGGAGCATGCGTCATAGTATCTTTTCTTCGAGGGCTAATAGATTTTTCGCAATAAGTATGTGAGTTCTTTATGACTAATGTTGAGTCCATGGATTATACGCACTCTCACCCTTCCACCATTGCTAGCCTCTCTTGTACCGTGCAACTTTCGCCGGTACCATACACCCATCATATACCTTCCTCAAAACAGCCACCATACCTACCTATTATGGCATTTCCATAGCCATTCCGAGATATATTGCCATGTAACTCCACCGTTCCATTTATTACGACACGCACCATCATTGTCATATTGCCTTGCATGATCGTAAGATAGCTAGCATGATGTTTCCATGGCTTGTCCGTTTTTTGATGTCATCGCTACACTAGATCATTGCACATCCGGTACACCACCGGAGGCATTCATATAGAGTCATATTTTTGTTCTACTATCGAGTTGTAAGTAAATAGAAGTGTGACGATCATCATTATTAGAGCATTGTCCCTTGAAAAAAAAAGAAAAAAAGAAAGGCCAAATAATAAAAAGGAGAAAGGCCAAATAAAAAAGGGGAAGGCCCAAAAAAAAGAGAGAAAAAGGGGATAATGCTACTATCTTTTTCCACACTTGTGCTTCATCATAGCACCATGTTCTTCATGATAGAGAGCCTCCTATGTTGTCACTTTCATATACTAGTGGGAATTTTTCGTTATAGAACTTGGCTTGTATATTCCAACGATGGGCTTCCTCAAATGCCCTAGGTCTTCATGAGCAAGCAAGTTGATGCACACCCACTAGCTTTCTTTTGAGCTTTCATACACTTATAGCTCTAGTACATCCGTTACATGGCAATCCCTACTCACTCACATTGATATCTATTGATGGGCATCTCCATAGCCCATTGATGCGCCTAGTAAATGTGAGACTTTCTCCCTACTTTTGTCGACTACCACCTTCTATTCCACCCATAGTGCTATATCCATGGCTCACGCTCATGTATTGCGTGAAGAGTTAAAAAAGTTCGAAAAAGTAAAGTATGAAAACAATTGCTTGGCTGACACCGGGTTGGGCATGAGGGGTACCTTGTGCTAAGAAAAGGGAGCATAAAAGGCTATATGATTTTGTAGGGATAACGTTCTTTAGCATTGATATTTTGAAAGACTTGATTGTTTGTTGGGATGCCCGAGTACTAAATTCTTCTATGTGAAATGATAGTCTATTGCTTTGAATCACTCGTGTCTTAATATTCATGCCATGATTAGATTACATGATCAAGATTATGCTAGGTAGCATTCCACATCAAAAATTATCTTTTTTATCATTTACCCACTCGAGGATGAGTAGGAACTAAGCTTGGGGATTCTGATACATCTCCGTCGTATCTATAATTTTTGATTGTTCCATGCCAATATTCTACAACTTTCATATACTTTTGGCAACTTTTTATACTATTTTTTGGGACTAACATATTGATCCAGTGCCCATTGCTAGTTCCTATTTTGTTTCATGTTTTTTGTTTCACAGAATATCCATATCAAACGGAGTCCAAACGGAATAAAAACGGACGGAGATTTTTTTTGGAATATATGTGAATTTTGGGAAGCGGAACCAACATGAAACGATGCTCGAGTGGGCCACGAGGCAGGGGGCGCGCCCTGGGAAGGGGGGGGCGCCCTGGGTCCTCGTGGCCACACCGTAAGGCGGTTTATGCCCTTCTTTCGCCACAAGAAAGCGAATATCCGGATAAAAATCGTGTCAAAAAATCAGCCCAATCGGAGTTACGGATCTCCGCGAATTTAAGAAACGGTGAAAGACCAGAATCTGGGAACGCAGAAACAGAGAGAGACAGAGAGACATATCCAATCTCGGAGGGGCTCTCGCCCCTCCCACGCCATGGAGACCATGGACCATAGGGGAAACCCTTCTCCCACCTAGGGAGAAGGTCAAGGAAGAAGAAGAAGGAGGGGGTCTCTCTCCCCCTCGCTTCCGGTGGCACCGGAGTGCCACCGGGGCCATCATCGTGTGACGGCGATCTACACCAACACCTCCATCATCTTCACCAACATCTCCATCACCTTCCCCCATCTATCTACAGCGGTCCACTCTTCCACAACCCGTTGTACCCTCTACTTGAACATGGTGCTTTATGCTTCATATTATTATCCAATGATGTGTTTCCATCCTATGATGTCTGAGTAGATTATTGTTGTCCCATCGGTGATTGGTGAATTGTTATGATTGATTTAATTTGCTTGTGTTTATGTTGTTGTCCTTTGGTGCCCATCATATGAGCGCGCGCATGGATCACACCATAGGGTTAGTTGTATGTTGATAGGACTACGTATTGGAGGGCAAGAGTGACAGAAACTTCAACCTAGCGTAGAAATTGATGCATACGGGATTGAAGGGGGGCCAATATATCTTAGTGCTATGGTTGGGTTTTACCTTAATGAACGTTAGTAGTTGTGGATGATTGCTAATAGTTCCAATCATAAGTGGATAGAATTCCAAGTAAGGGATGACATGCTAGAAGTGGCCTCTCCCACATAAAACTTGCTATCGGTCTAGTAACGTAGTCAATTGCTTAGGGGCAATTTCGCAACTCCTACCACCACTTTTCCACACTCGGTATCATTAACTTTATTGCTTCTTTATCTTAACAACCCCTAGTTTATATTTGCGTGCTCTTTATATTCTTGCAAACCTATCCCACAAAAACCACAAAATACTTCTAGTTTCATAGTTGTTCTAGGTAAAGTAAACGTCAAGCGTGCGTAGAGTTGTATCGGTGGTCGATAGAACTTGAGGGAATATTTGTTCTGCCTTTAGCTCCTCGTTGGGTTCGACACTCTTACTTATCGAAAGAGGCTACAACTAATCCCCTACACTTGTGGGTTATCACTAACTTGCTGCATACTTGCTACTATTGTCGTTACTTTCTCGTTACAAAATTATCTTGCTATCAAACCACTCTGCTACTTACAATTTCAGCACTTGCAGACACTACCTTATTGAGAAACACTTGTTAGTTCCTTCTGCTCCTCGTTGGGTTCGACACTCTTACTTATAGAAAAGAGCTACAATTGTTCCCTATACTTGTGGGTCATCAAGGCAATATTCTGGCGCCGTTGCCGGGGAGTGAAGCGCTTCTGGTGAGTGGAAATTGGTAAGGAAACATTCATATAGTGTGCTGAAATTTATTGTTACTTGTTACTATGGAGAACAGTCCTTTGAGGGGTTTGTTCGGGGTATCTTCACCTCGACCAGAACCATAATTATCTACCCCTCAACCCGCTGCACCTACTGAAAATATTGAATATGAAATTCCTTCGGGTATGATAGAACAACGGCAAGCTAATCCTTATGCAGGAGATGGAACCGAACATCCTGATATGCACTTGATATATGTGGAACAAATCTGTGGATCGTTTAAGCTGGCAGGTCTACCCAGGGATCAAGTTATGAAGAAGGTTTTTCCTTTATATTTGAAGGAAAAAGCATTAGCATGGAATAGGCTATGCAATGATATTGGATCTTGGAACTGGAACCGATTGAAAATGGAGTTTCACAAAAAAAAATCCTATGCATCTAGTTCATTGTGATCGGAATTATATATATAATTTTTGGCCTCCTAGAGGAGAAATTATCTCTCAAGCTTGCGGGAGGCTTAAGTCAATGTTATATTCATGCCCCAATCATGAGCTCTCAAGAGAAATTATTATTCAAAATTTTTATGCTCGACTTTCTCGTAATGATCAATCCATGCTTGATACTTCTTGTGTTGGTTCCTTTATGAAGAAAACTATTGAATTCCGGTGGGATATTTTAGAAAGAGTTAAACACAACTCTGAAGATTGGGAACTCAACGAAGGTAAAGAGTCAGGTATTAATCTTAAGTATGATTGTGTTAAATCTTTTATAAATACCGATGCCTTTTCAAAGTTTAGCACTAAATATGGATTTGACTCTGAGATAGTAGCCTCCTTTTGTGAATCTTTTGCTGCTCATGTTGATCTCCCTAAAAAGAATTGGTTCAAATATCACCCACCTGTTAAAGAAGAAATTAAAGAACCAGTACCAGTTAAAGAAGAAACTATACTTTATAATGTTGATCCAGTGGTTCCTATTGCTTACATTGAAAAACCACCTTTCCCTATTAGGATAAAGGAACATGCTAAAGTTTCAACTGTGGTTAACAAAAGCTATATTAGAGCACCTAAACCTGATGAACAAATTAGAGTAGACCCTAATATTGTTATGGTCAAGGATATCTTGGAAGAAAATGTAGATGGGCATGTTATTTGCTTTAATGAAGAAGCTGCTAGAATTGCCAAACCTGATAAAAAGGATAAACATAGACCGTTTGTTGGCATGCCCGTTGTCTCGGTCAAAATAGGAAATCATTGTTATCATGGTTTATGAGACATAGGTGCTAGTGTGAGTGCTATCCCTTACTCTTTATATCAATAAATTATGAATGACATAGCACCTGTAGAAATAGAAAACATTGATGTCACTATGAAACCGGCTAATAGAGATACTATATCACCAATTGGGATTGTTAGAGATGTTGAAGTCTTGTGTGGGAAAATAAAATACCCGAATGATTTCTTTGTTCTTGGTTCCCCACAAGATGACTTCTGCCCCATTATCTTTGGTAGACCCTTCTTAAACACCGTTAATGCTCAAATAGATTGTCAGAAACAAACTGTCGGTGTTAGTTTTGGTAATGAATCTCATAAATTTAATTTCTACAAGTTTAATAGAAAACTTCATGAAAAAGAATTGCCTAGTAAAGAGGAAATTATTAGTCTTTCTTATATTGATGTGCCTCCTACTGATCCTATAGAACAATATTTGCTAGACCATGAGAATGATTTACATATGCATGAAAGAAATGAAATAGATGATATTTTCTTTGAACAACGTCCTCTGCTTAAACAAAATCTACCTATTGAAACTTTAGGAGGTCCTCCTCCACCTAAAGGTGATCCTGTGTTTGAATTTGAACAATTGTCTGACACTTTGAAATATGCTTATCTTGATGAAAAGAAGATATATCTTATTATTATTAGTGCTAACCTTTCAGAACATGAAGAAGAAAGATTATTGAAAGTTTTAATGAAGCACCGAGCTGCTATTGGATATACTCTTGATGATTTAAAGGGCATTAGTCCCACTTTATCACAACATAAGATTAATATGGAACCTGATGCTAAACCCGTTGTCGATCATCAATGCTGGTTAAACCCGAAGATGAAATACGTGGTAAGAACGGAAATATTAAAACTTCTGTAAGCAGATATAATCTACCCTATAGCTGATAGTAGATGGGTAAGTGTCGTTCATTGTGTTCCTAAGAAGGGAGGCATAACTGTTGTTCCTAATGATAAGAATAAACTTATACCACAAAGAATTGTTACATGCTATAGAATGGTTATTGATTTTAGAAAATTAAATAAAGCCACAAGAAAAGATCATTACCCTCTACCTTTTATTGATCAAATGCTAGAAATATTACAAAGCACACACACTTTTGCTTCCTTGATGGATACTCTGGCTTTTCACAAATACCTATTTCTCAACCTGATCAAGAAAAGACTACTTTTACTTGCCCCTTTGGAACTTATGCTTATAGACATATGCCTTTTGGTTTATGCAATACAACTTCTACCTTTCAAAGATGTATGACTGCTATATTCTCTGACTTTTGTGAAAAGATTGTAGAGGTTTTCATGGATGATTTCTCCGTTTATGGGAAGTCATTTGATGATTGTTTAAGCAATCTCGATCGAGTTTTGCAGAGATGTGAACAAACAAGTATTGTCATGAATTGGGAGAAATGCCACTTTATGGTTAATGAAGGTATTGTTTTGGGTCATAAGATTTCTGAAAAGGGTATTGAAGTGGACAAAGCTAAGGTTGATGCAATTGAGAAAATGCCATGTCCCAAGGATATCAAAGGTATTCGTAGTTTCTTAGGTCATGCTGGTTTCTATAGGAAATTTATCAAGGACTTTTCTAAAATTTCTAGACCTCTCACTAACCTTTTACAACAGGATGTTCCTTTTGTTTTTGATGATGATTGCTTTGAGGACTTTGAAACACTTAAGAAAGCTTTAATTTCTGCACCTATAGTTCAACCACCTGATTGGAACTTACCTTTTGAAATTATGTGTGATGCTAATTCTCGGTGTACAAAAAGAGGGGCACACTTTTTGTACCCCTATGATTGTGCACGGGCAGTCTGAGCCACGGGCACCACCACAGCAAGCATGGCCAGGGAGGTGAGCCAGGGTAAGACCGAAGCTCGATGGAATTGGAGCAACGCCAAGAACAAGACCACAGAGAGCAAAGGGACGGAGCGGCTTCCCCCCCGGCAAGATCCTTGCCGGGAGCCAGTTTCAGCAGCCCTGGCAAGACCCTTGACGGGCCCGGCTCTGGCAGCCCCGGCAAGACCCTTGCCGCGGCAGCTCGCCCCACGCCTACGGAGCGGATCACCCTTGAGTCCACCGCCCCCATGGGGCGAGGATTCGGGAGATATCCCCGTGGTGGCATGCAGATCTTTGTGAAGACATCCAAGATCAGATACAAGCTAAGAAGACGATGACCCTTGGCGGGATCCCAGCCAAGGAGGACCACAAGGCCTCCGGCAAGCACCTTGTCGGGGATGATAGCAGGCGCCGCGGCAAGACCCTTGCCGGGGCCCCGGCAAGGCCCTTGCCGAAGACACCCGCAGGGCCACCATCAGGCCCGCACCAATTGAGTTTCCAACGCCCCACGCAGCTGCCGACCCAACCAGCTGGACAGGCTCCTCCGTGGAAACTTGCAGATCTTCGTGGAGACCCGCCGTTGCGCCACCTCAGCTGCCTGCCTGCCTACATGGCACCTCAGGCATCGTTGGCTAGGGCGCGTGTCAACACGAGGAGGAGCGGCGACGGACAAGACGAACGTCTCCCCTCGTCCCCGATAAAGGGAGGACACCTAAGCTAAGCGCATTAAATGTGCCTTGTCCTGTAATGCAAGGGATAACCTCGCATCACTGTACCCTTTCCACCTCCTGTGTGCCATTGTGGCAACCCCTTTTTCCTATAAAAGGAGGCTCGAGGCGACCATGAGAAGGATTCGGCTTTTTAGAACTCCTCACAACTCTTTTGGAGCTCCTCACTAGCTGAAGAACACAAACATATAATCCACCAAAGCAGGAGTAGGGTTTTATGCATAGGCTGCCGCAAAGGAGGGGCACACTTTTTGTACCCCTATGACTGTGCAAGGGCAGTCTGAGCCACGGGCACCACCACAGCAAGCATGGCCAGGGAGGTGAGCCAGGGTAAGACCGAAGCTCGATGGAACTAGAGCAACACCAAGAACAAGACCACAGAGAGCAAAGGGACGGAGCGGCTCCCCCCCGGCAAGATCCTTGCCGGGAGCCAGTTTCAGCAGCCCTGGCAAGACCCTTGCCAGGGCCGGCTCTGGCAGCCCCGGCAAGACCCTTGCCGCGGCAGCTCGCCCCACGCCTACGGAGCGGATCACCCTTGAGTCCACCGCCCCCATGGGGCGAGGATTCGGGAGATATCCCCGTGGTGGCATGCAGATCTTTGTGAAGACATCCAAGATCAGATACAAGCTAAGAAGACGACGACCCTTGGCGGGATCCCAGCCAAGGAGGACCACAAGGCCTCCGGCAAGCACCTTGCCGGGGATGACAGCAGGCGCCGCGGCAAGACCCTTGTTGGGGCCCCGGCAAGGCCCTTGCCGAAGACACCCGCAGGGCCACCATCAGGCCCGCACCAACTGAGTTTCCACCGCACCACGTAGCTGCCGACCCAACCAGCTGGACAGGCTCCTGCGTGGCAACTTGCAGATCTTCGTGGAGATCCGCCGTTGCGCCACCTCAGCTGCCTGCCTGCCTACATGGCACCTCAGGCATCGCTGGCCTGGGCGCGTGTCAACACGAGGAGGAGCGGCGACGGACAAGACGGACGTCTCCCCTCGTCCCCGATAAAGCAAGGACACCTAAGCTAAGCGCATTAAATGTGCCTTGTCCTGTAATGCGAGGGATAACCTCGCATCACTGTACCCTTTCCACCTCATGTGTGCCACTGTGGCAACCCCTTTTTCCTATAAAAGGAGGCCCGAGGCGACTAGGAGAAGGATTCGGCTTTTTAGAACTCCTCACGACTCTTTTGGAGCTCCTCACTAGCTGAAGAACACAAACATATAATCCACCAAAGCAGGAGTAGGGTTTTATGCATCTTTGCGGCCCGAACCTGGGTAAAGGAACCGTGTCCTGACTGTTAGATCCGCTCTTCTCTCAACCCCGCGCCCCGCAACCGTAGTAGGGATTCTTGTGATCCCATAGGTGTCGATCCAAATACACCGACACTAGTGATTATGTTGTTGGTGCTGTTCGAGGACAAAGAGTTGATAAGAAATTGAACGTTATTCATTATGCTAGTAAAACTCTAGACAGTGCTCAAAAGAATTATGCTACCACTGAAAAAGAATTCTTAGCAGTTGTGTCTGCTTGTGACAAGTTTAGATCATACATTGTTGATTCAAAAGTAACTGGTCACACCGACCATGATGCTATTAAATATCTTATGGAAAAGAAAGATGCTAAACCTAGACTTATTCGGTGGGTTCTCTTTCTACAAGAATTTGACTTGCATATCACTGATAGAAAAGGAGTTGAGAACCCCATAGCGGATAACTTGTCTAGACTTGAAAATGTGCTTGATGACCCACTACCTATTGATGATAGTTTTCCCGACGAGCAGTTGGCTACAATAAATGTTACTAATAGTACTCCTTGGTATGCTGACTATGGTAATTACATTGTTACTAAATATTTACCACCTAGTTTCACTTATCAATAAAAGTAAAAGTTATTTTATGATTTAAGACATTACATTTGGGATGACCCACATATTTATAAAGAAGGATTAGATGGTATTATTAGACATTGTGTACTTGAGCATGAACAGGGACAAATCCTTTGGAAGTGTCACTCCGAAGCATATGGAGGACATCATGCTGGAGATAGAACTCCTCACAAGGTATTGCAGTCTGGATTTTATTGGCCTACTCTCTTCAAAGATGCTCGTAAGTTCATCTCATCCTGTGATGAATGTCAAAGGATAGGCAATATTGGTAAGCGTCAAGAAATGCCTATGAATTATTCACTTGTTGTTGAACCATTTGATGTTTGGGGATTTGATTACATGGGACCTTTTCCTTCCTCTAATGGGTATACAGATATTTTGGTTACAGATGATTGTGTTACTAAATGGGTAGAAGCTATTCCAACCAGTAGTGCTGCTCACAACACCTCTATTAAAATGCTTAAGGAAGTTATTTTCCCAAGGTTTGGAGTTCCAGATATTTAATGACTGATGGTGGTTCACACTTTATTCATGGTGCTTTCCGTAAAATGCTTGCTAAATATGATGTTAACCATAGAATTGCATCACCCTATCATCCTCAGTCTAGTGGTCAAGTTGAGCTTAGTAATAGAGAAATTAAATTAATTTTACAAAAGATTGTTAATAGGTCAGGGAAGAATTGGTCTAAAAAATTAGATGATGCACTTTGGGCTTATAGAATAGCTTATAAAAATCCTATGGGTATGTCTCCTTATAAAATGGTTTATGGTAAAGCTTGTCATTTGCCTCTTGAGTTAGAACATAAAGCTTTTTGGGTAATCAAGGAACTCAATTATGATTTCAAACTTGCTGGTGAAAAGAGGTTATTTGATATTAGCTCATTACATGAATGGAGAACCCAAGCTTATGAAATGCCAAGTTATTTAAATAAAAAGTAAAAAGATGGCATGATAAAAGAATCCAAAAGTGCGAGTTCTGAGTCGGAGAATATGTTCTTTTGTACAACTCTCGTTTCAGGTTCTTTGCAGGAAAACTCCTCTCTAAATGGTAAGGCCCCTATGTTATCGAGGAGGTTTATCGGTCTGGAGCCATCAAGATAAATAATTTCGAAGGAACTAATCGAAAGGTTGTTAACGGCAACGAATAAAGCATTATATCTCAGGTATGCCCATTAATGTTGAAAGCAATATTATTCAAACTTTGACACCGGAGGAACACATAAAAGAATCCTTCCGGAACACTCCAGAATCGTCAAAATAAGGAGGTACGTGATATGGTAAGTAAACGGACTCCAAAAAATCCGCAAAAATATTTTTTATCAGTTTTGGAATATTTGCAAAAATAGGAAAATAATAAACTACCGGGAAGCGCACCCTGGTGGGCACAAGACACCAGGGCGCGCTAGGCATGCCTGGTGTGCCCAGGTGGGTTGTGCCCACCTTGGGTACCTTCCGGACTCCATTTTTCTACAGCTTACTTGTTTCCCAAGATAAAAATTATTTATATACTCCTCGAACCTGTTGACCACTGTATCGCGGAGAAATCTTCGACTTTCTTTTCTTGCTGATTTCTGGTAGTGCGGGGACCATGTCGTCTCAAGGCTCAGGAGATGAGAGCCCTTCCTCCCATGATTCTTTTGATATCTATGTTTTGAAGCCTGCACATTCTTGGTCTACGGATGAGGAGGAAGAAGATGAGCCTCTGCCTCCTCGATTCCAACGGGAGACCAAGGAAGCATTGGGCAAGAAAATATTGAAGCTCGAGCTGGAGAACGAAGACCTAGGGGATGAAAATTTCAGCCTTCGACGCAAGTTGAAAGAGCTCACTATTTCTTCATCACCACCACCATCTTCTTCATCACCAAAAGAAAACTGAGTATCAGGTATGGGCACTCCCCTTGGCTTTCGCCAAGCTTGGGGGAGGTGCCCCGGTATCATATCATTCCTACTATCCTTTTGCATTTACTTATCTTAGTTCGATCTTTTGCTTTTGAATAAATGAAAGTCTAGTTTGATCCTTTATCTTTGAGTTTGCTTAGTGATCTACCTATGTAATCGTGTGCGAGATATATAATAAAGTTCAGTTTTCAGTTTTTACTTTCTTTACTTTCTTGTTGCAATAAAAAGAAAGGAAATAAATTAAGATGAACATATGCTAATCTTATTGTAGGTGATGGCACCACTTAAGGAAAAGTATAAGTAGAATATTTTATTAGAGATTGACAAACATAGCATTGGTCAATGATGCAACTCATGAAAGAATTAATAAGGGAAGAGAAGATTCACATATAAATATACTATCCTAGAAATCTTTTGTGATTGTGAGCCCCCATCAAAATATTATATGCCAAAATTGTTGACGTTGGACAAGGAAGATAACTTAATGATTTATGTTTTTTCATATTCACATAGAAGTCATATTGTCATAGATCCGTTAACATGTGGTGCTTGCCCAATATCTTTTCTAGCCAAAAATTCCACACTAAGTAGACATACTACTTGTGCATCCAAAAACCCTTAAACCCAAACATTTTTTGAGAGACCACCATACCTACCTATGGATTGAGTAAGATCCTTCAAGTAAGTTGTCATCAGTGCAATAAGGCAATAAAATTGCTTCTAAAATGTGAGATCATTTAGTGTAAGAGAAAATTGAGCATTGCACGAACTTGTGATGGTGAAGAATAAAAGTGACAGACTGCATAATAAAGGTTGCTATCACAAGGGGCAATGTAACGTGACGATCGTTTGCACTAAGGGATTGAGCATACAAACAAATAAGCGCATGGCAACCTCTGCTTCCCTCTACGAAGGGCCTATCTTTTACTTTTATGCAGAGAGTCAAAGTTTTCCCTCTTTCCCTTTTATTTTTATCTTTTGGCAAGTATCATGTGGTGAGGAAAGATCTAGGCACATATGTCCAGTTGAATATGGGTGACATGAGTTACTATTGTTGACATCACCCTTGAGGTGAGTACGTTGGGAGGCAAACCATAAGCCCCTATCTTTCTATGTGTCCGGTTGAGACATTTTACTCATCTGTATGCAGTGAGTGTTCGCAATCATAGAAGATTATATGATGGTTGAGTATGTGGACTTGCATAAAGGCTTCAATACGCGACCCTTCCTGAAAAGATGATAAACTGTAGTTGCAAAAGTTGACTGAAAACATAGTTTGTTGCTTTCTAATAGAGTTTATGCTACATACTTCAGTTGTGTGATGAACTGTTACTTATTCATGAGGAGTCTATGATACAAGTTCTATGATAAAAGTCTTATGTTTAATTTTGCTGCCGTTATAATAATCAAAATGATGCTTCTATGTCCGTATTTTATTTTATCGACACCTCTCTCTCAAAGCATGTGGACATGTTTTTCGTTTCGGTTTTCGCTTGAGGACAAGCGAGGTCTAAGCTTGAGGGAGTTGATACATCCATTTTGAATCATGTTTTCTTACTATTATTTATGTTGTTATTATGTATAATAATGCCTTTTGGAGTCATTCTAAGGCCTTTTCTCTCATAATTTGCAAGGTATACACCAAGAGGGAGAATTCCGGCAGCTGGAAATCTGGACCAGAAAAAGCTACGTCAGGCCGCCTATTCTGCACAAATCCAAACAAGCTGAAACTTCACAGATATATTTTATGGATTATTTAAGAAATACTAGAGCTGATAACCACCAAAGGGGGAGCCACCAGGTGGGCACAACCCACCTTGGCGCGCCAGGGCCCGTAGGCGTGCCCTGGTGGGTTGTGCTCACCCCGGCCCACCTCTAGTGCCCCTCTTCTGGTATATAAGTCATTTTAACCTAGAAAAATTAAGGAGAGGACTTTCGGGACGGAACACCACCGTCTTGAGGCAGAACTTGGGCAGGAGCACTTTTTCCCTCCAGCGGAGCGATTCCGCCGTGGGAACTTCCCTCCCGGAGGGGGGAATCATCTTCATCATCATCACCAACAACTCTCCCATATTGGGAAGGGCTGTATTCATTAACATATTCACCAGCACCATCTCATCTCAAAACCTAGTTTATCTCTTGTGTTCAATCTTGTTACGGGAACTATAGATTGTTGCTTGTAGGTGACTAGTAGTGTTGATTACATCTTGTAGTTGATTACTATATGGTTTATTTGGTGGAAGATTATATGTTCAGATCCATCATGCTGCATATTACCTCTCTGATCTTGAGCATGTTCATCACTTGTGAGTAGTTACCTTTGTTCTTGAGGTCACGGGAGAAATCATGTTGCAAGTAATCATGTGAATTTGATATGTGTTCGATATTTTGATAGTGTGTATGTTGTGATTCCCTTAGTGGTGTCATGTGAACGTCGAATACATGACACTTCACCATATTTGGGCCTAAAGGAATGCATTGTGGAGTAGTAATTAGATGGTGGGTTGCGAGAGTGACAGAAGCTTAAACCCCAGTTTATGCACTATTCCGTAAGGGACCGATTGGATCCAAAAGTTTAATGCTATGGTTAGAATTTATTCTTAATTCTTTTCCCGTAGTTGCGGATGCTTGCATGAGAGTCATAAGTAGGAGGTTTGTTCATGTAAGAACAACACCTAAGAATCGATCCACCCACATATCAAATTATCAAAGTAGCGAACACGAATTAAACCAACATGATGAAAGTGACTAGATGAAATTCCCGTGTGCCCTCAAGAATGCTTTGCTTATTATAAGAGACAGTTTTGGCATTTCCTTTGCATCAAAAGGATTGGGCTATCTTGCTGCATACTTGCTACTATTATCGTTACTTTCTTGTTACAAAATTATCTTGCTATAAAACCACGCTGCTACTTAAAATTTCAGCACTTGCAGACACTACCTTATTGAGAAACACTTGTCAGTTCCGTCTGCTCCTCGTTGGGTTTGATACTCTTACTTATCGAAAAGAGCTACAATTGATCCCCTATACTTGTGGGTCATCAATCCATAAGTTTCTCCACGATGACTCCAGTCCTCTTCAACAAGGCAGTGGTATCCTCCTGCTGCTTCACACTTCCGACGATCTTCGCCCTCAGCAGGTCACGCTTGGCCCGAAGCTTCGGATTGCTCTCATTTAGTTACGAGATGACACCGGTAGCCTGTTCAAAAGAGGCTTTCATGTCGTCCTGCCACCTCGCCCAGTCGGAGATCTGATCCATCTGGCTATGGACGATCGCATGCATACGCCTGTAAGAGTCCTCGCCTGCCCGCAAGACATTTTCCCAAGCCGCCGCGGCGCGGGAGAACATCTCTGCTGCATTCACAGCGCGGCGGGACATCTCTTCTACTTCCGCGGCGTGGCCGGACCAGTCTGCTGCATCGACGGCCCGACGGGACCTCCGTACTGCTTCGGCGGCGTGACAGGACCTTTGTGCTGCTACGGCCGTGCGGTGGGACATGCCGGCTGCGTTCGCAGCAATGTGGGACATCTCACGTGCTTCCGCTTCCATGCTCGCATCTCCCTGGTGGCAATCTCTCGACCCAGAACTCACGCTGGCCATGGCAGACACAAGGGAACGATGATGAATGATTTGTTTGTTTTTGTGGATGAGGAGTTGAGGACGAATGTGCAGTCATCTTGGAGTAGTAGTATTTATAACCGAGTACTAATACGCTCCTAAGTGGGAAACCATTCAGGTTTTGATCGATGTGAACAGGTTTGCAATTTGGAATGTGACGGGACGCGGGCTCAAAATTTACTGACGGTTATAAGTGCGGCACTATTCCTGGAAGGCGTAACGTGGGCACGTATGCCTTCTCGGCCGCGTACGTGGCATTTGCACCATAGGGTGCACCGCAACAGGCCACGCCTGCACACGTCTTGTTCCAACAACTGTGCGCGCTCGTTATTACCATCACGCATGCTTATTTTAATTAGAATGTGTGTGCCCGTCTAACGCACACACGTTGATCTATCTAACTGTTTCAGTTTGTTGTGGCTAATCGCAAATAGTTCATCCGTGTGAAGTGTATGCCATCAAACGTAGACACTTTTTTTTGCTACTAATCGCAGACACTTTGATTTGGCTGACCCGTTTCTGTTATGTTGCCTAATCGCAAACAGTTAATCCTTTTGAAGCATATGCCCTCAATCGCACACACCTTTATCTAGCTGCTCGTTTCTATTGTTGCTCCTCATCAAAAACAGTTCAACCGAGTGAACTGTATGTTGTATATCGCACACGCATTCATCTGGCTGCCTGTTTCTTTTGTTCCTCCTCATCGCAAACAGTTCATTGTGTTGGAAATATGCCCTAGAGACAATAATAAAAGAGTTATTATTATATTTCCTTGTTCATGATAATCGTTTATTATCCATGCTATAACTGTATTGATTGGAAACTCAAATACATGTGTGGATGAATAGACAAACTTTGTGTCCCTAGTGAGCCTCTACAGGACTAGCTCGTTGATCAAAGATGACCGCGGTTTCCAGGTCATAGACATGAGTTGTCATTTGATAACGGGATCACATCATTAGGAGAATGATGTGATGGACGAGACCCAAACGTTAAACATAGCTTTTGATCGTATCAGTTATCGCTATAGTTTTCTGCATGTTAAGTATAAGTTCCTATGACCATGAGATCATGTAACTCACTGACACCGTAGGAGTGCTTTGTGTGTGCCAAACGTCGCAACGTAACTGGGTGACTATAAAGGTACTCTACAGGTATCTCCGAAGGTGTCTGTTGAGTTGACATGGATCGAGACTGGGATTTGTCACTCCGTGTGACGGAGAGGTATCTCCGGGCCCACTCGGTAATACGTCATCTCAATGAGCTCAAAGTGACTAAGTAGTTGGTCACGGGATTATGTATTACGGTAACGAGTAAAGAGACTTGCCGGTAACGAGATTGAACTAGGTATAGAGATACCGACGATCGAATCTCGGGCAAGTAACATACCGACGAGACAAAGGGAACTGTATACGGGATTGCTTGAATCCTTGACATCGTGGTTCATCCGATGAGATCATCGAGAAACGTGTGGGAACCAATATGGGTATCCAGATCCCGCTATTGGTTATTGACCTGGGAGTGTCTCGGTCATGTCCACATGGTTTCCGAACCCGCAGGGTCTACACACTTAAGGTTCGGTGACGCTAGGGTTGTTAGTGAGAACAGTGCATGGTTACCGAAGGTTGTTCGGAGTCCCGGATGAGATCCCGGACGTGACGAGGGTCTCCGGAATGGTCCGGAGACGAAGATTGATATATAGGATGAAAGGTTTCGGAGTCCGGAAGTGTTTCGGGGAGTGTCGGGAAATCGGTGGATGACCGAAAGGGGTTTCGGGGGTCCCGGAAGGGGTTTCGGGCCTAATGGGCCACAAAGGGGGACACAACAGCCCTCATAGGGCTGTGCGCCCCCCCTGGGCCCTCTCCTAGTGCGCATGGGGGGCTGGCCCCTCCTAGGGCTGCCGCACCCCCTGGCTTGGGGGGCAAGGCACCTAGGGGGGAAACCCTAGGGCCTGGCGCAGCCCTTGGCCGCCGCCCCCCCTCTGCCCTGGCCGCCGGCCCCCCTAGGGGAAACCCTAGGGCGCCCCCCTCCCCTCTATTCCCCCTATATATAGAGAGGTAGAGGGAGGGCAGCCAACACACGTTTGTGCCTCGGCGCTGCCCTCCCTCTCCCATAACATCTTCGTCTTCCCGCGGTGCTTGGCGAAGCCCTGCTGGATTCCTCCTCCACCATCACCACCACGCCGTCGTGCTGCCGGTCTCTCCATCAACCTCTCCTCCACCCCTTGCTAGATCAAGAAGGAGGAGACGTCCCCGAGCCATACGTGTGAAGAACGCGGAGGCACCGTTGCTTCGGTGCTAGGATCTTCGGCGATTTGAATCGCGGCGAGTACGACTCCATCAACCGCGTTCTTAACGCTTCCGCTTAGCGATCTACAAGGGTATGTGGATCCAACTCTCCTCTCGTAGATGCATCTCCTAGATTGATCTTGGTGAACGTAGGAAAAAAAATTTGTTTCCCCTGCAACGTTCCCCAACAGTGGCATCATGAGCTAGGATCTTGCGTAGATGCTTTCTCGAGTAGAACACAAAAGGGTTTGTGGACGTTGATGTTTAGATTGCTTCCCTCCTTGGTCTTTCTTGATTCAGCGGTATTATGGGATGAAGCGGCCCGGACCAACTTTACATGTCCACGTACATGAGACCGGTTCCATCGACAGACATGCGACTTTTGTTGCATAAGATGGCTGGCGGGTGTCTGTCTCTCCTATCTTAGTTGAATCGGAATAGACAAAGGCGGTCCTTGTAGAAGGTTAAATAGCAACTTAAATATCACCGTTGTGGCTTTGCGTAGGTAAGAAGCGTTCTTGCTAGATACCCATAGCAGCCACGTAAAACATGCAACAACAAATTAGAGGACGTCTAACTTGTTTTTGCAGGGTATGTTTGTGATATGATATGGCCAATGACATGATGAGATATATTTGATGTATGAGATGATCATGTTGTAATAGTTAATATCGACTTGCATGTCGATGTATACGGCAACCGGCAGGAGCCATAGGGTTGTCTTTAATTTTTGTATGACCTGCGTGTCAATCATTAAGCGCTATGTAATGCTTTACTTTATCGCTAAACGGTAGCAATAGTAGTAAGAGCATGGTGGGCGCGAGACAACCCCGATGGCGACACGATGATGGAGATCATGATGATGGGGATCATGGTGTTACGCCGGTGACGATGGAGATCATGCCAGTGCTTTGGAGATGGAGATCAAAAGCACGAGTTGATGGCCATATCATGTCACTTATGATTTGCATGTGATGTTAATCCTTTTATGCATCTTATTTTGCTTAGGACGACGGTAGCATTATAAGATGATCCCTCACTAAAATTTCAAGATAAAATTGTGTTCCCCCCAAGTGTGCGCCGTTGCGAAGGTTCGTCGTTTCGAAGCACCACGTGATGATCGGGTGTGATAGACTCTACGTTCGCATACAACGGGTGCAAGCCAGTTTTGCACATGCAGAACACTCGGGTTAGACTTGACGAGCCTAGCATGTACAGACATGGCCTCGGAACACGGAAGACCGAAAGGTCGAGCATGAGTCATATAGTAGATATGATCAACATGAAGATGTTCACCATTGACACCACCTCATCTCACGTGATGATCGGACTTGGGTTGGTGGATTTGGATCATGTCACGCCCGGATGACCAGAGGGATGTCAATTTGAGTGGGAGTTATAAGTAATTTGATTAGTTAAACTCACTTATCATGAACAATAGTCTAAGTTGCCTTTGCAAATTATGTTGTAGATCAATAGCTTGCGTTGTAGCTCCCTGTTTAATACGATCCTAGAGAAAGACTAAGTTGAAAGATATTGTAAGCAAGGATGCGGACTGGGTCCGTAGTCCGAGGAGTGTCCTCACTGCTGCACAGAAAGCTTACGTCTTTGATGCACCGCTCAATGTGCAAACCCCTACAACGTTGTCTGTGGATGTTGTGAACACCTGAGAGACACGTCCTGATGACTACTTGATAGTTTAGTGCACCATACTTTACGGCTTAGAATCGGGATTCCAATGACGTTTTGAACGCCATGGAACATATGAGATGTTCTAAGAGCTGAAATTGGGATTTCAGGCTCATGCCCGTGTTGAGAGGTATGAGACCTCTGACAAGATCCTTTGCCAAAAGGATGGAGGAGAATAGCTCAACTAGTGAGCACGTGCTCAGAATGTCTGGGTGCTAAAACCACTTGAACCAAGTGGGAGTTAATCTTCCAGGTGAGATAGTGGTTGACAGAATTCTCTAGACACTATCACCAAGCTACTAGAACTTCGTGATGAACTATGACATGCAAAGGATGGTGATGATCCCGGTGCTGTCAGCGGTTCTTAGTACCGCAAAAGTAGAGATCAAGAAGGAGCATCAAGTGTTGATGGTTTAACAAGACCACTGGTTTCAAAAGGGTAAGGGCTAGAAGGGAAACTTCATGAATGGCAAACCTGTTGTCGCTCTGATGAAGGAACCCATGGTTGAACCCAAACCTCGAGACTAAGTGCTTCTATTGTAAGGGGAACAGTCACATGGTAGCGGAACCACCCCAAATACATGGTAGATATAATAGCTGGCAACTTCAACAAAGTATATTTGATATACGTGTTATTGATGTGTACCTTAGTAGTACTCCTTGTAGCACCTGGGTATTGGATACCGGTTCAGTTGCTACTATTAGTGACTTGAAGCAAAAGCTACGGACTGAACGGAGACTAGCTAAAGGCGAGGTGACGATGTGTGTTGGAAGTGTTTCCAAGGTTGATGAGATCACCATCGCACACTTCCTCTATTTTCGAGATTAGTGTTGAACCTAGATAAATGTTATCAGGGGTCTACGTTGAGCATGAAAATGATTAGATCATGTTCATCGCAATACGGTTATTCATTTAAGTTAGAGAATAATGGTTATTCTGTTTACATGAATAATACCTTTATGGTCATGCACCCAATGGTTCGTTGAATCTCGATCATGGTAATACACATAATGATAATATTAATGCCAAAAGATGTAGAGTTAATAATGATAGTACCACTTTCTTGTGGCACTGTCGCTTAGGTCATTTTGGCATAAAATGCATGAAGAAACTCCATGCTGATGGACGTTTGGAGTCACTTGATTTTGAATCGCTTGACACATGCGAGCCATGCCTCATGGGCAGGATGACTGAGATCTCGTTTTCAGGTACAATGAAACGGGTAAGTGACTTATTGGAAAACATACATGCTGATGTATGTGATCCAATGAAAATTAAGGCGTGTGGTGGATATCGTTATTTTCTCATCTTCACTGACGATTTGAGTAGATATGGTATATTTACTTAATGAAGCAAAAGTCTGAAAAGTTTGAAAGGTTCAGAAATTTCAGAGTGAAGATTAAGAATCATCATAACAAGAAGATCATGTTCCTACGATCTGATCAAGGGGATATTATCTGAATTATGAGTTTGGCAATCACTTAAGACATTGTGGAATTGTTTCGCAGTTGAAGTCCCCTGGAACACCACAGCGTAATGGTGTGTCCGGACATCGTAATCGAACCTTATGAGATATGGTGCGATCTATGGTGTGTCTTACCGATCTACCGCTATTATTTTGAGGTTATGCATTAGAGACAGCTGCATTCACTTTATATAGAGCACCGTCTAAGTCCGTTGAGACGACGTCGTGTGGTTTGGCAAGAAACCAGAGTTGTCGTTTTCTTAAATGTTTGGGGCTGCGATGCTTATGGCTTCAGCCAGGAAAAGCTCGAACCCAAAGCGGACAAATACATCTTCATGGAATACCCACTGGTAACGGTTGGGTATACCTTCTATCTCAGATCCAAGGACAAAAATGTTTGTCGCTAAGAATGGGTCCTTTCTCGAGAAGGAGTTTCTCTCGAAAGAATTGAGTGGGAGGAAGATAGAACTTGATGAGGTTGTCGAACCCTCACTTCAACCGGAGAGTAGTGCAACACAGAAAGATGTTTCTGTGGAACCTACGACAGTTGAAGAGGATACTGATGATAGTGATCATGAAGCTCCAGATCAAGTTGCTATCGAACCTCGTGGGTCGACAAGGATGTGTACTACTCCTGAGTGGTACGGTGATCCTGTCTTAGAGGTCATGTTGTTGGACAACGATGAACCTACGAACTATGGAGAAGCGATGGTGGGCCCATATTCCGACAAATGGTTAAGAAGCCGATAAATCCGAGATAGGATCCATGTATCAAAACAAAGTATGGACTTTGGTGGACTTGCCCTATGATCGGCAAGCCATTGAGACAAATGGATCTTTAAGACTAAGACGGACGTGGACGGTAATGTCACCGTCTATGAAGCTCGACTTGTGGCGAAGAGTTTTCCACAAGTTCAAGGAGTTGACTACGATGAGATTTTCTCACCCGTAGCGATGCTTAAGTCCGTCAGAATCATGTTAGCATTAGCTGCATTTATGAAATCTGGCAGATGGATGACAAAACAAGTTTCCTTACCAGTTTTCGTAAGGAAAGGTTGTATGTGATACAATCAGAAAGGTTTTGTCGATCCTAAGGATGCTAAAAGGATATGCTAGCTCCAGCGATCCTTCCATGGACTAGAGCAAGCATCTCGGAGTCGGAATATACACTTTGATGGAGTGATCAAAGTTTTTGGGTATACAAAGTTTGTTGGAAACTTGTATTTGCAATAAAGTGAGTGGGAGCACTACAACATTTCTGATAAGTATATGTGAATGACATATTGTTGATCCGAAATGATGTAGAATTTCTGGAAAGCATAAAGGGTTGTTTGAAATGAGTTTTTCAAAGGATGACCTGGATAAAGCTGCTTACATATTGGGCATCAAGATCTATACAGATAGATCAAGACGCCTGATGATACTTTCAAAAGAACACACACCTTTGACATGATTTTGAAGGAGTTCAAAATAGATCAGTCAAAGAAGGAGTTCTTACCTGAGTTGTAAGGTGTGAAGTTGAGTAAGACTCAAAACTTGACCACGGCAGAAGGAAGAGGAAGGACGAAGGTCGTCCCCTATGCTTTTGTCATAGGCTCTATACGGTATGCCATGCTAAGTACCGCACCTGATGTGTGCCTTGCCACATGTCTGGCAAGAGGGTACAAAGATGATCCAGGAGTGGATTACTAGATAGTGGTCAAAATTATCCTTAGAGGAATAAGGAAATGTTTCTCGGTTATGGAGGTGATAAAGAGTTCGACGTAAAGAGTTACGTCGATGCAAGCTTAACACCTATCCGGATAACTCTAAGTGGAGATACCGGATACGTATAATGGAGCAACAGTTTGGAATAGCTCCAAGTGGAACGTGGTAGCAGCATCTACGATATGACATAAAGTTTTGCGAAGTGCATAGGGATCTGAATGTTGCAGACCCGTTGACTACAACCTCTCTCACAAGCATAACATGATCAAACACAGAACTCATTGAGTGTTAATCACATATTGATGTGAACTAGATTACTGACTCTAGTGAACTCTTTGGATGTTGGTCACATGGCGATGTGACCTGTGAGTGTTAATCACATGGCGATGTGAACTAGATTATTGACTCTAGTGCAAGTGGGAGACTGTTGGAAATATGCCCTAGAGGCAATAATAAATTGGTTATTATTATATTTCCTTGTTCATGATAATCGTTTATTATCCATGCTAGAATTGTATTGATAGGAAACTAAGATACATGTGTGGATACATAGACAACACCGTGTCCCTAGTGAGCCTCTACTAGACTAGCTCGTTGATCAAAGATGGCTACGGTTTCCTAGCCATAGACATGAGTTGTCATTTGATAACGGGATCACATCATTAGGAGAATGATGTGATGGACAAGACCCAAACGTTAAACATAGCTTTTGATCGTATCAGTTATCGCTATAGTTTTCTGCATGTCAAGTATAAGTTCCTATGACCATGAGATCATGTAACTCACTGACACCGTAGGAGTGCTTTGTGTGTGCCAAACGTCGCAACGTAACTGGGTGACTATAAAGGTACTCTACAGGTATCTCCGAAGGTGTCTGTTGAGTTGACATGGATCGAGACTGGGATTTGTCACTCCGTGTGACGGAGAGGTATCTCCGGGCCCACTCGGTAATACATCATCTAAATGAGCTCAAAGTGACTAAGTGGTTAGTCACGGGATTATGTATTACGGTAACGAGTAAAGAGACTTGCCGGTAACGAGATTGAACTAGGTATAGAGATACCGACGATCGAATCTCGGGCAAGTAACATACCGACGAGACAAAGGGAACTGTATACGGGATTGCTTGAATCCTTGACATCGTGGTTCATCCGATGAGATCATCGAGAAACGTGTGGGAACCAATATGGGTATCCAGATCCCGCTATTGGTTATTGACCTGGGAGTGTCTCGGTCATGTCCACATGGTTTCCGAACCCGCAGGGTCTACACACTTAAGGTTCGGTGACGCTAGGGTTGTTAGTGAGAACAGTGCATGGTTACCGAAGGTTGTTCGGAGTCCCGGATGAGATCCCGGACGTGACGAGGGTCTCCGGAATGGTCCGGAGACGAAGATTGATATATAGGATGAAAGGTTTCGGAGTCCGGAAGTGTTCCGGGGAGTATCGGGAAATCGGCGGATGACCGAAAGGGGTTTCGGGGGTTCCGGAAGGGGTTTCGGGCCTAATGGGCCACAAAGGGGGGACACAACAGCCCTCACAGGGCTGTGCGCCCCCCCTGGGCCCTCTCCTAGTGCGCATGGGGGGCTGGCCCCTCCTAGGGCTGCCGCACCCCCTGGCTTGGGGGGCAAGGCACCTAGGGGGGGAAACCCTAGGGCCTGGCGCAGCCCTTGGCCGCCGCCCCCCCTCTGCCCTGGCCGCCGGCCCCCCTAGGGGAAACCCTAGGGCGCCCCCCTCCCCTCTATTCCCCCTATATATAGAGAGGTAGAGGGAGGGCAGCCAACACACGTTTGTGCCTCGGCGCTGCCCTCCCTCTCCCATAACATCTTCGTCTTCCCGCGGTGCTTGGCGAAGCCCTGCTGGATTCCTCCTCCACCATCACCACCACGCCGTCGTGCTGCCGGTCTCTCCATCAACCTCTCCTCCACCCCTTGCTGGATCAAGAAGGAGGAGACGTCCCCGAGCCGTACGTGTGAAGAACGCGGAGGCACCGTTGCTTCGGTGCTAGGATCTTCGGCGATCTGAATCGCGGCGAGTACGACTCCATCAACCGCGTTCTTAACGCTTCCGCTTAGCGATCTACAAGGGTATGTGGATCCAACTCTCCTCTCGTAGATGCATCTCCTAGATTGATCTTGGTGAACGTAGGAAAAAAAATTTGTTTCCCATGCAACGTTCCCCAACACATTGAACTGAACCGTTTGCCATGCATCACACACGCAACTAAAGTTTAAACCGTGTTTGATGGCTCTGCCATCGCAAACGTTTTGCACCTTTTTTGTACGGTTCTTTTACACCATCGTTTGTGATTATTGCATCGCACACAGTTTCATCAAAGGGTCTCTGATCGTAGTGTCGCGTTAGCAGCATCATGCAGTAGTGCTTAGTGATTGACAAACATGTCATACAATAATTAAAGACAACCCTAAGGCTCTTGGTGGTTGTTGAACTCATCGACATGCAAGTTGTGAACCTATTACAAAACATGAGCATCTCATACATCAACATATATCATATCACGTCTTGACCATATCACATCACAACACCCTGCAAAAGCAAGTTAGACATCCTCAACTTTGTTGTTGCAAGTTCTACATGGTTGCTACGGGCAACTAGAAAGAACCGTTCTTACCTACACAAAACCATACCGGTGATTATCAAGTTGCTATTTAACCTTCTGCAAGGATCGTCGTAGTCAAATAAGATCCAACTAAAGTAGGAGAAATAGACACCCGCCAGCCACCTTTATGCAAAATAGGTTGCATGTCAATTGGTGGAACCGGTCTCATCTACGTGGACATGTAAGGTTGGTACGAGCCGCTTCATCCTGCAATGCCGCTCAATCAAAATAAGGTATTGGAGGTAAGCAATATGAACATCATCACCCACAACTCCTTTGTGTTCTACTCGTGCATATCATCTACGCATAGACTTGTCTCATGATGCCACTGTTGGGGAACGTTGCAGGGGAAACAAAAAAAAATATGCACACGCAAGATCTATCCATGGAGATGCATAGCTACCAGAGGGGGAGAGCATCTACATACCATTGTAGATCGCTAGGTGGAAGTGTTTATCAATGCGGTTGATGTAGTCGTACATCTTCATGATCCATTCCAATCAAGCACCGAACGTACGGTACCTCCGCGTTCAGTACACATTCAGCTCAATGACGTCCTCGCCTTGTTGATCCTGCAAGAGGGGTGAAGTAGTAGATGAGTTTCGGTAGCACGATAACATGATGACGGTGGTGGTGAAACTATTTCCACAGAGCTTTGCTAAGCACAACAGATTGAGACGATCGGTATTTCCCCAAAGATTAAGGGATGATACATCACATATACGGTAGGTATTTCCCTCAGATGTGAAACCAAGGTTACCGAACCAGCAGGAGACTCAAGCAACACTTTGTAAATGGTACCTGCACACAAAGAACAAATACTTGCAACCTGACGTGTAAGAGGGGTTGTCAATCCCTCTCAGGTAAAAGATTGGTAGTCATGTAGATTGATAGATGCAAATAAAAGAATGACAAATAAAATACGGCAACATATTTTTGGGTTGTTGATAATATAGATCTGAAAATAAAAGTAAATAAAATAGATCGCAAAGGCAAATAATAGATCGGAAGGCAAATATGATAAAGAATAGACCCGGGGGCGTAGATTGCACTAGTGGCTTCTCTCAAGAAATAGCACACAGTGGGTAAACAAATTACTGTTGGAAAATTGATAGAAAATCAAATAATTATGCCAATATCCATGCAATGATCATTATATAGGCAT
This sequence comes from Secale cereale, assembly GCA_902687465.1. Classification (NCBI taxonomy): domain Eukaryota; kingdom Viridiplantae; phylum Streptophyta; class Magnoliopsida; order Poales; family Poaceae; genus Secale; species Secale cereale. The sequence goes on from LR738713.1 coordinate 68,768,790, forward strand.
CACGTCCAAGATTAGTAGACCGACTCCTGCCTGTATCTACTACTATTACTCCACACATCGATTGCTATCCAGCATGCATCTAGTGTATCAAGTTCATGGAGAAATGGAGCAATGCAATAAGAACGATGACATCATGTAGACGATATCTATTCATGTACAAATATCCCCCATCTTGTTATCCTTAATGGCGATGATACATGCGTGTCTTGCTGCCCCTTCTGTCATTGGGAAAGAATACCGCAAGATCGAACCCATCACAAAGCAGCTCTTCCCATAGCAAGAAAAATTGATCTAGTTGGCCTAACTAAACCAAAGATTCGAAGAAAAAATATGAGACTACAAGTAATCATGCATATAAGATATAAAAAATACTCAAATAACTTTCATGGATATAGATCTGAACATAAACTCAAAGTTCATCGGATCCCATCAAACACACCGCAAAAAGAGTTACATGAAATAGATCTCCAAGAGACCATTGTATTGAGAATCAAATAGAGAGAATAATCCATCTAGCTACTACCTACGGACCCGTAGGTCCATGGTGAACTACTCACGCATCATCGGAGAAGCACCAATGAGAATGATGAACCCCTCCATGATGGTGTCTAGATTGGATCTCGTGGTTCTGGAACTTGCGGCGGCTGGAACAAAATTTCGTCGACTCCCCTAGGGTTTCTGGAATATTTGGTGATTTATAGGCCGAAGAGGCAGTGTGGGGGGCAACGAGGGGGCACTACCCCCTAGGGTGTGCCTGGGCTCCTAGGCGCTCCCTGGTGGGTCGTTCCCACCTTTGGCCTCTCCTCTGGTACTTCTTTGGCCCATCATGGGTCTTCTGGTCCTGAAAAATTCTCCAAAAAGTTTCGTTGCATTTGGACTCCATTTGGTATTGATTTTTTGCGATGTAAAAAATAAGGAAAACCAGCAACTGGCACTCGACACTATGTCAATAGGTTAGTCCCAAAAATGATATAAAGTTGCTATAAAATGATTGTAAAACATCCAAGAAAGATAATATAACAACATGGAACAATAAAAAATGATATATACGTTGGAGAAGTATCAGCATCCCCAAGCTTAATTCCTGCTCGTCCTCAAGTAGGTAAATGATAAAACAGAATTTTAGATGTGCAATGTTGCCTAACACGTTCATCACATTTTTTCGTTTGTAGCATGGAAAATTGGACTTTTATATGGTTCAAAATAATAGTCTAGTTTTGACATGAAGATTTCAATACTCAAGCATATCAACAAGCAACAATATCCTTTCAAAATATCAATGCTAAAGCAAGTTATCCCTAGCCCATCATGCTCAATCAATTATCCATTCATGCAACACATCCAAATATTAACTACATCTAATGCTCAAGTGTGATAATAGTGTTTCGTAGTTGGTGCTTTATAAGAGAAGATGAGGCTCAAAATAAAAATAAAAATTTCATAACGTAAATAGATAGGCCCTTCACGGAGGGAAGTAGGGATTGTAGAGGTGCCAAATCTCAAAGCTTAAATTGAGAGATAAAATTATCTTGGGTGGCATGCCATTCTCGTCAACGAGAACGACTAAGAGTTCCCAACACTTTCCATGCTAGATATATCATAGGCGGTTCCCAAACATAAAATAAAGTTTATTCCTTTTTCCACCATACTTTTACATTCCACGGCTAGTCGTATCCACGGGTACCTTCCATACCAACACTTTCCAATGAATTTATTATTTGACAACATAAAGTAAATTTCTTTTTCATTTCGGGACTTCGAATCCCTATTGCCGTTATACTCTCGTGCAATGACAAGTGAATAAACACTCATCTTGAGAATAACACATCTAGCATGAAAAATATTAGCCACCCCTTGCCGCTTCATGAGCGGTACGAGCACACAAAAGAGAAACTTGTTTTGAATTTAAAGTTGGCACATACATATTTGCTTATAACGGCACGGACATACCGCATATTGGTAAGTATGATGGACTCATTTGGCACAACTTGGGTTTTAGGATTTGTATGCACAAGTAGTATTTCTACTTAGTACAAGGTGGAGGCTCGCAAAAAGATTGGGAAGCGACCAACCAAGGATCAAAACCCATCATAAATGAACATTAAACATAACTAACACTGAATAATGCATCACAAGTAGGATGTAATTTCATTGCATAACTATTGACTTTCGTGCTTGCATAGGGAATCACAAACCTTAACACCAATATTCTTTCTAAAGCATAATTGCTCATTAACATGACTCACATATTATGCATCATCATATCTCAAAACTATTACAAAGAATCAAGTTTATTTTGTCCAATGATCTTCATGGAAGTTTTTATTATATCCCTCTTGAATATCTATCACTTTGTGACTAATTTCATATGTTGCTTTTGATAAGCTCGAACAAATTTAAGTGAAGAACATGAGCATAAAATTTTCTTCTCTCAAAATAACATAAGTGAAGCATGAGAGAATTTCCTTTAAAAATTTACTAACTCTCAAACAAATCTAAGCTAAGCATGAGAGTTATTCTTCAAAGATATTTAAGCACACCGTGCTTAAAAAGATATAAGTGAAGCACTAGAGCAATTCCATAGCTCAAAAAATTTAAGTGAAGCATAAAGAGCAATTATAACAAATCATAGCATAATTTTGGCTCTCTCAAATAGGTGTGTCCAACAAGGATACTTATGAAAAAAAAATAAAAATCAAAAGAAGCAAAGACTCATATCATACAAGACTCTCCAAGCAAAACTCATGATATTTGACGAATAAAAATATAGCTCCAAGTAAAATACCGATGGTCGTTGGAAGAAAGAGGGGATGCCACTCGTGGCATCCCCAAGCTTAGTTGCTTGATACTTCTTGATTATTATCTTGGAGTGCCTTGGGCATACCCAAGCTTAGGCTCTTGCTACTCCTTATTCCTTCATCCATCGTGATCTCACCCAAAACTTGAAAACTTCAATCACATAGAACTCAACAAAATTTCGTGAGATCCGTTAGTATAACAAAACCAATATTTAATTTAAGTACTATAGAAAACCAATTCATATTTTGTTATTGCATTATATCTATTGTATTCTAACTCTCCATGGCTTAAACTCTTCAAAAGAAACCATAGATTTATCAAAACAAGCACATAACACAACAAAAATAGAATATGTCAAAAACAGAACAGTCTATTAATACACAATTTTTAGTCATATTTGTGTAACTCTAAAAATTCTGACAAATTAGGACAAAGTGGGAAATCTGTATCTTGATAACGTGTGAATATTTCAGGAATTGATCATGACCCAGTCACCGTCAACAATTCTGGCACTCGATGCAAAAAGTTTCTGATTTTCAATGCAATCAAATCAACTATCAACCAAATCATCCCAAAGGCTTTGCTTGGCACAAACACTAATCTAAACCACAAAAACACATCTAACCAGAGGCATAATTGTTTATTTATTGGAAAACAGCAAAAAAAGCAAAAGGCAAAACGATAAATATTGGGTTGCCTCCCAACAAGCGCTATTTTTTACGCCCCTAGCTAGGCATAACACATAGATCTCAAGTATTGTCATCCTTAGTTTTAGATACATAGGATGCCCTCATCATTGATTCACAGGGTGGTTTAATTATTGTTCCGAGGACGTGTTCCATCCCTTTCCTTAGTGGAAACTGAAATTGAATATTGCATTCTTTTATATCAATCACGGCACCTATAGTGCGTAAAAACGGTCTACCAAGTATAATTGGACAAGACGAATTGCAATCAATATCAGGAACAATAAAATATGTGGGCACATAATTCCTATTTGCAAGAACAAGAACATCCTTTATTCTTCCCAATGGCTTTTAAATAGTAGAATCCGCCAAGTACAAATTTAAAGAACACTCTTCAATATCGGTGAGACCAAGCACATCACATAGAGGTTTCGGAATTGTGGAAACACTAGCACTTAACTCACACAAAGCAAAACACTCATAATTTGGAATCTTGACTTTGATAGGAGGTTCCCATTCATCATGTAATTTTCTAGGGATCGAAACCTCTAATTTCAACTTTTCTTCTAAAGCTTTCATCAAGGCATAAACAATATGTTTAGTAAAAGATTTATTTTGTTCATCAGCATGGGATGAATTTATCATGGATTGCAACAAAGAAATACAATCAATTAGAGAAGAACTATCATAATTAAAGTCTTTGCAATCCAAAAGAGTGGGCACATCACTAGTTAAAGTCTTGGCCTCTCCAAACCCACTTTTATCAATTTTCTCAACAATATTTTCACCCTAAGAATTATTGGGGCGCCTTCTAACTAAAATTGACTCTTCTTAGTTTTACTAAACAGAGAATCAATAGAATAAACACCAATCATTTTAAGATCTTCACCATTTTTATGAAAGCAATCACTAGAAAACACTCTTTCTAAAAATTCCCTTTTAGCTCTAAGCATAGCGGTTCTTTTCTTACTTTTATCCATAGAAACATATAAAGCTTTAATTGACTCATCAATCTTGGGTACAAACATTTTCAACTTAAGATTTCCACATCATGAGAAATTATATCGATACTTCTAGATATATCATTAATCTTGCTCAACTTTTCCTCTATAGTATTGAAAGCCTTTTGAGTATTGATAAAGTCTTTATTATTATTCTCAATATTATAGGTATTCTTATTATTATTGTAGGAAGAATTACCATAATTATTAGAGGAATTTCCAGGAAAATGCCTTGTATTAAAATTACCTCTATAAGCGTTATTGAAATTTTTTGCGAGATCAAATTCACATCTACGTCATCACTAGTTTTCTCATTCAAAGTAGAGAAAGGCACATCATTAAGATCAATAGAAGCATTTTTACTAGCAACCATCTTCATAAGAGCATCAACTTGTTCACTCAAAGAATTAATTTCTTCAACCGAAATAACTTTTTTACTAGTAGGCGCTCTTTCCGTATGCCATTGTGAATAATTAGCCATGCTAATATCTAGCAATATATTGGCTTCACCTAGAGTAATTTCCATGAAAGCACCACCTACGGCGGAATCTATAAGATTTCTAGAGACAAAATTCAATCCCGCATAAAAAAATTGTATGATCATCCAAAGATTTAAACCATGAGTAGGACAATTTCTTAGCATCAATTTCATTCTTTCCAAAGATTGTGCAACATGTTCATGCTCAAGTTGCTTGAAATTCATGATTTGAGTTCTAAGGGAAATAATTTTCGTGGGCGGAAAATACTTAGTAATAAAAGCGTCTTTGCATTTGTCCCAAAATTGATACTATTACGAGGCAAAGAGGAAAACTAAATTTTTGCACAATCCCGCAAAGGGAAAGGAAATAATTTCAACTTCACAATATCATTCTCCACATCTTTTTTCTTTTGCATATCACATAATTCTATGAATGTGTTTAGAATGGGCGCGACATCCTCATTAGGAGTGCCGGATAATTGCTCTTTCATAAAAAGATTCAACAAAGCGGCATTAATATCACAAGACTCCGCACTAATGGTGGGAGGAGCAATCGGGGTACAAATAAAATCATTATTATTAGTGTTGAAAAAATCACATAACTTGGTATTTTCTTGAGACATCGTGACTGTGCAAGCAAGATTGCAAACAAAAGCAGATCTGACGAGAAAAACGGCGAACGGAAAAGAGGGTGAATAAAACGATTTTTTTTTGTGAAACGGGGGAGATGAAAACGAGAGGAAAATGGAAAATAATATAAATTTAAAGAAGATGAGATTTTTGATTAGGAACCTGATAGATGCTAATGATGTCTCCCTGGCAACAGCGCCAGAAATTCCTTTTGATGTCTCTTGAACTACGTCCGTATTTCCCCAAAGAGGAAGGGATGATGCAGCACAGCTACGGTAGGTATTTCCCTCAGATGTGAAACCAAGGTTATCGAACCAGTAGGAGACTCAAGCAACACTATGTAAACGATACCTACACACAAAGAAAAAATACTTGCAACCCGACGTGTAAGAAGGGTTGTCAATCCCTCTTGAGTAAAAGATTGGTAGTCGTGTAGATTGATAGATGCATATAAAAGAACGGCAAATAAAATACGACAAGATATTTTGGGTTTTTGATAATATAGATCTTAAATTAAAAATAGATCGCAAAGGCAAATAATAGATCGAAAGGCAAATATGATAAAGAATAGACCCGGGGCCGTAGATTTCACTAGTGGCTTCTCTCAAGAAATAGCACACTATGGGTAAACAAAATACTGTTGGGCAATTGATAGAAAATCAAATAATTAATGATGATATACAGACAATGATCATTATATTATATAGGCATCACGTCCAAGATTAGTATACTGGCTCCTGCCTACATCTACTAATATTACTCCGCACATCGACCACTATCCAGCATGCATCTAGTGTATTAAGTTCATGGAGGAACGGATAATGCAATAAGAATGATGACATGATGTAGACGAGATCTATTCATGTAGGAATAATCTCCATCTTGTTATCCTTAATAACAATGATACATGGCAAGAAAAAACGATCTAGTTGGCCTAACTAAAACAAACATTCAAAGAAAAAATACGAGGCTGTAAGTAATCATGCATATTAGAGATCAAAAAAATACTCAAATAACTTTCATGGATATAGATCTGATCATAAACTCAAAGTTCACCGGATCCCAACAAACACATAGCAAAAAGGAGTTGCATCAAATAGATATCCAAGTGTCACACCCCTAGCCGTACCTTGCACTTGGACTAGCTTGGTTATGCAGCATGTCTAAATTTTTAAACCTGAAATGGGGGATGATCAAACCTAACAGCAAATAGAATTCAAATAGGTTCAACTAAAATAAATTCCAAGAACACAAAATGGTCTTAGAAAAATGTTCATGATTTTTGGAAAATGCTGGAAACAGCAACGAGAGGTGATGCACATTTTTACTAGCCATCTTGGATTTTACTTCAACACATATTGTATTTGATTGGGGCTCCAAAAATTTCTATAAATATTTTGACAGATCCAAATATTTTGAGAATTATTGAGGGACACTGCATTAATTCAGAGAGTGCCCAAAAATATTTTCAGAATTATAAAAAATGATTTGGTTTGAAAACCAAATCAAAACAAACAATAGAAATTACAAAACAGAAAACAAAGGGAAATGAAACTTACCTGGGCCAACTAACCTAGCGGCCCAACACTGCTGGCCCGTGCGAGTCATCCCCAACCTCTGCCAAAAGGCAGAGGCGAGGGAAGACATGGCGCGCGCGCGAGGGCGCCAGGCCACCTGCCTGCATGCCCCGCACCCTCGACGCCCTAGCCTCTCTGGACGACACCACGCATCACCCCGGACCCTCTCGCCCACCACCTCGTCCTCATCCCCTCCTCTCTCTCGCTCTACACCTCGTACCCGAGCGCCACCATCACCACCAACGCCGTTCGCCGCGGCCATAACCACCACCTAGCCTCCCCAGCACATCCAGGAGATCCGCCTCCGTCGTTTACGCCTCCTCGAGGACCCACGCGCCACCGGACCCCCCTGAATGCCCACACCACCGTCTTCTTCAACCTCGGGTCGCCGACATCACCAGCAACCTCCTGCCGTCACCAGGGCCTCCCCGAGATCGCTAAGGCCATCGTCGCAACCGCCGTGAGCTCCTCTCTCTTTAACCCCTAGAGGCGCCGTCCAAGTCACCCTCTAACCCCGCCTGCTAGCACGGCTGAGAGCTCGGCTCCGCCGGCCGAGTCGTCGCCATGGCCACGTCCACCCGAGCTCAAAACCGAGTGCATCATCGCGCTTAGCGCATCACCAGGTGCCCGTAGCAACCCTCCATGCCTCCTTCCGTGTAGCATAACGCCGACTCGAGCACACCCGCACGACGGTCGGCTCCGCGAGCTTGACTTTGGCGAGCCTGGTCGACCTCAGCCCCTCCCGCTTGCTTAGCTGGATGCGGCTCAGCAGCAGCTACGCATAGATGATCTCCGCCGTTGTTTTGGTCGCCGAAGGGTGTTTCCCGAGCCCCTCCGCCGCGTCTGTCTCCGCCGACGTCGAGCCGCCGGTGCGTCTGACTTGTTTGACCGGGGGTTTGACCACCCCGGTCACTGAAGTATGGGCCCCACACCCTTAATTAACAAACTGACTCGCTGGCGTGTGGGCCCAGCCCTGCTGAAACTTTAGTTAGGGTTAGCTAAATGCTAATTAACCCAGTTAATTAATTGTGCCACTGACGTGTGGACCCCACACATCAGGTTTGACCTGGCCGACCCAGTTGACCTGTTGACATCACCCTCGCATAGTGCCGATGCATTAATTCTTTTCTGGGATTTTAAATAAATCGGAAATGACTTATTTATTTCAGAAAATAGCTAAAACTACAATAAATCATATAAAATCAACTGTAACTCCAAATTAAATTATATGACAAATATGAGGAATCTGTTTATGGCATTTCCATGCATGTTTGAACAACTTTTACCTAGTGATGAGGTCAAATCAAATAAAGGGCATTTTAAATGATTCTTTTGAAGTTTGAATTTGAATCTTGGATTCAAATGAACTTCAACTAACATGGTAGCAATTAGCATTAGCTCAAATCACAGCATATTGCCATGTCACATTCATGCATCATATTGTTGCATTGCATTGATTGTGTTCCTTTTATGTTTGTTGGTATTTGCCCCCCCCCCACTAGTACGCGTCGGTGCTATACAAACGGTTTTTAACCCCTCTTCGTGACGGCGTTCAGAACTGTCGCGAAGTGAGTGACATCGATAGGGGGTCCTTCCCACACGACCCAGAAACCTTCGGGGATAGGGAGCCAAGATGCATATACAATGCTCCTACTCGTTTGTGCTCGCATTGCCATCGCGGCCGATATTCTGTGGTGCTATGTTTACGATGCGCGACTCATCACAAACGGTTCACTATTATTGAACATGTAGGCTAAGCATACAATCACACACATTCGCTTGAACCAAACCGTATGCGATAACTAATTAAGAAGATTAGCTAATCGTCGTACGAGTGTCAGATAGGATTACAAAACGTTGGACCGTCATAACATCGTCGTACACGACAACTATCGCACAAGCTATTTTGTGGTGCAACGCTTACGATGAATACTTCATTAGAAACAGTTCATGGTTGTGAATCATGTACGATAAGGCAACTATCACGAACGTTTAGTTTGGCTGCAGCATTTGTGATATTGTCTGACATCGCACACGCTTTGCAAACAGCAACTATGTGCATGCTTGCACACGTTTCTTCTCTGTGAACCATCTCGGATTATGGTGTATATCGCAAACGTTTGTGTTTTACCAACCGTGTGTGCCGTAACAACCCAGAGAGCGTAATTTCACCGTAACTTAATTGTTTCTATTTCAAATTGTACCGAATTTGAATTTGAATTTGAATGTATGCTATAGCTTTATTCATATCCATCGGGTTCAAACAACCAATGCATTATTCGATTCATAGGTACATATGTTCAAGAATTACATAAGAACCAAATAAAGAATGATGAACCACAGTTGCATACTTGTACTATTAAAGAGGGTAAAGAAAGAGGCGAAATACATTCTGGTTGCTCAACAAGGTGAAGCGGAATGCTCATATTTTGCCCTCCTCCATGCAGAAGGCACGCACGACTCTAGTCCAACCCCTTGTGATGGCCGACCGCCCATCCTTAACGGTCTTCATGAAAACATCTAGATAGTCATCGTGTTCTGGTAGAAATACTTTAACCTTTGCATGCGCACCAATCATGTAGTTTGAGAGGTAATCTTGAGTAAACTGCTTTGTCAACCACTATAAGTAAAAAGATTCAGATATTGTCATCTAACACAACTCATCATGGGCAGTAAAAAGAAGGCTACATAGTTCTTACTTACCATCCTGTAGTTCACTGTTGTCTTGGATAAAGTGTAAACAAATAGTTTAATTGCCATCTTTGGACCCATTTTACTAACAATCTTTATCAGATTCCTCACTTGATGCTGGTTCATCGATATATCATTGCCACATACGCATAAAGGGTCGAAGCATGGATCTTTACCAATGACATGTGTACCTAAAAGCACCAAGTTAATATTAGAAGCTAAACAGCAATTGCACAATAATGTAGTACAACACTCTTTTTATAATATCTTATAACATCCAATATACTCACATATTAGATGAATTAACATCTTATATTATGGGCCGGAAGGAGTTTATTGCATCCTTACAAAGTATCGGCTGATTAACTGCTTCTGTATCCATGGGTTACAGTTAGTTTGAGCTAGTTCGGGCTCAAATATCCCTAAAGTATATCTAAACATGAGGGCTAGTTTGAGATAGTTGCATCTATAACCCACCCAAAAAAATATCCAACCCAAGAGGTGCTAATTGGAGCTAGTTCTCCTAGTGCATTTATTGTCAATCTAACCCTGCCATCCAAACAACTCTTTGGATGGAGTTAGTTCAGGGTTAGTCATGAGCTAGAAACTAACTCTAACCTATAGCTAAGTTGAGTATCCAAATAGGGTTGTGTTGTTGTTGTTGCTATTGCTGCTCTTCTACATATATCTAGACATCATCAGAAGATTAATGTAACACTCTTCCTTGTTGCTATGTAGCCTAGGATTGCATATTTAGACATTAAGTACAGTGCATGTTGCTATGTAGCCTCAGATATATTACATATGGCCCTGGTTAACCTAATGATAAATGGGTTGCAGATATATCCAGTTAAAAGTGTGATTCACCGATTAGTCCCTTATCAGCCCCCGGCCTATTGCAGATATATTCAGTTAAAAGTGTGATTCACCGATTAGTCCCTTATCAGCCCCCGGCCTAGATGGTACCAGCCACCGATATCCTGAACAATGAGCATATATAAGCTAGGGGTGGGCATAAAAACTGACGAACCGAAGACCGAACCGATGCCAAAATCGAAAAAACCGAAAGTTCGGTTTTTATTGTTCCTACAGGAAAATTTGGTTTTTAGCTATGTTAACCGAACTTAATTCCTTCGGTTCAGTATTAGCATGGTTAACCGAATAGGAAACCGAGATGGGGGACTTGTGAATCTGCAGTGATGCTCCCACGCTAGGTAGCCTCCAGAGCGCGCGTGCGGTCGCGATAAAAAGATTCCATGGGCCAAACCGCCTGCCGGCATGCAGGCCCAAACTTACAAGCAATTATGGATTTATGGGCTTCTTTTTCACGTGTGAGGCTGATGTAGTACGTAGCGCTGCAATTTGATCGTTTAGTCCCACCTCGGCCAGCCACGCACAAAGAGGTGGATAGCTAGGCTATAAGACAGCGCAGGTCGAAACGCTGGGAGCCACGCAACCTATTATTTGGCGCATTCAGCAAATATGGTACAAACCAATTACCGAGCCAAAAAGCTCGGTTAACCGAACTTTCGGTTAGCTCCTTTTAGAAGCTATTTTTGGTTTTTATCTTTGCTAACCGAATTTACAAAATAACCGAATGGCAGAAACCAAAAATTTGGTTTCTACCGAATGCCCAGGCCATAAGCCATGGGATGAAACTAACCTCGATGGAAAACAATGGTCGTTGCCAAAATTGTCATGTGTAGGTACATCGAGAAGCATGTTAAGCACAATAGGCTAAACATCAACCAAAATTATCCATGACAGACAAAATAATCTCCAAAAGATAGCTTCAGTGTGCAGGTTTAAGCATGCTAGTAAATCAAAACGAGTGGAAAGGTGTGTTAACTGCAAGAGACCTAACATTTAACAACAAGCAAACATAGTCATTCAAACTGGTATAGTGTCGGTCTAAGTACACTGGTTATTGTTAAATAAAATGGAAAGGTGTGTTAACTAGAAGATGCGGTAACCAAATGTAGTCATTCATAGTGTATTGTTGAAACTGGTACTGGTGAAATTGAACTGCATAGTTCATACTTGCACATATAGAACATCACATTGTGAATAACTGGAATAAACAAGGCATACTACGAACAACCAAAGATAACATTTGAAACTGGACATATGCTAACTACAAACAACCGAGCAATCAAAAAACTTTAAGAGGCATATGCTAGCTATAACATGCTTAACACCAAGCAAATGTATGCATTCCTATCGGTATGTTTAAAACTGGACTGCTGAACTTTACTGCACGGTAAATAATTGCACATATAGAGAAACACATTGTGAAGAACTGAAATAAACAAGGCATACTGCAAACAACCAGATATAGCAATTAAAACTAGACATATTCTCACTACACTACAAAAGGGACTCGACAAAACAAATCATGGGTTTCCCCCTGTGAAGAGGCACGGCAAAACAAATCATGGGTTTCCTCACTTGTCACAGATGGGCTCGTTCCCGTGGGAAGAGCACGGACCCTGGATGCGCTCCATGTTATCGCAGATGGGCTCTGTCGGATTACGGGCTCCGCAAACCCAAAGAAGTTCGAACACAGGGGCTTGAATGAAGATCTCTCCCGCTCACGTCTACCTAGCGCCACACCCTCGCCCGGTGGTGAGATTCGAGCAAGCAACAAGTAAAAGCACACACGAGTTTACCCAGGTTCAGGCCACCTTGTGGTGTAAAACCCTACGTCCTGCTTGAGTGGATTAGCCTCAGGAGGGCTTGAGTATGAACAAGTACAGTGGTTCTTGAGCTCAGGAGGAGAGTTCAAGAGGGTCAGGAGGCAAGTGTTCTTGCTCCTTGAAGTGAAGGTGGGGTGTTTGAGATGAGGTCGATCCGGATCAGATCAGAGAGACTCCACAGTGGAGACCCTAGCTACTTATATAGGCAGCTAGGGTCCTGTTCCCCCGAAATGTTTAGGCGGGAAGTGTCGGGGAAACTGACCGCCCACGAACACCTATGGGACCGGAGCCCCTTCTACGTTGCGGTAAGGGAGCGGAGGGAGCACGGAGAGCAGATCGAGGAGCACACACGGGCAGTTTACCCAGGTTCGGGCCGCGATGTACGCGTAAAACCCTACTCATGCTTTGGTTTTATTGAGTTCTTGGGCTCGGGAGCTTGAAGATCTACAGTACTAGCTACACCGAGCGAGAGAGTGGTTTAGTTTCTGGGATCGAACCCCCTCTACGTTGTGCATGGGCCTCCTTTTATAGCTCAAAGGGGTCACCGACAGGTGTCGACGTAGAGGAGGGTAAAAGTGTAAAATCGGTGGTAGTTGTAACAGTGCATGAACAGTGTATGAATAGTGGTCTTCACCTAACTTTGACGGTGGGGGACAAAGGCATTGAAGGCCCGTCGCCGTCGCCCCAAAAGCGTCCGTCGATGCGTCTCCGTTCGCCACGGCGACAGCCTTGTCACCGCGGCTTGCCACCGTGTACCCCAGGCTGCACAGCCATCTGCCACGTGCCCCTGGAAGGGCCCCAGGGCGACGCGTGGCCAGATGAGCTGGAGCGCAGGCACACAGTGTAGGCTTCCCCCGGCAAGCACCTTGCCGGGGTCGCAACCTTGCCGGGTCCGGAAGCTTGTTGCTCTCTGGGTCCTGCCGGGGCGCATGATGCGCCGCGATATACTTTCTTGGAGTGCCGTTCTTTTGGCCTTCCTGGCAAGCTCCTCTTGCCAGGGTCTTCTGCTGGAATGATTACTTTGAGCCTGGTGCGGCCTTCCCGGCAAGCTCCTCTTGCCGGGGTCTTCTCTCTTATCTTGAATACTTAGTTCTTGAATGGCTTAAAGGGGTCTAGAGTGGGCTTTGGGCACATGGTGAGCCAGACCATGGGACGCTGTTACTGCCCGTGCACATGTCGGGATACTAAGGTACCCCTACTTTAGTACACCGACAGGAAGGGATCCCACAATGGCCATTTTGAGCGGGAACATAAGGACGCTCCTATCCTGACAAAAGCGGTCTTCGCCTGCAAAGAGATCAGACGATGACGCGGTGGTGGGCTCGGTGGTGACATCCTCCCTGTCGTCCTTGCGGTCTTTGGTCTTGTTGCATCGAATGGGAAACCTTTGTCTCATCCCTCGGGAACCTGCGCCTGCGTTGTTTCCTTTGCACCAAAATGGCAACTGCGCCGCTGGCGCGCACTGGCACCCGCTCACGCGGTGCATCACTGCTCGCGTCACTACCTCCTCCTGAGTCAGGCTTGGCCTTGAGTTCTCCGCCCCTCCAGAGCAGCCTAGCCGTGGCCGCTCCTGAGAGGGTCTTGGTGTCATTCTCCTCGCGAGGCTTAGCCCCCTCGCGAGGGTCTTGAACAGCTGGTCGATCAGCTGGGCCATACCAGGCCGTAGTAGGAGTGAGTCGCGGACCGTAGGCAGGCAAGTCTGGGTACCCTGGTTCGCAGGACGCCAACAGTAGCCCTCGAGCACAAGGCGCGCGCGGAGTTGGCTTCGGGGCGAAGCCTTAGTCGAGGACGAAGCGCCACGGGCCCCAAAAGACTGCGGGCCAGGCTGTCGTGTGACGGTTGGATGGGACGTGGGCGACTCCGCTTCCCACGCAGCCTTGGCAACCGTGCGATTTGACAACTCCCCGGCGTGGATGACGGGGTCACTATGGTTGTGACGTCAGTGACTGGCGGTTGGGCTCCTCCGTCCTATAAATGGGACTAGGGGGGAGCCCCCAAGCTATCTTCAAGCCAGCGCCATCCGCTTTCTTTTTCGCTCCTTGTTCTTCTTCTCTCTGCGAGGTCTCCATGGCGCCACTGAGGAAGTTGTCCGCCGCGGAGAAAGGGGAGGCCTCGAAGGAGCTGGCCTCGCCGCCGCCGAAGAGGGGCCGCGGCCGCCCCCACAAGTATGTTGCTACGCCCGCGGCGGCTCCTCAAGGAAGCGGGTGCGGCCTTTTGGGGTCCGACACGGTCGCCGGCAGGAGGCGCGGCGCCTCTTCTCGCAGCGGAGGTGGTCGTGGCCGCGGTGGGCGAGGGGGCGCGGGACACCATCTGGCAGTTCCGCGTCTATCGGATTAAGGGCTCCGCAAACCCAAGAAGTTCGAACACACGGGCGTGAACGAAGATCTCTCCAACTCACGTCTACCTAGCGTCTCGCCCTCGTCCGATGAAGAGACTCAAGCAAACAGCAAGTAAAACACACACGAATTTACCCAGGTTCAGGCCACCTTGCGGTGTAAAACCCTACTTCCTACTTTGGTGGATTAGCCTCGGGAGGGCTTGAGTATGAATGAGTATAGTGGTTCCTGAGCTCAGGAGGGGAGCTTAGGAGGGTCAGGAGGCAAGGGTTCTTGCTCCTTTGTATGTGGGCGGAGTCTCTGGATCTCCTTCCAGTTGCCTCCATAGTGGAGATCCTATCTACTTATATAGGCGACCAGGGTCCTCTTCCCTCGAAATGTTTAGGCCGGAAGAGATCACACAACGGCCATTTTGAGCGGGAACACAAGGACGTTTCTATCCTGACAAAAGCGGTCTTTGCCTGCAAAGGGATCAGGCGGTGACGCGGTGGTGGGCTCGATGGTGACATCCTCCCTTTCGTCCTTGCTGTCTTCGGTCTTGTTGCACCAAAGGGGAAACCTTTGTCCCGCTCCTCGGGAACCTGCGCTTGCGCTGTCTCCTTTGCACTAAAACAGCAACTGCGCCGCTGGCACGCGCTCGCACCCGCTGGCATGGTGCGTCACTGCCTCCTCTTGAGGCAGGCTTGGCCTTGGATTGTCCGCCCCTCTGGAGCAACCTAGCCGAGGATGCTCCTGAGGGGGTCTTGACGTCGTTCTCCTTGCAAGGTCCAGCCCCCTCGCGAGGGTCTTGAGCAGCTGGTCGATCAGCTGGGCCGTACCAGGCCATGGTAGGAGTGCGTCGCGGCCCGTAGACAGGCAAGTCTGGGTACCCTGGTTCCCAGGACGCCGACAGTAGCCCCCGGGCCCAAGGCGCGCATGGAGTTGGCTTCGGGGCGAAGCCTTAGTCGAGGACGAAGCGCCGCGGGCCCCAAAAGGTTGTGGGCCAGGCTGGCGCGTGACAGTTGGACGGGACGTGGCGACTCTGCTCCCCACGCAGTCTTGGTAACCATGCGACTTGACAACTCCCTGCCACGGATGACGGGGTCGTTATGGCTGTGACTGGCGAATGGGCTCCTCCGTCCTATAAATGGGACTAGGGGGAGCCCCCAAGCCATCTTCAAGCCAGCGCCGTCTGCCTCCTTGTTCGCTCCCCACTCTTCTTCTTGCCGCGAGGTCTCCATGGCGCCACCGAGGAAGCCGTCCGCCGTGGAGAAGGGGAAAGCCCCGAAGGATTTTGCTTCGCCGCCGTCGAAGAGGGGCCGCGGTCGTCCCCGCAAGTATGCCGCTGCGCCCACGGCGGCTCCTCGAGGGAGCGGGCGTGGCCTTCCGGGTCCCGATGCAGTCGCCGATGAGAGGCGCGGTGCCTCTTCTCGCGCCGAAGGTGGTCATGGCCACGGTGGGAGAGGATGCGCGAGGCGGCGTTTGACGGTCGTGCGTCCTCCGCGCCCGCAACTTCACTCCTTCGACGTGTCGTCGGAGTTCGTGGTGTGGGCGGAGAAGCCTGGCGGCTTGTGGCTCCGGCTCCCCCGCTCGTTCGGCAACGTGCTACCAGCCGGGGGGGCCCGCCGGCCACTGGCTGCAGACCGACGGTTGCTGCAGTGGTGCGTCCTGGGTGGAGGTCGACATTGCTCCCTTAGGCGACGTGTTCCTGGAGCGCGGCTGGCAGTCGTTTGCGCGCGCGCGCCAGCTGCAGGGGAGGTGCACGCTCCACTTCAAGTACGATGGCGCCTCAACGCTGTTCGTCAGGGTCTTCTCGGAGGAAGGGAGGCGCCTTGGGTGCTGTCCTGAAGCTGACAACGAAGAGGATGGTGGGGACGGCATCTGGAGGAGCAGTTCCTCCTCTGGAGACGAGCTTGGCCTTGGAGGGCGCCGCAGGTCCCCCCCTCTGTGGCAGCAGCGGCGGCTACAACGAGCCACCGCGCCGCTGAGCTCAGCTCGGCGAGGGGAGGGGGTCGTTGCGCTGCTGTGGCTCGGTGAAGCGAGAGGAGTTGGGAGACTCCGACTGAGTGGGAATGGCCTCTGCTTCTTCTTTTTCTTCATTTCCCTCCTGTGTCAAAATTTTAAGTTGCCTCGAGAAGGCGTGTAATGGACTATGACATATGTATGAAGCGAGAACTTGCTATCATGTTTTTGGTCTGGGTGAGATTACTTAGCTTATGTGATGCGATGTCTTGAGGCGAAGTGCTCCTGACTCTTTGGCGTCATGAGCCCCCGACGGGCCATGAGGATGGCTGAATTCGGGGGGTCCTGACCTGCGCAGCCCCCGAGTATGGGTGAGCCGCTTAGAGCTGCTGAGAGCGCCGAGCGCGGATTAAGGCGCCAAGGCCTGAGCTGGCTCGGCAGAATAGGTCGCGCGGACTGAGAAGTTCGACGCCAGAGCCTGAGCAGGCTTGGCCAGGCGAGGTCACGGGACCGTGGCAGACGAGAGCCGGTACCGACCGTGTCCCAGCCCCCACGCGTGAGGCACGCGAAGGAGAGCAAGCGGTGGAGCCCCTGCTTAACAAGCTGAACTTAAAACCGGTGAGAGAAAATCCCAAGCAAGACTTCCAACCAAATGCAAGAAACACGAGAACTTCATAGCATGGGGTAGAAGAAGGACCGATAGCCAAGGAAGTAGAAAAGGCTGACAGCCAAACACCAAGCCAAAAAAAGGAAAAGATGTTGCATCCAACCCCTACACTACATCTTCTTCCCAGCACGGAGCTAAGGACTGCCACTAGGGCGTGGGTGGGAGCCCCGTCTGATGGCCCATAGGCAACGCTCAGGAGACCTCGAGGCATGTACAGCCCGAACTCATTATTACGTGAGAGTGTCACGAGCGGAGACCTTCACGGGCACGGAGCCTTGATTACGGATAGAACCTCATGAGTTGCTCAATGTTCTAGGAATTCTGGATAGGTACCCCATCATGCGTCTCCAGGCGCACAACACCAGGCCTAGAGACACGGGCGATTCTGAATGGGCCCTCCCACATGGGCGAGAGCTTAATGAACCCCTCCCTGGAGAGGACCCGCCTCAGGACCAAGTCACCAACTTCAAGTGTTCTTGTGCGGACGCTGCGGTAGTGGTACCGCCGTAGCGCCTGCTGATATCGCGCCGCCCTGAGGGCAGCTCGGCGGCGGCCCTCCTCGCCGAGCACGAGGTCCATCCGCCAGGCGGCGTCCTGGCATTCCTCGTTGAAAGCCAAGACCCGTGAGGAGCGATGCTTGACCTTGTGAGGGAGGACCGCATCTGCCCCGTAAACGAGAAAGAAGGAGTTTCTCACATGGGTTTGGTAGTGGTGGTTCGGATCGACCACAGCACGGACTGGAGCTCGTCGATCCAGCCCCTACCGCAAGCCTCGAGCTTCTTCTTAAAGCTGCGCGTCTTGAGGCCAGGCAAGACTTCCGCGTCGGCGCGTTCGGCCTGAACGTTGCTCCTGGGTTGAGCCATCGAGGCGTAGCAGATCTATGTTCCAAGGTTAGCACAATATGACCTGAAGAGATTGCTTGTGAACTGCGAACCGTTATCCATGATGATGCGGCTGGGGACCCCGAATCGCCTCACGAGGCCCTGGAGGAACTTGACGGCCGACCCGGTTGGGACCGCGCGGACAGGCTCCACCTCTGCCCACTTGGTGAATTTGTCGATGGCGACGTACAGGAAGCGGTAGCCCCCCGCTGCCCGGGGAAATGGACCCAGGATGTCCAATCCCCAGACCACGAAGGGCCAGGAGAGCGGGATCGACTGGAGGCCCTGCGCTAGTTGGTGGATCTGTTTGGCGTGAAATTGGCACGCCTCGCAAGCCTGCACAAGCTCTGTGGCGTCGTTATGCGTCGTGGGCCAGTAGAAGCCATTGTGGAAGGCCTTGCTCATGAGGGTGCGGGACGACGAATGGTGACCGCAGTCCCCACCGTGGATGTCAGCCAACAGCTCGCATCCTTGTTTGCTCGAGATGCACTTTAGTGAGACGTCATTGGGGCGCCTCCTGTAGAGTTCGCTGTCTTGGATGTAGTAAGCCGAGGCCTGTCGGACCACGTGCTACACGTCTTCCTCCTTGCCTGGCAAGGTGTCGTGTTGCAGGTACATCTTGAGCTCCTGGGTCCAGCAACCCTCCTTGGGCTCCGCGGCGAGTAGCAGGCGGGCTCCAGAGGCTGGTCCGCAGGGCAGGGCTCCGTCCATAGGTGCCACAGGTAGCCCCTGCTGAGGGGACGCCGGCTTAGGAACGGGCGGTGTTGCCGACGGCTTGAGCAGCCGCTCCTCGAAGATGCCCGACCTCAGGGGCTCCCGCCTGGAGGCTCATTTGGCGATGTCATCCGCTTCCTTGTTCGTGCCTCTTGGCACGTGCTGCACCTCCAGCCCTCGGAATCGCTTTTCCATCTTACGCACCTCCTCCAGATATGCCTCCATGTGCTCGTCCTTGAGCTTGTATTTCTTGTTGGAGAAGATGACGAGGAGCTGCGAATCGCCTCTGATGGTGAGGCGCTTGACCCCCAGTGCAGCGGCAGCCTTGAGCCCAGCAATCAGGCCCTCATACTCTGCGATGTTGTTGGATACCTTCTCGCCTTGCTGGAAGCAAAACTGCATGGCGTAGTACAACTTGTCCTGAGTGGGAGATACTAACACGGCGCCAGCTCCCGCGCCAAGGCGCGAGAAGGCACCGTCGAAGTATACCACCCATCCGTCCGGGGCTTCATCTCCAGGGGCCAGCGAGCGATCCTCGCCAGCCCCCTGCTCCAGCGCGTCGGTCCATTCTGCCACAAAGTCTGTCAGAGCCGCTCCTTTGACCGCTCGCGTGGTGCTGAGAGAAGAGCTGCTTCTTCTTGGTAGGCGCGGCTTCCGGCGTCTCCGGAGCCCCCTTTGCATCTGAATGAGCTGCGACAGCAGCCCTGTAAGCATGCCCGAGGACCTGAAGGGCGGCCTTGGGGTCCCCTTTGATGGTGATGACGCCGCTGCTCCCGGGCATCTTGAAGGTGTTGTAGGCCGGGTGGGTCGCCGCCATGAATTTCACGAAGGCTGGGAAGCCGAGGACGGCGTTGTAGGGCAAGTGGATGGGCGCAACGTCGAAATCGATGAGCTCAGTCCGGTAGTTAGCGGGTGTGCCAAAGGTGACCAGGAGGCGGATCTGGCCGAGCGGGACGGCCGAGCCCGCGACCCATAAGAAGGGCTTGGTGGGGAGGAGCTGCCTGTAGGACACGGGCCGATGACCGAAGCCCTCGAGGGAGAGGATGTTGAGCCCGGCGCCGCCGTCAATCAGGGTACTCGTGACGGCCACCCCGCAGATGGTGGGAGTGCATACTGTGGGGAGGATGCTCGTGCCAGCTCTAACTATGCCGCGGTCGCCAGGGCCAAAGGTGACGACATGCCCCTACGTGCTCTATGCCTGCGGGGCCTCCTGCGGCTGGTTGGCGGCCCCGACCTACCGAAGGTGCGACTTGACGTGTCGGGCCGACGCCTATGCTTGGGATCCTCCGAGGATGCAGGCGACCCCGTGGCAGGGCAGCCCCCCGCCGGCAACGCCCCGCGGCCCACCGATGCGGGCCGTTCGAGCGCTGAGCTCCTCCATGGGTGGCCGGCGCTGGGGCAGCCGTCGTGCCACTAAGAGCGCCGCCAGCGAGGCCACAGGGAGCGGAACTGGCAGAGCAGGCCGCTCTCCGGTGGCCCGGCCGGCGAAAACGTCGTCGGGGAAGGAGGCGGAGCATCCATGGATGGCGTGGTCTGCCGATGCCGCTTGGACGACGGGGAAACCGCCAGCCTCCGCGCGGATGCGGCAGGCCGCGGTCATCATGGCAGCAGGGAGCAGGAGAGGGGAGGCGAGGTCGTCGGAGAGGCGAGATTTCGACACGCCCCCTACCTGGCACGCCAAATGTCGGATTACCGGCTCCGCAAACCCAAGAAGTTCGAACACAGGGGCGTGAACGAAGATCTCTCCCACTCACGTCTACCTAGCGTCTCGCCCTCGTTCGGTGAAGAGACTCAAGCAAACAGCAAATAAAACACACACGAATTTACCCAAGTTCAGGCCACCTTGCGGTGTAAAACCCTACTTCCTGCTTGGGTGGATTAGCCTCGGGAGGGCTAGAGTATGAATGAGTACAATGGTTCCTGAGCTCAAGAGGGGAGATCAGGAGGGTCAGGAGGCAAGGGTTCTTGCTCCTTTGTATGTGGGCGGAGTCTCTGGATCTCCTTCCAGTTGCCTCCATAGTGGAGATCCTAGCTACTTATATAGGCGACCATGGTCCTCTTCCCCCGAAATGTTTAGGCGGGTAGGGATCCCACAACGGCCATTTTGAGCGGGAACACAAGGACGTTCCTATCCTGACAAAAGCGGTCTTCGCCTGCAAAGGGATAAGGCGGTGACGCGGTGGTGGGCTCGGTGGTGACATCCTCCATGTCGTCCTTGTGGTCTTCGGTCTTGTTGCACCAAAGGGGAAACCTTTGTCCCGCTCCTCGGGAACCTACGCGTGCGCTGTCTCCTTTGCACCAAAACGACAACTGCGCCACTGGCACGCGCTGGCACCCGCGGGTGCGGTGCGTCACTGCTTGCGTCACTGCCTCCTCCTGAGGCAGGCTTGGCCTTGGATTCTCCGCCCCTCCGGAGCAACCTAGCTGAGGCCGCTCCAGAGGGGGTCTTGACGTCATTCTCCTCGCGAGGTACAGCCCCTCACGATGGTCTTGAGCAGCTGGTCGATCAGCTGGGCCGTACCAGGCCGCGGTAGGAGCGTGTCGCGGCCTGCAGATAGGCAAGTCTGGGTACCCTGGTTCCCAGGACGCTGATAGCGTCCTCCGCGCCCATAGCTCCACTCCATCGATGTGTTGTTGGAGTTCGTGGTGTGGCCGGAGAAGCCTGGCGGCTTGTGGCTCCGGCTCCCCCGCTCATTCGGCAACGTGCTGCCAGCCGGAGGCCCCGGCGGCCTCTGGCTTCAGACCGATGGCTGCTGCAGTGGTGCTTCCTGGGTGGAGGTCGAGGTTTCCCCCTCAGGAGACGTGTTCCTGGAGCGCGGCTGCCTGTCGTTTGTGCGTGCGCCGGCTGCAGGGGAGGTGCACGCTCCACTTCAGGTATGACGGTGTCTCGACGCTGTTCGTCAGGGTCTTCTCGGAGGAAGGAAGACGCCTTGGGTGCTGTTCTGAGGCGATGATGACAAGGAGGGTGGCGACGGCATCCGGAGGAGCAGCTCTTCCTCTGGAGACAAGCTTGGTATTGGTGGGCGCCGCGGGTCCCCCCCCCCTCTGTGGCAGCAGCGATGGCTACACTGAGCCACCGTGCCGCCGAGCTCAGCTCGGCGAGGGGGGAGAGTCATCGCGCCGCCGCGCCCCGGTGAAGCGGGGGGAGCTGGAAGACTCCGACTGAGTGGGGGCAACGGTGCCGAGCTGTGGCTAAGTGGGTCAACCTCTGCTTCTTTTTTTCTTCATTTCCTTCCTGTATTGAAATTGTAGGTTGCCTCGAGAAGGCGTGTAATGAACTATGGCATATGTATGAAACGAGAACTTGCTATTATGCTTTTGGTCTGGATGAGATTACTTAGCTTATGTGTTGCGACGTCTTGAGGCGAGGTGCTCCTGACTCATCGGCGTCATGAGCCCCCGACGGGTCATGAGGGTGGCTGAGTTTGGGGGGTCCTGACCTGTGGAGCCCCCGAGCATGAGTGAGCCGCTGCGGGCTACCAAGGGCTTGCGCCCTTTGGCTTGCTTGAGAGTGCCGAGTGTGGGTTAAGGTGCCAAGGCCTGAGCAGGCTCGGCAGAATAGGTCGTGTGGACTGAGAAGCCTGATGCCAAAGACTGAGCATGCTTGGCCAGGTGAGGTCATCAGATCGCGTCAGCTGAGAGCTGAGACCGACCGTGTGCAGCCCCCACATGCGAGGCGCACGAAGGAGAACAAGCGGCGCAGCCCCTGCTTGAAAAGCTGAACTTAAAATCGGCGAGAAAAACTCCAAGCAAGACTCCCAACCAAATGCAAGAAACACGAGAACTTCATAGCACGGGGTAGAGGAAGGGCCAATAGCCAAGGAAGTAGAAAAGGCTGACAGCCAATCACCAAGCCAAAAAAGGAAAAAAGGTCGCGTCCGACCCCTACACTACGTCTTCTTCCCAGTGTGGAGCTCGGGACTGCCACTGGGACGTGGGTGGGAGCCCCGTCTGATGGCCCGCAGGCAACGCTCAGGAGACTCCGAGGCGTGTATAGCACCAACTCATTATTACGTGAGAGTGTCACGAGCGGAGACCTTCACAGGCACAGAGCCTTGATTACAGATAGAACCTTCTGAGGTGTTGAATGTTCTAGGAATTCTGGATAGGTACCCCATCCTGCGTCTCCAGACGCACAGCACCAGGCCTAGAGACACGGGTGATTCTGAACGGGCCCTCCCACATGGGCGAGAGCTTGTGTAACCCCTCCCTGGAGAGGACCCGCCTCAGGACCAAGTCACCAACTTCAAGTGTTCTTGTGCGGACTCTGCGGCAGTGGTACCGCCGCAGGGCCTGCTGATATTGTGCTGCCCTGAGCGCAGCTCGGCGGCGGCCCTCCTCACCGAGCACGAGGTCCATCCGCCAGGCGGCGTCCTGGCGTTCCTCATTGAAATCCAAGACCCGTGGGGAGCGATGCTTGACCTCGTGAGGGAGGACCGCCTCCGCCCTATAAACGAGGAAGAAAGGTGTTTCTCCCATGGGTTTGGTTGCGGTGGTATGGATTGACCATAGCACGGACTGGAGCTCGTCGATCCAGCCCTGCCGCAAGCCTCAAGCTTTTTCTTAAAGTTGCACGTCTTGAGGCCACGCAAGACTTCTGCGTTGGCGCGTTCGGCCTGACCGTTGCTCCTGGGGTGAGCCACCGAGGCGTAGCAGATCTGCATTCCAAGGTTAGCACAATATGACCTGAAGAGATTGCTTGTAAACTACGAACCGTTATCCGTGATGATGCGGTTGGGGACCCCAAATCACCTCACGAGGCCCTTGATGAATTTGACCGCCGACCAGGCAGGGATCGCGCGAACAGGCTCCACCTCCGCCCACTTGGTGAACTTGTCGATGGCGACGTACAGGAAGCGGTAGCCCCCCGCCCCCCGGGGAAATGGACCCAGGATGTCCAATCCTCAGACCGCGAAGGGCCAGGAGAGCGGGATCGTCTGGAGGCCCTGCGGTGGTTGGTGGATCTGCCTGGCGTGAAACTGGCACGCCTCGCAAGCTTGCACAAGCTCCGTGGCGTCGCTGAGTGTCGTGGGCCAGTAAAAGCCACTACGGAAGGCCTTGCCCACGAGGGTGTGGGACAACGAATGGTGGCCGCAGTCTCCGTTGTGGATGTCGGCCAACAGCTCGCGTCCTTGCTTCCTCGAGATGCACTTTAGTGAGACATCATTCGGGCGCCTCCTGTAGAGCTCGCCGTCTTGGATGCAGTAAGCCGAGGCCTACCGAGCCACACGCTCCGCGTCTTCCTCCTTATCTGGCAAGATGTCGTGTAGGAGGTACATCTTGAGCTCTTTGGTCCAGCAACCCTCCTCGGGCTCCGCGGCGAGTAGCAGGCGGGCTCCGGAGGTCAGCCCGCAGGGCGGAGCTCCGGCTGCGGGCGCCGCAGGTAGCCCCTCCCGAGAGGATGCCGGCTCAGGAGCGGGTGGTGCTACCAACGGCTTGAGCAACCGCTCCTCGAAGACGCCCGACTTCTGAGGTTCCCGCCTGGAGGCTCGTTTGGCGATGTCGTCCGCCTCCTTGTTCGTGCCCCTTGGCACATGATGTAGCTCCGGTCCTTGGAACCGCTTTTCCATCTTGCGCACCTCCTCCGGATATGCCTCCATATGCTCGTCATTGGGCTTGTATTTCTTGTTGGAGAAGTTGACGAGGAGTTGCGAATCGCCTTTAATGGTGAGGTGCTTGACCCCCCAATGCAGCTGCGGCCTTGAGCCCAGCAATCAGGCCCTCATACTCTGCTATGTTGTTGGAGACCTTCTCGCCTCGCTGGAAGCAAAGCTGCACGGCGTAGTACAACTTGTCCTGAGTGGGAGATACTAACACGGCGCCAGCTCATGCGCCAAGGTGCGAGAAGGCGCCGTCGAAGTACACCACCCATCCATCTGGGGCTTCATCACCGGGAGCCACGAGCGATCCTCGCCAGCCCCCTGTTCCGGCGCGTCGGTCCATTCTGCCTCAAAGTCTGCCAGAGCCGCTCCTTTGATCGCTCGTGTGGTGCTGAACTCCAACTGGAATGCCTGTAGCTCGATGTTCCACTCAGCGACCCTCCTGAAGACGTTCGGGCCCGGAGCACCTTCTCGAGAGGTTACGACGAGACAACCTTGATGGGGTGGCCCTGGAAGTAATGGCGCAGCTTCCTGGAGGCAACAAGGAGCGCTAGGAGCAGCTTTTGAGGCATCGGGTAACGCGAGCGCGCATCGCACAGTACGGTGCTGACGAAGTACACAGGGTGCTCCACGAGGGTCGGTGCTGCAGGATCTTCAAGCGCTTCTGGAGTCTTGGGTGCTTCTTGCTGGACGGTGGGGTCATCAGCAACCGTGGTCTAATCTACCTCCAGAGCTGCGTTGGGGGGCGACGAAGCTCCTAAGGATGCCAACTTGCCCCGCGGCCTCGCGCTCCACCACCAGCGTCGCACTGGCAGAGTGAGGCGTAGCGGCGAGATAGAGAATCATGGGCTCCAGGGGTCTTGGTGCCACCATAACCGGCGGGCTGGTAAGGTATTCCTTGAGACCCCAGAAGGCGGCGTCAGCCTCTGGAGTCCACTCGAAGGGCCCCTTCATCTTCATGAGCTTGAAGAACGGGAGGGCGCGTTCGCCAAGCTTAGAGATGAAGCACCTCACGGACGTCACGCATCCCGCAAGCTTCTGCATCTCCTTCAGGGTCGCAGGCGGCTTCATTCTTTCGATGGCTTTGATCTTCTCCGGATTAGCTTCAATGCCCCGGTGCAAAACTAGGAACCCTAGCAACTTGCCGGAGGGCACGCGAAACACGCACTTCTTCGGGTTGAGGCACAACTTCACTTTGCGCAGGTTGGCGAATGTTTCTTCTAGGTCCTGGATGAGAGTCTTGGCCTCTCTAGACTTGACCACGATGTCGTCAACGTAGGCCTCCGCGTTTCTCCCGAGCTGAGGGCCAAGGGTGATGTGCATCAGGCGCTGAAAGGTGGCGCCCGCGTTTCTCAGCCCGAAAGGCATGCAGGTGTAGCAGTAGACCCTGCAAGGGGTCAGGAATGCCGTCTTCTCCACATCCTCCACCGCCATCTTGATCTGGTGGTAGCCCGAGAAGGCGTCGAGGAAGCAGAGCAGGTCGCACTCAGCCGTTGAATCCACGATCTGGTCGATGCTCGGGAGAGGGAACGGGTACTGAGGGCAAAACTTATTGAGGCTCGTGAAGTCGACGCACATGCGCTCCTTGCCTCCTTTCTTCGGGACGATGACAGGGTTGGCCAACCACTCCGGGTGTCGCACCTCCCGTACGACGCATGCTTCCTCTAGCTTCTGAACCTCCTGAACGATGACGGCCTGCTTCTCTGTAACACCCCAAAAATTTAATCTTGTTTTATTAATTAGAATTTTGTCAGAAAGATTTAATTTCTATTTTCTGGCTTTTCTATTAATTTCAGAGCTACTTCTTTTCCCTGGATTTTTAAATTTTTCCCTCTTATCTGAAACTTTTGAATAATATTGAGGGGCTTGAATGCTTTCGTAAAACATTTGATTTTTGTTGGGTATGCAAGTGGAAGCATTTTTATAATACTTTTGCCAAGCATAAATTCTTTTAAAATGGCTTTTCCATTCTTTCAAGGGCTCCCATTGCACTGCAACCTATTTAAATATTTCTTTAAAAATTTCACCAAAATTTGGAGATGACAGTAGATGCATATAACTCATTTTTATGCAAAAATCCAGCTTTGTGTTTTATAAATTTTGAGCAAAACATCCTCTTTTTCATTCTGGTCCAGTTTGGTACTTTGCACTGCAACCCTATTTTAAATTCCTCTAGTGATCTTGAGATCTTTCCTGCTATTAGTACTTGCTACCAAACCCTTAAGTCCAGGAGATTGGACCCATTTGAATAATTTTGGTCCATGCAATAATAGCTTACAATTTCTGTCCAGATTTGGTTTTCTCAAAAACTTGCACTAACAAGTTTCTGTTTTTCTCAAACTAACCATTCCATTTCCTTGTGCATCTAGAGAGACCATGATATGGAAAGTTTGGTGGCCAGAAAGCATCACTAGATGCCCATGGCATTCTGTCGAGCACCTTGTGCGCCTGGACAGAATTGGCATAGTTTATAGTTTACATTGTGGAGTTGCTCTCTGTGCCAAACCAGCATGTCTGATAGAGTTATAGTAACCAACCTAGCTATCCTGTTAAGTCTTACCCTAACCCAAGCTTTCTAGATTGCGTTGGCATTCCGTCGAATGGTTGGTGGGCGTGCTCTGGGCGCGGCCAGAGCGCGCATATGGCTGCCAACGCAACCGAGCCGCCGCGTCGCACTCATCCCCGCGCCCCTGGCTTTGGCTCGCCCGTAGGGCCGCGCTCCGTTCCCTTCAGCTCGCACGTGCCTCTCTGCCACCTCTGGCGCCCGGCAGCGCCGCCGCAGCAAGCCCCCTTGGCGGCTAGCCTTCGGCTACAGCTCGCCGTACCATGGCCGGCGCCGCCCCGACCACCCCAGCTCGCCAACTGCCCTGGGGAACAGCTCGAGCTCATCCGCGAGCTCGTTGTTTAGCGCCGACCAGTGCCACGTCGCCCTACTGCAGCAGAAGCGGCCAGCCGGCGATCTTATCCTCGGCCGCCGCCGTCCTTATCCTCAGAGCCGCGGAACCGACCTTCTGGCACTATAAAAGGAGCCCCCGAGCTCGTCCAGATCCTCAGGCAAGCCGTAGAGTTCTCCCCCTCGCTCAAATCATCTGGAGAAGGCTTGTTCCCCAACTCCGGCGAGGTACAGCCGCCACCACCGTCCGGATCAATACGCCGCAGACCGAGCCTTTCCCTCCCAGCCAGCCTCACCGTTCGACTCCAGATGACCGTGCGGAGCCGCCCCACCTGTCTAGCCCGATCGGGAGCCACCCTAGCTCGAAATCCTAAATCCTCCCGAAACGCCGTCCGCCGCAGAGCTCGCCGCCGGCGACTCCCTACACCCCCGCGGACCTAGCAACCACCGGAAGGATCGCCCTGGACTGGTGGATCCGTCCCCGCCCTCAGAACCCCGCGAGGAGCCGCCGTTCGCCGGCGTCGATCGCCGGAACCCCGCCTCGGCTCGGCCAGAGGAGGAAGAGGGCGCGGGCGACTGGTCAAACCTGACCAGTGGGCCCGAGGGACCCACTGTCAGTGACCCCGAGCCGGCCCGCGCTGGTTTAAGTAAAGACGTAAAACCTTGAAGTACGCCTTCTCCGCCTCTAAAGCGTATTCTATTTTGAACCGTTTTCTTTTTCTGTTTTATTTAAAAACAGATTTTGACTAAACTTTGACTGGGCATATCTTTTTAAATAAAACTCCAAATGAGTTGATTCTTTTTCCTACCTCTCTCAAATTTCACCTAGTTTATTTTAAGATTTATTTCAAAAATAATTATGACAACTTTTTGTACTGCTTTTTGATTATGTGTTAATTTGAATATTTTCAAAATAGGATTTGGAGGGAAGATCAAAACTTTCAAAAGTTTTGGGGTGCACCTCACCTCTCTGCACCTTGAAGGCAAGCATCTTGAACTCCATTATGACATAAGTTGTGTGTTGTTTGCTAGAACATATGAACTCCATCAATATGCTAAAATGGAGTAGCGTTATTTCATGTGGTAGTCATACTCATGCATATCATCATATGGTGAAAATCTTTTCTGTTATATGTATGACATTGGTGACAGTAGCCACTTCTCATGCCACATGTGCCTGGTGACAGTTCGGATGGAGTCCGAAGGAAGATTGTGTTCCAGTGAACACAACCGCATGACGGACATCTCGTTGTGGCGAGGATGTGCCGTGAGGCATGATGGGGCATGATGAGTGGTGACCCTGTCAGGAAAACTGTGAAAAGTATCTGTTGTGCTAACCATGCAGGGAACACATAAGCCTCCCGAGTCGACCATAGATCGAGTCTTGTTCCAGTAACCCCCATGCTTGTCTTCGTACTACCACTTGTCCCTGCCGCGGGCAGGGTACGGTTCAGTAAGTTGTCAACCCCTTTCCTGGCACACACCGTACAGAGAGGCCATGGTGGAAGATACCGGGTGCATCCGGTAGGCATGCCACATGGTCCGGGGGCATGGGTGTTTCCGGTTGGGGCCAAGAGGGGGGCACCCCTTAGTAGCGCGCGATATAAATTTGATCCCATGCTAATCGAGGTTGTAGCCTCCCCACTTAGAGTTTTGCTTAACAAGTGTCATGGGTGATTCCAGGCACAGGTAAGTTGAGCTGGTGTGTGCTGGTTGGGTGTGTTTTCAATTCAAAGACCGTAAGCGGAATTAGTCCCGGTGGACTAAAGGAATCCGTTACTCGTGGGTAAAGAGTACACTCTCTGCAGAGTTTATATCTATTCGAATAGCCGTATCCGCGGTTAAGGATTTCAGTCTGGGATGGGTCAAGTGTCGGTCTTAGTGTCGGTCTTCGGAGGAAAACTTCTAAACCAGAATATTGATCTTGACGCGTGACGAATGATGATTGTGATTATTATTATTGTGGACTAACTATTTATATTGTTGTTGAATTATTGAGTATCCTTAGGATGGTTCTACCTCCAGAATACTCATTGTGATTATTGTTATATAAGCCCTTTATGTGGTGTCGCTGAGACGCCCGACTGTGGCATGCTTGTTATTTAATTTCCTTATAAGCCCTTTTATGTGGCGTCGCTCAGACACCCGATTGTGGCATGTTGATTATTTATTTTCCTTATAAGCCCTTTAGGTGGCGTCGCTCCGACGCCCGACTGTGGCATGTTGATTATTTATTTTCCTTATAAGCCCTTTAGGTGGCGTCGCTCCGACGCCCGACTGTGGCACGCATGTGATTTATTTTTCTTATAAGCCCTTTATGTGGCGTCGCTCAGACGCCCGACTGAGGCATGCTTTACATTATTATCCTTTCGAGGCGTCGCTTCAGACACCCGATCGGTTTATTTTATCCTCATTCTCTGATTGCTTATTCCTGTTTAATACAAATGACCTGCTCATGTGCATCATGAATTTTATTTCGGGACTGACTAAGTGATCGTGGATTATTTCAGTGCATGATTATCACCTGCTATGTTATACTTGTTTTCATGATGTTTGCGAGTACATTCAAAGTACTCACAGGATTGTCCCTGGCTATTGTCTTGGCCAGATTTCTTGCTTGGAGAGGAGCACTACGACGACAGCCCCGAAACCTAGGCAATGGAGATAGCAGACGCGCGAAGATAGGAGTTATCCAGGTCAGCTGTTCCTGTGGGAAATGGAGTCCCATAGACACTGATGATCCGCAAACCGCTTCCGCCATCAACCATTAGAGACCTTTTGTTGTACTCATGGACCAGAATGGTCTTGTACTACATATTTTACTTTTTGCTTGGAATTTCTGTATCAAGTTTGTGTCTCATCAGCTAACAGTAATCCTGGGGCTGGTGAGCACAAGGGCCATTTACTGGGAAATTAATATCCCGGAAAACCGGTCCTGACAACCTTGGTATCAGAGCCAGGCTGACCATTGGCTAATCCTATCTTGGCCGGGTCGATGAACCTAGGTTAAACCACCCACCAGACCTTAACCTCACCACAACCAAGCCTATCCTACCCGATAGCCCACACTGTGACCCCGACAGCTTTTGGCAGTCGGTGCCCAACCTACCAGACTAGCCCAGTAAGCTACACACCCGTGATCGACACCTGAGTTGCCCCACTCGCAAGTGTGCGAAGGAAGACTCCTTTTTCTTCATAGATATGGAGCGTTCACCCAACCGACAACCACAGTAATACATCGCATTTTGCGATATATATATCTGTGACAATGACCCCGACCACCAGAGAATGGGACCGGCAATTAATATTGCCACCACAACACGACATGTCATCCTGCCCAGATGCTATACATGAGGCCACTCCGTGACCTTACCAAGCATCCCTCGCCATGTGCACTGCCTTCACAAACAATTATTTCTCAGGTCGCACCTTGGGATTCATATAAAGACCCCAGATGCAACCCAGGGGGATTTTTGTGAGATTTTGACCACAGTGCCATGGGTTTTCTCCAGCCATCCTGGTACAACCTGTTCAATTGAGGGTCACTCTCATATTATACAGCCAGGCACACCCCGCAGGTAGACCCAAACCAAGACCCTACGGAAGTTCCCTTCATCAGGAAAATCCATGCCCACTCCAATAATGACCATAAAGATCGCTGCTTATGGAGCGGTTACCCATCTTCAATTCATGGTACCCTATGCTAGTGAACGTGGCTATTATTATCTTCCCCGAATAGTGCAGCAGCCAGAGAAGCCGCATCCTTTCCCTCCACCTGAGAAGAGAAAGGTCTGATGCTAAATAAGCTGGTGCACTATCTCATCGCTCGAGAGCGCTTGACCCAGCAGGTGATGGATTTTTTCTCCAGACCCTTGCTGTGTAAAACCCTAGTCGCTATTAGTAGACCCCCTGAGGCCAGACTAAGAGGGACACATTTTGTGAGTCCCCCATCCACTCCCAGTAGGCGAAGGATATATCGCACTGCAGGGAATAATTCCTCGTGAAGTATGGCTTATTACCTGAACCGTCAGCACCATGGTTATATCAGTTTGTGTAGGAATTGACTGCTCGTTGTGATAGCTGTGTTGTACTTAGAAATTTTCTGTATTAGTATATCGCATTGGTTGAAGTTGTTTCTTGTGATTACAAAAATTGATTGTTTTTAATTATAGCAAATTTCATAGTAAGGTTTTTCTTAAAAGACCACTGCCATGGAAAAATGTTTTCCTTAATAAAAATTTGTTTTGCATGCCCTCTCGTTATATGACTCGCAGACCACGTGCACTTAATGCAGACCCCGCGCGCTTTTATCACCTAATCAATTATCTCCCTAGTATACCACAGCTGCACATTGGTCAGCGATTTTTCTATAGCCCCGTCCTATCATGCGTGTGGTGTATCTGTTTTCAGGTGACGGTTGCCGCGTGGTACGAGTAATCTTTTTACAAAATACGTTCTTAACAAATCTCGAGGACGAGATTTTTCTTAAGGGGGGTAGTGTTGTAACACCCCAAAAATTTAATCTTGTTTTATTAATTAGAATTTTGTCAGAAAGATTTAATTTCTATTTTCTGGCTTTTCTATTAATTTCAGAGCTACTTCTTTTCCCTGGATTTTTAAATTTTTCCCTCTTATCTGAAACTTTTGAATAATATTGAGGGGCTTGAATGCTTTCTTAAAACATTTGATTTTTGTTGGGTATGCAAGTGGAAGCATTTTTATAATACTTTTGCCAAGCATAAATTCTTTTAAAATGGCTTTTCCATTCTTTCAAGGGCTCCCATTGCACTGCAACCTATTTAAATATTTCTTTAAAAATTTCACCAAAATTTGGAGATGACAGTAGATGCATATAACTCATTTTTATGCAAAAATCCAGCTTTGTGTTTTATAAATTTTGAGCAAAACATCCTCTTTTTCATTCTGGTCCAGTTTGGTACTTTGCACTGCAACCCTATTTTAAATTCCTCTCGTGATCTTGAGATCTTTCCTGCTATTAGTACTTGCTACCAAACCCTTAAGTCCAGGAGATTGGACCCATTTGAATAATTTTGGTCCATGCAATAATAGCTTACAATTTCTGTCCAGATTTGGTTTTCTCAAAAACTTGCACTAACAAGTTTCTGTTTTTCTCAAACTAACCATTCCATTTCCTTGTGCATCTAGAGAGACCATGATATGGAAAGTTTGGTGGCCAGAAAGCATCACTAGATGCCCATGGCATTCTGTCGAGCACCTTGTGCGCCTGGACAGAATTGGCATAGTTTATAGTTTACATTGTGGAGTTGCTCTCTGTGCCAAACCAGCATGTCTGATAGAGTTATAGTAACCAACCTAGCTATCCTGTTAAGTCTTACCCTAACCCAAGCTTTCTAGATTGCGTTGGCATTCCGTCGAATGGTTGGTGGGCGTGCTCTGGGCGCGGCCAGAGCGCGCATATGGCTGCCAACGCAACCGAGCCGCCGCGTCGCACTCATCCCCGCGCCCCTGGCTTTGGCTCGCCCGTAGGGCCGCGCTCCGTTCCCTTCAGCTCGCACGTGCCTCTCTGCCACCTCTGGCGCCCGGCAGCGCCGCCGCAGCAAGCCCCCTTGGCGGCTAGCCTTCGGCTACAGCTCGCCGTACCATGGCCGGCGCCGCCCCGACCACCCCAGCTCGCCAACTGCCCTGGGGAACAGCTCGAGCTCATCCGCGAGCTCGTTGTTTAGCGCCGACCAGTGCCACGTCGCCCTACTGCAGCAGAAGCGGCCAGCCGGCGATCTTATCCTCGGCCGCCGCCGTCCTTATCCTCAGAGCCGCGGAACCGACCTTCTGGCACTATAAAAGGAGCCCCCGAGCTCGTCCAGATCCTCAGGCAAGCCGTAGAGTTCTC
This sequence comes from Secale cereale, assembly GCA_902687465.1. Lineage (NCBI taxonomy): Eukaryota > Viridiplantae > Streptophyta > Magnoliopsida > Poales > Poaceae > Secale > Secale cereale. Next base: position 68,802,249 of record LR738713.1, read on the forward strand.
CCCCTCGCTCAAATCATCTGGAGAAGGCTTGTTCCCCAACTCCGGCGAGGTACAGCCGCCACCACCGTCCGGATCAATACGCCGCAGACCGAGCCTTTCCCTCCCAGCCAGCCTCACCGTTCGACTCCAGATGACCGTGCGGAGCCGCCCCACCTGTCTAGCCCGATCGGGAGCCACCCTAGCTCGAAATCCTAAATCCTCCCGAAACGCCGTCCGCCGCAGAGCTCGCCGCCGGCGACTCCCTACACCCCCGCGGACCTAGCAACCACCGGAAGGATCGCCCTGGACTGGTGGATCCGTCCCCGCCCTCAGAACCCCGCGAGGAGCCGCCGTTCGCCGGCGTCGATCGCCGGAACCCCGCCTCGGCTCGGCCAGAGGAGGAAGAGGGCGCGGGCGACTGTTCAAACCTGACCAGTGGGCCCGAGGGACCCACTGTCAGTGACCCCGAGCCGGCCCGTGCTGGTTTAAGTAAAGACGTAAAACCTTGAAGTACGCCTTCTCCGCCTCTAAAGCGTATTCTATTTTGAACCGTTTTCTTTTTCTGTTTTATTTAAAAACAGATTTTGACTAAACTTTGACTGGGCATATCTTTTTAAATAAAACTCCAAATGAGTTGATTCTTTTTCCTACCTCTCTCAAATTTCACCTAGTTTATTTTAAGATTTATTTCAAAAATAATTATGACAACTTTTTGTACTGCTTTTTGATTATGTGTTAATTTGAATATTTTCAAAATAGGATTTGGAGGGAAGATCAAAACTTTCAAAAGTTTTGGGGTGCACCTCACCTCTCTGCACCTTGAAGGCAAGCATCTTGAACTCCATTATGACATAAGTTGTGTGTTGTTTGCTAGAACATATGAACTCCATCAATATGCTAAAATGGAGTAGCGTTATTTCATGTGGTAGTCATACTCATGCATATCATCATATGGTGAAAATCTTTTCTGTTATATGTATGACATTGGTGACAGTAGCCACTTCTCATGCCACATGTGCCTGGTGACAGTTCGGATGGAGTCCGAAGGAAGATTGTGTTCCAGTGAACACAACCGCATGACGGACATCTCGTTGTGGCGAGGATGTGCCGTGAGGCATGATGGGGCATGATGAGTGGTGACCCTGTCAGGAAAACTGTGAAAAGTATCTGTTGTGCTAACCATGCAGGGAACACATAAGCCTCCCGAGTCGACCATAGATCGAGTCTTGTTCCAGTAACCCCCATGCTTGTCTTCGTACTACCACTTGTCCCTGCCGCGGGCAGGGTACGGTTCAGTAAGTTGTCAACCCCTTTCCTGGCACACACCGTACAGAGAGGCCATGGTGGAAGATACCGGGTGCATCCGGTAGGCATGCCACATGGTCCGGGGGCATGGGTGTTTCCGGTTGGGGCCGAGAGGGGGGCACCCCTTAGTAGCGCGCGATATAAATTTGATCCCATGCTAATCGAGGTTGTAGCCTCCCCACTTAGAGTTTTGCTTAACAAGTGTCATGGGTGATTCCAGGCACAGGTAAGTTGAGCTGGTGTGTGCTGGTTGGGTGTGTTTTCAATTCAAAGACCGTAAGCGGAATTAGTCCCGGTGGACTAAAGGAATCCGTTACTCGTGGGTAAAGAGTACACTCTCTGCAGAGTTTATATCTATTCGAATAGCCGTATCCGCGGTTAAGGATTTCAGTCTGGGATGGGTCAAGTGTCGGTCTTAGTGTCGGTCTTCGGAGGAAAACTTCTAAACCAGAATATTGATCTTGACGCGTGACGAATGATGATTGTGATTATTATTATTGTGGACTAACTATTTATATTGTTGTTGAATTATTGAGTATCCTTAGGATGGTTCTACCTCCAGAATACTCATTGTGATTATTGTTATATAAGCCCTTTATGTGGTGTCGCTGAGACGCCCGACTGTGGCATGCTTGTTATTTAATTTCCTTATAAGCCCTTTTATGTGGCGTCGCTCAGACACCCGACTGTGGCATGTTGATTATTTATTTTCCTTATAAGCCCTTTAGGTGGCGTCGCTCCGACGCCCGACTGTGGCATGTTGATTATTTATTTTCCTTATAAGCCCTTTAGGTGGCGTCGCTCCGACGCCCGACTGTGGCACGCATGTGATTTATTTTTCTTATAAGCCCTTTATGTGGCGTCGCTCAGACGCCCGACTGAGGCATGCTTTACATTATTATCCTTTCGAGGCGTCGCTTCAGACACCCGATCGGTTTATTTTATCCTCATTCTCTGATTGCTTATTCCTGTTTAATACAAATGACCTGCTCATGTGCATCATGAATTTTATTTCGGGACTGACTAAGTGATCGTGGATTATTTCAGTGCATGATTATCACCTGCTATGTTATACTTGTTTTCATGATGTTTGCGAGTACATTCAAAGTACTCACAGGATTGTCCCTGGCTATTGTCTTGGCCAGATTTCTTGCTTGGAGAGGAGCACTATGACGACAGCCCCGAAACCTAGGCAATGGAGATAGCAGACGCGCGAAGATAGGAGTTACCCAGGTCAGCTGTTCCTGTGGGAAATGGAGTCCCATAGACACTGATGATCCGCAAACCGCTTCCGCCATCAACCATTAGAGACCTTTTGTTGTACTCATGGACCAGAATGGTCTTGTACTACATATTTTACTTTTTGCTTGGAATTTCTGTATCAAGTTTGTGTCTCATCAGCTAACAGTAATCCTGGGGCTGGTGAGCACAAGGGCCATTTACTGGGAAATTAATATCCCGGAAAACCGGTCCTGACATTCTCCGGGGCCTGCCTGCGTGCTTTCTACTTGATAGGGCGCGCGTTTGGGCACACCGTAATGATGCGCCTAGGCACCCCGACCAAGTCAGCGGCCTTCCAAGCGAACACATCCTTGTTAGCCCTAAGGAAGCTAACCAACGCTGCCTCTTGCTCCGGGTCCATGCACGTGCCGATGGTGAAAGTGGCTCCTAAGCCCTCCTCGTCAGCAGGCACCTGCTTCGTCTCGGCCGGGTCCTGAGAGAAGAGCTGCTTCTTCTTGGCTGGCGCGGCTTCCGATGTCTCCGGAGCCCCCTCCATGCCTGAATGGGCCGCGGCTGCACACCTGTAAGTGCGCCGAGGACCTGAAGGGCGGCCTTGGGGTCCCCTTCGACAGTGATGACGTCGCTGCTCCCGGGCATCTTGACGGCGTTGTAGCCCGGGTGAGTCGCCGCCATGAACTTTGCCAAGGTTGGGAAACCAAGGATGGCATTGTAGGGTAGGTGGATGGGCGCGACGTCGAAGTCAATGAGCTCGGTCCGGTATTTAACGGGTGTGCCGAAGGTGACCGGGAGGCGGATCTGGCCGAGTGGGACGACCGAGCTCGCGACCCCGAGAAGGGCTTGGTGGGGAGGAGCTGTAATGCCCAGGATGGGACTATATCTCCTACGTGTCGAGGCATGACTTAAAGATATAAGCCCATTCTGGAATGATCGCAAGTTTGGTATCTTTGCACGACTCATGTAAAAGAGGGATTAAAATGCAAAAGGAGATAGTTGGCTTACACTCGCCACTTCACACAATACATTACATAAGCAGCACATCATTCAAAACATCACAACCCGACTACGGGCGAAGATCAAAAGAAATATACCAAAACAACATAAAGCCACAGGTCAGGATCGAATCCTAGTAGAAACCACTACTGATCGAATCCCAGTGAAGTTCTTGAACTAGCTCCTGCAACACTCTCGGCTGAACCTGCATCTGGTGTTGTAGTATCTGTGAGCCACGAGGACTCAGCAATCCCATAACCATGGGTATCAAGACTAGCAAAGCTTTGTGGGTAGGAAGAGGTAAAGTGGTGAGGTTGCAGCAGCGGCTAAGCATCATATGGTGGCTAACTTACGAGTACCAGAATAAGATGAGCATCTACGCAAACGGTCGCAAAAGTAGTGATCGCTAAAGATCCTGAACTACATACGAATCAAACATAACCCCACCGTGTTCTCTTCTCAAAGTGAAAAGAGACAGTCACGGTTACTCACACAGTTCTGTGTTTTACTTCGGATCCTCTATCAAGTTTTCTACAACCGGACATTAACAAATTCCAATCTGCCACATAACCGCGGGCACGGCTTTCGAAAGATCATAACCCTGCAGGGGTGTTCCAACTTAGCCCATCACAAGCTCTCACGATTAGCTGAAGTGATAAATATAATATCATCACCCCTTATCTTAGGGAAATCCGATCAGGCTCGGCATCCCGGTAGCACAAGACATTTCGACAATGGTAAAACAAGTCCAGCAAGACCTCCCGGTGTGTCGACACCCTAATAGTAGCCGCGCGTATCTCGTCTCAGGCCACGACCGAATGGGTGATCCTACAGGTTATACCAGATACCTCGGGTTTCCCCAAGGCGGCCCCGCAGTCTCCCCATTTGGGACCAACACCATCAGCACTGGCCCCCCCTGCTATGTAGAATTAAGAATCCTCAGGGACGCGACCCCCTATGCAATTTTAATTAATTAATTAAGTTGTTATTATGAGGCAAATTAAAACCAATGTTGGGCCTTGCTGGAGGAGTTTTATTCAAAGTCGAACTGTCAAGGGGTCCCCATCCATCCATCGTGTAAGGAACACAATATCAAGGAACATAATGCCGGTTTATCGGCGCCTAAGGTGGCATGAGTGGAACAAAACACCGAGCGAAAGGCCAAGCCTTCCACCCATGCCCAGTATATAGGTGTGTTAATAATAATTATAGATATTGTGATATGCCAACAACAAGTTCCCTCCTGGAACGAACTTCATCTTCACCTGCAACTAACAACGCTATAAGAGGGGCTGAGCAAGCGGGTAACATAGCCAAACAGTGGTTTTGCTAGGAAGGTTTCAAGGTTAGAGGTTTCATGGCAACAAGGAGAGGCTGACATAAAAGATGGGTAGCGCGACATGTAACGATAGCATCGAGACAACTAAGCATGGCAATGGTAGTAAAGGTATCCAAGGGTATGATCATCTTGCATGGGATTCCACAATGAAGAAGAACAGATCCATGAAGTAGACGGAGCAACAAGTCGAGCGACTCCTCACAACTCCGGAACGAAACCGAAGCTAACAAGAGAAGCAACCGAAAAGAAGCAAACAACACGGTAAACACACAAGCATAAACATGGCATACGATGCACATCCAAGTATGATGCATGTCCGGTTTAATTATGCATGGCATGGCAAAGTGCACAAACAAATCTACAAGTTAAGTGGAGCTCAATATGCAACAAGATGCATATTGACGAAACACAACATTTAATTATTTAATTGACTCTCATTTATTTACAAGACAAGATTAAATGTTTGTTAACATGGCAAGAGGTGAAGCATAATAAAACTACACTATTAAGACATTTTAAATGAGGCCGGAAAATAACAACAACAATTCCGGAAAAATCCCCATGAGCATGTTTAGTAATTATAAAAGCAACAACAATTCACACATTATATGATGTTAACATGATGCGGATGACATGATCAAGTTTATGCAATTATATTAAAAGGTTGACATGAAGAAGATAAGAAGCATTTTCACCGTGGTGGAAGGAAAAGGTGCCACGGCAACAATTCCGAAAATGATGCTACGGCAACATATCGGTTCCGGTAACTCGTTGAGAGTCCGGTGCAAAAGGAAAGATGGCGGCGAGCGAGCGGAACAAGAAGAAAGGTGGGATGATCCCGTCACCGGGTTCCCACGAGTCGGCGATGAGGCAACCGAGGAACATGACAAAAGATGGGCACAACGGGCACACACGGGAAACATTTCATACAACACAACAAGCATTCGTTCACGGGCACGTCTCGGGGTTATCCCTTCGAAACACTCGTTTCGGGGCGGTTCGAGATCGTAGTGGAAGTAGTGGTTCTCGCGGTCGTAGAGGAAGTAGTTGTTCACGTTTCCGAAGAGGAAGTAGTTGTTCACGTTCGGAGAGGAAGTAGCCGTTCACATTCCGTTTCGGAGAGGTACTTGTCGTTCACGTGGCGGTAGTGGAAGTAGTCGTTCACGGGGTCTTCGATGGTCGACGGTAGTGGTACACATGTTGTCGGGGTACTTGTCGTACTCGAGTGCTCCGGGCATCGCGGTACTTGACGATTCCGAAGACCGCGGTCATCGGGGTACTTGGTCGTGGTACTTGTCGGGTCATGTACACGGTTCGTAGACGTTCTCGTTTCGTAGTGGTACTTGCTGCTCCATGGTTATTTGAGATAAACAATAACAGCAACAAAACAAAACAAAAGGAAAAGGCTGCGGTCGGCGACGAGGCAGAGGCCTGGCTTGGCGCTGGCTGGACGAGGGAAGCGCGCCATGGCGCAGCGGCGACCTGGCCGGACAGAGGCGCGGCAGCTTGGCGACGGGAAAAAAAAGGTGGAGGCGCTGCTCTCGGAGCTGGTGGAGGAGGCGACCGCGGAGGGAGGCCGCGGTGCTTGGCGAGGCAGGACCTCGAGGAGGAGGCGGAGGCAGAGGCCTGACTGGAGAGGCACAGCTCCTGGCCGAAGGAGATGCGGCGGGGGCGTTGGCCTCGGTCCCTGGCGCGGACGACGAGGCGCGGGATCCGCGCGGAGGGAGCTCGTGGTCGGGACGGTGACGGAGGGGCCCTGGCGGCGGACGACGAGGGAGGCCGAGGGGAGGCCTGGAGGGCGCGTCGAGCTGTTGCCTCGTGGCCTGGAGGCTGGAGGACGGGCGCGCTGCGCCCGGTGCTGGGGCGGGTCGCAGGCGAGGCGGCGGCTTGGCGATGGAACGAGGGGCACCGGGGCGCTAGGGCTCGGCCTGAGAGGGAGATCGAGGCGCAGGTGCCAGCGCTGGAGGAGTGGATCGGGAGAGAGATAGATCGGGCTCGGGGGAAAAGAGAAGCTGGCGGCGGCCTGTGAGGACGAGGGGAGAGCGAGAGGAGGGGAGGGACGCTGGGGTTCGATCATCTAGCGCTAGGGTTACGGGGTCGGTCTGGTGGGCTTGGGCCTAGAGGGAGGAGTTGGGCCTAAGGCCAGCTGGAGGGAATTGGGCTGGGAGGAGGAAGGCTGCTGGGCTACTCTCCTTTTTATTTCCCTTTTAGCATAAAACAAAAGAGAGAAGAAAAGAATGAGGAGGGGGTTTAGGGCAAAAACACAAGAGGTTATTTTTCTCGGGCATCATAAAATGAGCACGGTCCTAGAAAATAGAAAAGGCAAGATCGAAAGAAATAATTCAAACACATTTGAGTTTAATTCAAATGGGTTTGAACTAAGACTTGATTATAGAAGTGTCCAAAAATGTTCGAATTATCGGAGGAACCTCGAAACAACGGAAAAGAATTATTGGCGAGGTTTTTGAAGGAGAAACTCGAAGTAGGAAAAGCATGGGGAAAATTATGCACGTGTGTTCGTTAATTCCAAACAAATGGAATATTATTATATAGCTCCCTAATAATATTGAGAGGCTTTTATATGTTATAAAGAGAAGTCACCTTCCCTCGATTTAAATGAACCGAAGGTCCACACGATTTATTTGGTTGAGATGCAAAATAAATATGACATGAAGGCATGATGACATGATGCAATGCAAAAAATAAATAACACAAGCAAAATAAAACACACGGGAGAACCCGGATTCCTTTGGAATCTTCTGGAATCTTCTGGGACGTCGGTCTCGGGCGTCACAACTCTCCCACACTAACAGAGGATCTCGACCCGAGATCCTAGAGATGGCACCGGTTAAAAACGGAAAAGAAGAGGTAAAACAAAGTTGCTTCTTTGACAGACGAGTGAAACCAAAGAACCTTGAGAGGTTGAACAATCTTGAAAGAAAGAATACAACAGAGATGAACGAATATGAAAACTCCGTTAGAAAAGAGGAACAAGGAGCATTATGAGAACCTTGTAGGTTGAAAAACATGAAACAAGAGCTCACGGACCAAAAGAATATGAAACTGCAAGGGTATAGCCAAGGAATAAGAATGACAGAATTTGGACCGCACTCCATCTGAAAATGGAAGGAATTAACAAGAACTTGAGGAGATGGAATGATACTTGATGAAATGAACAACATATTGCCTCCGAAACAATTGAAAGAATGGCACAAGGGTAAGAAAGATTCAGACAGCACTCCGGTTAAAAGAGAGTTAAAACTTGATAGGATGAGAGAATTAGAATGGAGAATACAACGCTCCGGTTAAATAGATAAACAAGGAAAAGAACATGATCTTGATAAAAACGAGATGATGGTCAAAGAGATCAACATCACAAAACCTCCGGAACGAAAGAATAGCATATAATTCAATGAAAGAATTGAACGGAGAAGAAAATGACAACTTCTCCGGCAAATGACTTTGAAAGAGCATCCTTACGAAGAATTATTGAACGGAGTTGTTGGGAAATCAACAACGAAAAGAATAAGCTCGTTGTGGGCTTATGGAAAACATCTCAAAATTAAGAGGTGACCACCAGCCACTAACAGAAACGATTGATTTGATTGAGATCAACAAGGAGACGAAAAACTTATTTCACTGGAATGATAATTGAAGAACTTGGGTCATTTGTAAGCACCACAATACAACAATCCTTAGGGAAAGCTTTTAGGTGAAATACAACCCAAGATAACTCCAACAAATAAATTAAAGGGTTTGAAAGATCTCCTGAACAAGGAAAAATGATGGTTTAAATATCTCATTCTTGATAACTCGTGAATCATGAAACATGAAGGAATTGTCAAGAATGACATAACACCATCTACAACAATAAGGGAGCAAGAATTGCACTTGGAGTGCATGATGAAGAATGCTTGAGCTCCAACAAGAATCTCGATGAAGACTTCGAGGATGAATTAAATCATGATGAACCACCATGAAAACTCCGGTAATGAAAGCATGAGAAGTGAAAGATGAAAAGAATAAGATTCAAGGCCTGTGATGAATTAGATGGAGCTTTGAAATGATATAATTGAAATAACTTGGAGCTCCGGAAAACAAGATGAAGAATTTAGAACCAAGGATATGATATGATGAGCAAGCTCCAGACAAAAGAATTACATCACCTTGAAGGAATAAGAATAAGAATTATGTCATGCATCTCTATCACCAATTTAAATTGATGACAACCAAAGGATTTGGCATACTACTTATTCTCGTTGCAAAGAATTAAAGAGAGGTCTAGCACAACCTTGGATAAATCTTCAACGAACCACCGGTAGGATTATGAAAAGAACAAATGAATGAATACGATAACAAGGAAGAGTAAACTTGAAAGAACCACCGTAATAATATGGAGACGAACGAAGAGACATCGATGAAGAATATTTGGAGGACGAAGTTGAAAACTGAGAACGAAGAAATATTATGAAATGATGGCCTTCAGAGAATCACAAAGAAAAGAATTCATGAAATGCTTCGGATGGTATGAAAATAATTCCACACAATCGAAACAATAATGAGGATGGCATGAAGCTAGAACCACGAATCTTCAAGAGAACGGGCCAAGATTTAAGAGAAACACTTCTTCGGTCTTCAAAATCTGAGAAGACGATGAGAAATGCCATAAGAATTGTTGAGCACTCCGGAATGAAGAATTAAAAAGGTTGAACCAGTGATGAAAAAGAATTTGAAAGCGATCTTGGAGAAGGTATGTGACTGGTGGGAATCATTCTAACGTCACACTTTGAAAGAATTCTCCGAAAAAAGAAGAGTCAGGTAAGATCCTGGGAAAAGACCTGTGGGTTAGGGCCCACTCACAGAAACCACCGTTGGAAAAGATTGCTTGCGAGATATATCACCGGTTGAATTAAATGGCTTGAATAAGATTACAATCCTCAAAAAGCTTGAACGGATTAAAAAAAATGAAAATGTGAATCTTCCGAGATATCTTCAACACTCCGGATATGAACAGCAAGAGGAGAATGATTAATTGGTGCACCGGAATAAGAAAGCATTGTGAAATGAGGAAAAGGATAAGATCAACACCGAATTCTTGAATTACATCCACCGGTAGAATTTGAGAACTAAAGAATGATGAACTTGAAGCTCTCGAGCATCTTCACGATAAATCACCGGATAAGAACATTGAAGGAAAAGAATGAAGAAATATCACATGAATAAAAATGGATACTTCATTAGGGACTCTGGCTCCAAATAAAAGGGAGGGAGGGTGGGGAAAACAAAGACAACTTGAGATGATTGAAACAGACAAATCGTCAGATTTCTCAACGACGTCCGTAAGGAATAACTTGAAGAGAAGGCACACCGGTAAAAAAGGATTAACATGACAAGCTCGATGGTCAAGAAGAATTAGCACTCCCATAGAAATATGAGAACACCGATTAGGAAAAGTATGGAATCAACATTTGACATCGAAGCAACTTGAATACCAGAATCAAAACAAAAACAAAGGATAGATAAGTAGCAACAGAATCTTCACAATATCATTCGAACAGAGACTTGAACGAATGAATTCCGTAGGTACATCAACTTGACGAGAAGCCACTTGGAGAACAAAAGGTAAATAAAGGAACAAAGAGCAGATAGAACAAATACAAGATAGAAGCTTCGTCCGACATATTCGTGCTGAAAGCTCATGGAACGTGTTACAAAAGGGTTTTGCAATCCCCGGATCAGCATAGCCAAGGACCCTTTAAGATGCAACTCCCGATCGGAACAAGCCCATAAAACCACTTCACTCAATGTAGAACCCCGAACTTCATATCATGCACTCGTTGGAAGACTGCCTAGAACTACTAGATGAACCCACCTATTAATTTCCGAAAGTTTCCAGTTATGCAATCAGGTGTTGGGGATACAGGGGAAGCACCGCGCAATCAACTCTAAACCTACATCCAGCTGTATCCATCCATCAACACATAACCAGTCTTTCCCGGAAACCGTTTACCTCGGACCTTCGAAACGCATCCACTATACAAGCTATGGCAATACTCCCGAACTACCTCCCCAGTACTGGGTGATGTCGGGGTTATCTTGCCACTAACCGCATAGGAGAGTTTTCGATGTCGGCCGTCTTAAGTATTCTAGTACTGCCGCGATGGATTTGTGACGACAACACCTCGGAGCTCAACTCCCTGGGACACTGCCACAACCCCTAAAGACAGGAGGCATCGAGAACAATGTTCTCGTCACAAAGACATCGAAACAATCCAAACAATACTCGCGAGATCCTAAAAAAAATTGGTGCATTTTTTGAAAGTAGAAGAGGCAAGAGTAGTCGTCAGGAGTCCTCACCAGAATGAAAGGGGATGAGAAGCAAAGAAATCCTACTCTCCGATATAAATATAGGACTCAAAATATTTTCAGTGTGTGCCTAGACTCGACCGTCAACGATTCGATTAATCAGTGGGGGCTTCTAGGTCGGAGAAGGCTCTGAATACCAACTTGTAATGCCCAGGATGGGACTATATCTCCTACGTGTCGAGGCACGACTTAAAGATATAAGCCCATTCTGGAATGATCGCAAGTTTGGTGTCTTTGCACGACTCATGTAAAAGAGGGATTAAAATGCAAAAGGAGATAGTTGGCTTACACTCGCCACTTCACACAATACATTACATAAGCAGAACATCATTCAAAACATCACAACCCGACTACGGGCGAAGATGAAAAGAAAGATACCAAAACAACATAAAGCCACAGGTCAGGATCGAATCCTAGTAGAAACCACTACTGATCGTCGAAACGTCACAAGCATACGGCCAAACTCTTCATCGAGCTCCCAGTGAAGTTCTTGAACCAGCTCCTGCAACACTCTCGGCTGAACCTGCATCTGGTGTTGTAGTATCTGTGAGCCACGAGGACTCAGCAATCCCATAACCATGGGTATCAAGACTAGCAAAGCTTTGTGGGTAGGAAGAGGTAAAGTGGTGAGGTTGCAGCAGCGGCTAAGCATCATATGGTGGCTAACTTACGAGTACCAGAATAAGATGAGCATCTACGCAAACGGTCGCAAAAGTAGTGATCGCTAAAGATCCTGAACTACATACGAATCAAACATAACCCCACCGTGTTCTCTTCTCAAAGTGAAAAGAGACAGTCACGGTTACTCACACAGTTGTGTGTTTTACTTCGGATCCTCTGTCAAGTTTTCTACAACCGGACATTAACAAATTCCAATCTGCCACATAACCGCGGGCACGGCTTTCGAAAGATCATAACCCTGCAGGGGTGTTCCAACTTAGCCCATCACAAGCTCTCATGATTAGCTGAAGTGATAAATATAATATCATCACCCCTTATCTTAGGGAAATCCGATCAGGCTCGGCATCCCGGTAGCACAAGACATTTCGACAATGGTAAAACAAGTCCAGCAAGACCTCCCGGTGTGTCGACACCCTGATAGTAGCCGCGCGTATCTCGTCTCAGGCCACGACCGGATGGGTGATCCTATAGGTTATACCAGATACCTCGGGTTTCCCCAAGGCGGCCCCGCAGTCTCCCCGTTTGGGACCAACACCATCAGCACTGCCCCCCCTGCTATGTAGAATTAAGAATCCTCGGGGACGCGACCCCCTATGCAATTTTAATTAATTAATTAAGTTGTTATTACGAGGCAAATTAAAACCAATGTTGGGCCTTGCTGGAGGAATTTTATTCAAAGTCGAACTGTCAAGGGGTCCCCATCCACCCATCGTGTAAGGAACGCAAAATCAAGGAACATAATGCCGGTTTATCGGCGCCTAAGGTGGCATGAGTGGAACAAAACACCGAGCAAAAGGCCAAGCCTTCCACCCATGCCCAGTATATAAGTGTGTTAATAATAATTATAGATATTGTGATATACCAACAACAAGTTCCCTCCTGGAACGAACTTCATCTTCACCTACAACTAACAACGCTATAAGAGGGGCTGAGCAAGCGGGTAACATAGCCAAACAGTGGTTTTGCTAGGAAGGTTTCAAGGTTAGAGGTTTCATGGCAACAAGGAGAGGCTGACATAAAAGATGGGTAGCGCGACATGTAACGATAGCATCGAGACAACTAAGCATGGCAATGGTAGTAAAGGTATCCAAGGGTATGATCATCTTTTCTGGGATTCCACAAGGAAGAAGAACGGATCCATGAAGTAGACGGAGCAACAAGTCGAGCGACTCCTCACAACTCCGGAACGAAACCGAAGCTAACAAGAGAAGCAACCGGAAAGAAGCAAACAACACGGTAAACACACAAGCATAAACATGGCATACGATGCACATCCAAGTATGATGCATGTCCGGTTTAATTATGCATGGCATGGCAAAGTGCACAAACAAATCTACAAGTTAAGTGGAGCTCAATATGCAACAAGATGCATATTGACGAAACACCACATTTAATTATTTAATTGACTCTCATTTATTTACAAGACAAGATTAAATGTTTGTTAACATGGCAAGAGGTGAAGCATAATAAAACTACACTATTAAGACATTTTAAATGAGGCCGGAAAATAACAACAACAATTCCGGAAAAATCCCCATGAGCATGTTTAGTAATTATAAAAGCAACAACAAATCACACATTATATGATGTTAACATGATGCGAATGACATGATCAAGTTTATGCAATTATATTAAAAGGTTGACATGAAGAAGATAAGAAGCATTTTCACCATGGTGGAAGGAAAAGGTGCCACGGCAACAATTCCGAAAATGATGCTACGGCAACATATCGGTTCCGGTAACTCGTTGAGAGTCCGGTGCAAAAGGAAAGATGGCGGCGAGCGAGCGGAACAAGAAGAAAGGTGGGATGATCCCGTCACTGGGTTCCCACGAGTCGGCGACGAGGCAACCGAGGAACATGACAAAAGATGGGCACAACGGGCACACACGGGAAACATTTCATACAACACAACAAGCATTCGTTCACGGGCACGTCTCGGGGTTATACCTTCGAAACACTCGTTTCGGGGCGGTTCGAGATCGTAGTGGAAGTAGTGGTTCTCGCGGTCGTAGAGGAAGTAGTTGTTCATGTTTCCGAAGAGGAAGTAGTTGTTCACGTTCGGAGAGGAAGTAGCCGTTCACACTCCGTTTCGGAGAGGTACTTGTCGTTCACGTGGCGGTAGTGGAAGTAGTCGTTCACGGGGTCTTCGATGGTCGACGGTAGTGGTACACATGTTGTCGGGGTACTTGTCGTACTCGAGTGCTCCGGGCGTCGCGGTACTTGACGATTCCGAAGACTGCGGTCGTGGGGGTACTTGGTCGTGGTACTTGTCGGGTCATGTACACGGTTCGTAGACGTTCTCGTTACGTAGTGGTACTTGCTGCTCCATGGTTATTTGAGATAAACAATAACAGCAACAAAACAAAACAAAAGGAAAAGGCTGCGGTCGGCGACGAGGCAGAGGCCTGGCTTGGCGCTGGCTGGACGAGGGAAGGGCGCCATGGCTCAGCGGCGACCTGGCCGGACAGAGCCGCGGCAGCTTGGCGACGGTAAAAAAAAGGTGGAGGCGCTGCTCTCGGAGCTGGTGGAGGAGGCGACCGTGGAGGGAGGCCGCGGCGCTTGGCGAGGCAGGACCTCGAGGAGGAGGCGAAGGCAGAGGCCTGGCTGGAGAGGCACAGCTCCTGGCCGAAGGAGATGCGGCGGGGGCGTTGGCCTCGGTCCCTGGCGCGAACGACGAGGCGCGGGATCCGCGCGGAGGGAGCTCGCGGCCGGGACGGTGACGGAGGGGCCCTGGCGGCGGACGATGAGGGAGGCCGAGGGGAGGCCTGGAGGGCGCGTCGGGCTGCGGCCTCGTGGCCTGGAGGCTGGAGGACGGGCGCGCTGCGCCCGGTGCTGGGGCGGGTCGCAGGCGAGGCGGCGGCTTGGCGATGGAACGAGGGGCACCGGGGCGCTAGGGCTCGGCCTGAGAGGAAGATCGAGGCGCAGGTGCCAGCGCTGGAGGAGTGGATCGGGAGAGAGATAGATCGGGCTCGGGGGAAAAGAGAAGCTGGCGGCGGCCTGTGAGGACGAGGGGAGAGCGAGAGGAGGGGAGGGACGCTGGGGTTCGATCATCTAGCGCTAGGGTTACGGGGTCGGTCTGGTGGGCTTGGGCCTAGAGGGAGGAGTTGGGCCTAAGGGCAGCTGGAGGGAATTGGGTTGGGAGGAGGAAGGCTGCTGGGCTGCTCTCCTTTTTATTTCCCTTTTAGCATAAAACAAAAGAGAGAAGAAAAGAATAAGGAGGGGGTTTAGGGCAAAAACACAAGAGGTTATTTTTCTCGGGCATCATAAAATGAGCACGGTTCTAGAAAATAGAAAAGGCAAGATCGAAAGAAATAATTCAAACACATTTGAGTTTAATTCAAATGGGTTTGAACTAAGACTTGATTATAGAAGTGTCCAAAAATGTTCGAATTATCGGAGGAACCTCGAAACAACGGAAAAGAATTATTGGCGAGGTTTTTGAAGGAGAAACTCGAAGTAGGAAAAGCATGGGGAAAATTATGCACGTGTGTTGGTTAATTCCAAACAAATGGAATATTATTATATAGCTCCCTAATAATATTGAGAGGCTTTTATATGTTATAAAGAGAAGTCACCTTCCCTCGATTTAAATGAACCGAAGGTCCACACGATTTATTTGGTTGAGATGCAAAATAAATATGACATGAAGGCATGATGACATGATGCAATGCAAAAAATAAATAACACAAGCAAAATAAAACACACGGGAGAACCCGGAATCCTCTGGAATCTTCTGGAATCTTCTGGGACGTCGGTCTCGGGCGTCACAGGAGCTGTCTGTAGGACACGGGCAGATGACCAAAAGCCTCCATGGAGAGGATGTTGAGCCTGGCGCCACCGTCGGTGAGGGTCCTTGTGACAGCCACCGTAGATGGTGGGGGTACATATCATAGGGAGGACGTTCGTGCTGGCTGCAGCTATGGTGCGGTCGCTGGGGCCGAAAGCGATGGCGTGCCCCTGTGCGTCCCGCCCCCACGGGGCCTCCTACGGCTGGGTGGCGGCCCCGATCCGCCGAAAGTGTGACTTGACATGCCGGGCCGACGCCAGTGCTTGGGATCCTCCAATGATGCAGGCGACCCCGCGGTAGGGTAACCCCCCGCCGGCAGCGCCCAATAGCTCGTCGACACGGGACACCTAACCATCGAGCTCCTCTGTGGGTGGCTGGTGCCGGAGCAGCTTCTACGCCGCTAAGAGTGCCGCCGACAAGGCCACGGGGAGCGAAAATGGCGAAGCAGGCCGCTCCCCAGTAGCCCGGCCGGCGAAAACGTCGTCGGGGAGGGGGAAGCACCCATGGGTGGCGCGGTCCGCGGACGACAGGGACAGCACCAGCCTCCACGCGGATGCGGCAGGTTACGACCATCGTGGCAGCGCAGAGCAGGTGAGGGGAGGCGAGGTCGTCGGAGAGGCGAGATTTCGACACGCCCCCTACCTGGCGCGCCAAATGTCGGATTACGGGCTCCACAAACCCAAAGAAGTTCGAACACAGGGGCATGAACGAAGATCTCTCCCGCTCACGTCTACCTAGCTCCACGCCCTCGCCCGGTGGTGAGATTTAAGCAAGCAACAAGTAAAAGCACACACGAGTTTACCCAGCTTCAGGGCACCTTGCGGTGGAAAACCCTACGTCCTGCTTGAGTGGATTAGCCTCAAGAGGGCTTGAGTATGAACAAGTACAGTGGTTCTTGAGCTCATGAGGAGAGCTCAAGAGGGTCAGGAGGCAAGTGTTCTTGCTCCTTGAAGTGAAGGTGGGGTGTTTGAGATGAGTTCGATCTGGATCAGATCAAAGAGACTCCACAATGGAGACCCTAGCTACTTAAATAGGCGGCCAGGGTCCTCTTCCCCCGAAATGTTTAGGCGGGAAGGGATCCCACAACGGCCATTTTGAGCGGGAACATAAGGACGCTCCTATCCTGACAAAAGCGGTCTTCTCCTGCAAAGAGATCAGATGATGACGCGGTGGTGGGCTCGGTGGTGACATCCTCCCTGTCGTCCTTGCGGTCTTCGGTCTTGTTGCACCGAAGGGGAAACCTTTGTCTCGTCCCTCGGGAACCTACGCCTGTGTTGTCTCCTTTCCACCAAAATGGCAACTGCGCCACTGGCGCGGGCTGGCACCTGCTGGCGCGGTGCGTCACTACCTCCTCCTGAGGCAGGCTTGGCCTTGTGTTCTCCGCCCCTCCGGAGCAGCCTAGCCGAGGCCGCTCCTGAGAGGGTCTTGGTGTCGTTCTCCTCATGAGGCTTAGCCCCCTCACCAGGGTCTTCAGAAGCTGGTCGATCAGCTGGGCCATACTAGGCCGTAGTAGGAGCGCGTCGCGGACCGCAGGCAGGCAAGTCTAGGTACCCTGGTTCCCAGGACGCCGACAGGCTCCTTCCCCTTGGAAGAGCATGGTTGTAGGGTGCCCTCCCTGATGTCGCAGACGAGCGCTTTCCCCTTGGAAGAGCAGATGGGCTCTTTCCCCTTGGAAGAGCGGGAGAGGGTGCCCTCCTCGTGGTCGCAGTCGATGAGGTCTTACTTGGAAGTTGTGGATCCCAAGCCAGCGTTGCAGAATGTGTCCTTCAGAAATGACAAATGAGGCTCGATGGCGATGTAGGATGGCAAATTGTTAACAGCGAGCTACAGGAGATCAGCGGCGGGGCCATGGATGAGATTGATGGCGATTGAACCCAAGGGGTTGGGGTGGGCCACTTAACCTGTGACATAGCCCGCCTCAGGCCGTCGCTATCGATGACCTCAGTGTCGTAGCCGGGGGCCGAGACATGCCCACATACTCTAGCCCGCTGCTTGAGTGTCTGCCACCAGTAATGGCCATCAGCTTCCTCGACGACGTTGGGCGAAGAGACCGTGATACACCTCTTTTGGGCCAGTCGCTCCTCGAGCTCCATGGGAAGCGTAACCGGGCTTAGACTGCGACGCTCTGGAGTGGGGGATGGGGATGGGGATCTGTGGGAAAGGGGGTGTTTGGCAGGCTACATCTAAGAAACTCGGGGTGGCCTGGGTATGGAGATTGGTGGGTAAGCTGCACGGGCAAACCGGCCGATGTTGACAATGGAGGCCTTGCGGCGGCACCGGGGACCTTGCTAGGGTTTTGAGTGAGGGAGTGGTGTGTGTGTGTGTGCGCACGCCCGAGGAGGTTTTGGTGTGTGTGTGTGTGTGGAGGGGGTAGGGGTGTGTTTGAGGAAATGACGCGGGTACTGAAAAATTTACTACGCGGGAGTCAAATGTCGGGGCTATTGAAAATTTTGATGATGGTGCATCACACACGGTCCGGAGATAACAACCGTGTGTTATCAAATAGAAAAACCCTCGAGGCGGGCATACATTTTCGAGGGATGCAGGCGGGATTGGGAACAAGAAACATCACACACAGTCGAAACACAATAACCGTGTGTTATCAAACAGAGAAAAATTCAGGCGGGTAGATATTTTTGAGAGGGGAAGCCTCGTGGAGCCCAATGCACACGGTTAGTTTGAGTGAACCGTGTATGTTGCGTCATCCGACTTGTCTAATGTTAATAAATTTGGCGAAAAATGACGCGGGAGAGGGTCAGAACATGTACACACTTGCATGTGAACCAAATTTAAGTATGAAAAGGGTGGTTTGATTTTCAAATACCAAATGCAATTTCGATGTGGCACCTATCTCACAAAGCACACGGTATTGCTTGCCCCCACCCACCCACCCCCTCGTGTCGGCAC
>LR738713.1:68821028-68836655 GCA_902687465.1 Secale cereale
CGACCGGGGTTCACCTAGCAAAGTGCGAAGTAGCAGCCCCCCACACACACTTTTAGTCAACGGGCCAGAGAGGCATATCTCACCAAGATGGATCGTAAAATGGACCAAGAATAATCCACCTTGGTCGTACAACCTCTCTCTTGTTGTTGGTCAAAGTGATGGCCGTCCATGCGGCCCCGAAGATAGGCTAGCTCGCTAATAATCACGCAAGTAACTAGTCCCCGAAGACAACCACTACATGCGTGTGACCCAAACATATGTATGGAGAGGAGTGTTTTTTAGTACACAATGGAACAACTTTGATGTGGCACCGTGATTTCGAAATAGAAATCCCCACACTGATGAGTGAGGGTTAGGTTGACGATGCATATGTATGTTACACCACACTTCAAGCCAACGACGGGGATTCATGCATGCATGCGTGCATAGTATATGCGCTCAAGCTTAATTAGGTCTGAATATCACCATAACCTATACTACGATAACACGAACCAAATGAAGAATCCACCATGGTAACCTATCTTGTTGTCGGTCAAGGTGATCATGCATGGATGTCCACGCGGGTCCAAGAATATATAGGCTTGTCACCGATAACCACGCGAGGGAGTGTACCATTCGAAGGCAACCACTACATGCATATGTATGGAGGTGATGCATGCATGCATGTTTGAATACCATATTGATGTGGCACGTGCGTCGAAAATCGTACACTCCCCACATAGAGCAAGATCGGATCATGACGTGTCGTTGTATTAGCCACTTCGACTCGATGGGAGGGATTCATGTGTACACATGCATGTGTGTGTGCTCAAACTGTATCATATACATGTCATCCCAGAGCATGACCTGTATATATATATACCATATTACATGCAAAAGAGATAATCCCCTCCTAAGTCAAATTAACCTCTCTCGTTGTCAGGAAAAAATTAGTGATGGACCAAACGGGCCCATAGACGGAAAGCATTGATATCGCTGGTAACTGCTTAAGTGGGTGCGAGAGGACAACCACCATCGCTTTGCATGTGGGCCAAACATATATGTTGAATACCCAAAATGCACAACTTTGACGTGCCACATGCCTCAAAAACCGTAAACCATGCACCCACACAAAGCGATGTTCATGACGCCTCCTACATATGATGGTCCCCTTCCCCCCTCTTCAACGCATACTATATGCTCCTACCATAATACGTAAAACCAAAAAAGAATCCTCATCGATGGTGAAATTAATTAACCTCTCCCGATGTAGCTAGGTCAAAGTGATGCATGCATGCATCGATGATGGCCTCATGGGCCCATAGATGGAAGCGTCACACGTTAGTGTCCTAGCTAGGGTAACCACCGCGTGCATGCGTGTGGCCCAAAGACGTGTCATGTGATGTTTGAATAGCCAATTTCACAATTTTGATGTGGCACGTGCCTCGGAAACCGAAAAGTCCCGACATTGAGTGAGGTGTACTTGTTCACGGACGCGTAGATATAGTATATATGCTAGTCCCCTCCCACCTCTTCGACGTGTGCTATATACCACCATAACACAAACAAAAAAGGTTCTACCTTGCTGGTCAAATTAACCTCACCGCCGGCTGTTCGTCAAAGTGATGGACGACCACCTCGCGGGCCCACAAAAAGCGTCACACGCGAGTATCGAGTGTCGTGTAGGACAACCATCGACTCCATCTGGCCAAAACATGTATGTATGAAAGGGTTGTGTAATGTTTTAAATAACGACTTCACGACTCTGATGTGGCACCGGCCTGCCTAACAAAAACGGCCAACCCACATGGTGGCTCACAACTCGTAGTGTACTATGAGCCACCCGCCACCCCCAGACGCACACACCCACACACACACCGCGAATCCACTGCAACTACGATGCATGTTAAATTGATTATCCCGCGGTGAACATATGTTACCAAAGGAGGGACGTTTTAATTTCGAAAAATAAATAGAGATCATTAAGACATTTTAGTACATTATAATTGATTGATTTTCACGGGTATAATGTGCAAAAATCAAATTTGAGCTACATGCACACGTGACAGTGCACCTAAATGGATTGCAAAAACACATGTGTCTCATTGGCTTACTCCCGTGCAACAAATTTCAAACATTGAGAATCTCGATTTTTAATTTAGTACATCCAAAACTTATTTGACGTTCATGAAACTTATCGTGTTGTCATATGGACACCAATACAAAGTGGCATTGTACTTTTTTTGTCAAATTTGAGACCAGTTTTGATGTATAATCTTTATCTAATTACAAACAGGAGATTATTAATAATTGGGAACCAATATCCCAAACGGATTATTAATTCGAACCGTGAGCGTTAGGTCAATAATGGATATGTGCCATGCTTCGGTTAAGCAATAAAGAGGCAACATTAATCATCCAAATAGAAAAATGATATACGTGCCGCGGCGCGACCATGTGCCATGCAAGCAGGCGTGATTTGACGGGACGTATGCGAGCAGTCCGCCGTGCAGGCAGACCGGGAGGCGTGCGTGCAGGTGTGTGAATTGACAGAGGCGTGCTCGCTGCGCAGTGTCATCGAGGGGCGTGCGAGTAGTTGTGTGAAACTTTGGTAGGCATGCCAGCAGTCCGGTGCGCAGGCTCACCGCGAGGCGAGCCATCGGTTTGACCGCCGCTCGCCTCTCTCCCACAACTCCCACTACTCCATATCAATGGTGAGCCCGAGCGGACGCACCACCCATCCTCGCCGCACACACAATCATCTCTCTCCATTTGCATCCTCGACGCCGCTCTCAGTCCTCAAAGCCTTCAATGTATGATGATGCCACCGAAGCGCCCCATCGGAGGGAGTGGATACACCAGGGCTGCTAAAGCACTGGAGCACGGCGTGGAGATGGAGATAGAGGTTGCCGTCTCCGCCGGTGAGTTATCGCTGCACCCTGACGTCGTCGAGCTTCCACAGCCGGAGGCGGAGTTCAACACCGACTCTGGTGACAACCTCGGCGACGACTCCGGCGACGACTCCGACGACGACGGACAACTGGTTAGTCATCTATACCCATTTATGCGTCAAATAGATCCTAGGGTTTCTCTGGTTACTCCTGCCTCCCCCTTTTTGGAATAGAAATCCTATGATTATGTTCTCCCGATCCATGAAATCTGAGTAAGTTTTGTTAGATCCGTGTAGTGTATTGATTGTTTGAATGGTACAAGTGATAAGTCATTAGTTGTTTCATTTGTGCAAATGATTTCTGCTAGTAATCCGACTATAATTAGTGTTTGTGCTAATATTTCCTAGCCATGACTTGGCAATTGATTTTGAATGACCTACATATGTTTGTGCCATTATTTTCTTCAAGGTTTGTCTGTACATGGACGACTATGCTTAAAAATTGAACCATAATATCTGGATATGTATAAATAAATAGCCATAAATTCCTAATCCTACTTCATGGCACTTGAACATTGATTTGATGCCAAATTTGTTTTACTATTTGTATAGGTGCTGTCTGGCGATGTGGACAGCGAGGATGAAGATGTCCAGAGGAGGTAAAAGAGGCAAATCCTGAGGGATCTTTATGCGGGAATGCATAACAGGCGTATTAGGACCTGGGACGGAGGCTATCGATGCCCATTTTGCTACCACAAGCTTCATGACGTGTATCAAAGTGTTCTGGCGCATGCAAGAGGACGGGCCATTTGCTCCTTCAAGCAAAAGTATTCTCGCAGGGTGGAGCACGACACGTACGCCGAGTATCTGGAGAAACTTCAGGATCGTGCCGGCATGTGAGATGAGATGTGGGATCAAACTATGTACGCTTGAGCAATGCTTAATGACGGTTGAACTATGTACTTATCGTTGAACTATGCTTGTGTACGTGTACGCTTATTATCTATGTCTGAGTATGTTTAATCTATGTTTACTTATGTCTAACTGTGGGATATGGATGCAATCAATTCGGTTCATGGAATCTACCGCCGTCCTCGTTTATTGGCCCCCTTTGTAATTTGTGTTAAATATTGACCAAATATTTAACTGACAAAATATTAGTGCAGGTCAGCAAAAATTATATCGTTGGTGTGTCTTTGAACATAGTGTTCAATGATATAATTTGTGGTGACATGCATACACATTTCTTTGTTAAATATTTGGTCGAAATTTGGTACATATTATAAAGGGGACCAATAAACCAGGACAGAGGTAGTACGTCAATCACACACGGTTCCCAAAATTGGAACCATTTGCTGATACGTCTCCAACGTATCTATAATTTTTTATTATTCCATGTTATTATAGTATCCATCTTGGATGTTTTATATGCATTTATATGCTATTTATATGATTTTTGGGACTAACCTATTAACCTAGAGCCCAGTGCCAGTTTCTGTTTTTTCCTTGTTTTTGAGTTTACAGAAAAGGAATACCAAACAGAGTCCAATTGAGGTGCCAATTTTTGATGGTTTTTTATGGACCAAAAGAAGCCCCAGAGTAAAAGAGTTGGGCCAGAAGAGTCCCGAGCCATCCACTAGGGTGGAGGGCGCGCCCTACCCCCCTGGGCGAGCCCCCCTATCTTGTTGACGACTTGGCGACCCCCCTAACGTGAGCCTGACGCCAAAAATTCTTATAAATACAGAAACCCCCGAAAAGAAACCTAGATCGGGAGTTCCGCCGCCGCAAGCCTCTGTAGCCACCGAAAACCAATCTAGACCCGTTCCGGCACCCTGTCAGAGGGGGAATCCCTCTCCGGTGGCCATCTACGTCATCCCGACGCTCTCCATGACGAGGAGGGAGTAGTTCACCCTTGGGGCTGAGGGTATGTACCAGTAGCTATATGTTTGATCTCTCTCTCTCTCTCTTGTGTTCTTGATTTGGCATGATCTTGATGTATCGCGAGCTTTGCTACTATAGTTGGATCTTATGATGTTTGTCCCCCTCTAACTTCTTGTAATGGATTGAGTTTTCCCTTTGAAGTTATCTTATCGGATTGAGTCTTTAAGGATTTGAGAACACTTGATGTATGTCTTGCATGGGATACCCGTGGTGGCAATGGGGTATTCTATTGATTCACTTGATGTATGTTTTGGTGACCAACTTGCGGGTTCCGTGACCTTGGGAATCTATGCATAGGGGTTGTCACACGTTTTCATATTGAATCTCTGGTAGAAACTTTGGGGCACTCTTTGAAGTTATTTGTGTTGGTTGAATAGATGAATCTGAGATTGTGTGATGCATATCGTATAATCATGCCCACGGATACTTGATGTGACAATGGAGTATCTAGGTGACATTAGGGTTTTGGTTGATGTGTGTATCAAGGTGTTATTCTAGTACGAACTCTACGATAGATCGAATGGAAAGAATAGCTTCGTGTTATTTTACTATGGACTCTTGAATAGATTGATCAGAAAGAATAACTTTGAGGTGGTTTCGTACCCTACAATAATCTTTTCATTTGTTCTCCGCTATTAGTTACTTTGGAGTGACTCTTTGTTGCATGTTGAGGGATAGTTATATGATCCAGCTATGTTATTATTGTTGAGAGAACTTGCACTAGTGAAAGTATGAACCCTAGGCCTTGTTTCAAAGCATTGCAATACCGTTTGTGCTCACTTTTATCATTAGTTACCTCATTATTTTTATATTTTTCATATTACAAAAACCTATATCTACCATCCATATTGCGCTTGTATCACCATCTCTTCGCCGAACTAGTGCACCTATACAATTTACCATTGTATTGAGTGTGTTGGGGACACAAGAGACTCTTTGTTATTTGGTTGCATGGTTGTTTGAGAGAGACCATCTTCATGCTACGCCTCCCACAGATTGATAAACCTTAGGTCATCCACTTGAGGGAAATTTTCTACTGTCCTATAAACCTCTGCACTTGGAGGCCCAATAATGTCTACAAGAAGAAGGTTGCGTAGTAGACATCATGTGCAATGACTTTCATTTTGCATGTTGCGTCAATCACACACAGTTGGCTCTAGCAAACCGTCGCCTCCAAAATTCTTCGTGGGACAGAAAACCCTCACCACCCAATTCAAAAAATAAAAAATAAAACCCTCACCATCCCCAAGTCACAAAAACCCTCACCCCGCCCGCCACCTCCTCCGGTCCCCATTCACACCTGCACAAGCTCCTCCGCGTCTATGAATGGCACCGCCTATCGCGACGGTAACCACTTAGCTCGACGCCTGTCGCCGTCTCCAGGCTGCCGGCAATCGCCATCGACTTTCTCGACGCTGCTCACGGTCGACCTAGCTCCGCTCGGTTGGGGAATCTGCCGTACTGAGGGTTCCTTCTCATAGACAACAAAGTAACTAATTTAATGAGATATTATCTCATCTCTTATCCCAGTTCATCTGCCTCCTTTAATCACCCGGCCGAAATCGCCGTGAATTCATTTTTATTCGAGCTGATTTGAGGGTTTTCTTTCGTTCATAGAGTGTATAGTGCGCGGACACATCAGGACCTTGCGGCCTCCACTAGACATTCCATTTCACCGTACCATATGACTTGAGGATGCACATGGTATGTTCAGTCTCACCCTAAATCGGCTGGCATGGCCTATTTTCCTGAACATATTCTAAATATTACTACATTTGGATAAAAGGTGCCACATGCACCATATATGTCAAAGGGGATTCCCCCCCCCCCCTCTTCTTTCTATATTAGGCAAATTAATGTTGTATTGTTCTTTCGATTACTCTCATATTTCCATGACATCATGTTTACCCTATTTGTTTAATTATAGATTTTTGTCCTTCGATTTCGACTGTTGTACAGTCCTTTCAATTTGGGCCCATATTTGCATGTTACCATATTTTCTTTAACAATCCTACCATTTTCCGTAGCGCGTCCCTTGCTATGCAACAGAATCTGTAGCACACAATCTTTCCCTTTACCTAAATCAAGGCTGCAGGGATGTCATACTGCACACAAACCATGGATTTACAATCGTTGCTACTGTAAGACTTGATGAACGTGGTGACTCCTATTTTGGCACTGGCCTTTGGAAAGAAATTTCTAAGTTTTATGAACTGAAAGCTGGCACTAGAACTGCACTGCACATAAAAGGGCCTGGTCATGACATATATGCTAACTTCCCCGACAATATCATACGTCCTGACTTTGTTCGAAGTAAGTTTTCTTTTCAACTACATGCATGTTGACTTACCCAGCAATATCAAATGAATTGTGTAGTATTTAAGCAACCAATTGTTATTCCCTTTTCTTACTATATTCCTACCTAATAACTTCTAGTTACCAATACACTTTTCTATTGCCATGTTTTAACTAAATATTCATTGTACTCCCATTTCTACCAGAAAGCGCCGCTGACAAGGAGACTCCGGAGGTGGAGAACGGGGCTGCCAACAAGCGGAGGCGGGGCGAGCTAGAACCGCAAGCGACTCCGGCAGGCCTAGACTTAATCAGCAGCTGATACGTCTCAAACGTATCTACTTTTCCAAACACTTTTGATATTGTTTTGACCTCATTCTTGCATGATTTGGACTAAACTAACCCGGACTGACGCTGTTTTCAGCAAAGCTGCCTGTATGGTTTATTTGTGTGCAGGAAAACGGATTTTTAAGCATCTCAGAAAAATCCACGAAAAATCACGAAAAATCCACGCACCCGAAGAAACAACATACCAGAAGTGGGGCCAGAGGGGGGCCAGGGGGTGCCCAGGCGCCCTGTGGGCACCCCCCCTGGGCCGCGCCGGGGGGGGGCGCCTGGGTGGGGCCCACGCCCCCTGGTGCCCTACTTTAGCCCGTATTTTTTCCTCCGAGGCAGAAACCCCAGATCGGAAGTCCTTTTCGCTGTTTCGCGTCGCGGAGCCGCCGCCACCCTCTGTTCTTCTTCGGGAGGGCTAATCTGGAGGCTGATTTGGCCTCCGGAGAGGGGAGATCGTCGCCATCGTCATCATCATCACCACTCCATCATCCCTCCATGACTTCCCCCTTCATGTGTGAGTAATTCCCTTGCTGTAGGCGAAGGGGATGGTAGGGATTGGATGAGTTAGATCATGTAATAGTTCGTCAGATTGTTGGGGGCATGTTGCCTATCATCTAGTATGGTGTTTATCATCTTTGCTACAACTTGTTATTCTTAATGCTTGACACTAGGGCCCGAGTGCCATGATTTCAGATCTGAACCTTATGTGTTTGCATGAATATATTTGTGTTTTTGATCCTATCTATGAGTTGTATGCACCTGTTACGGTTCGGAACCGGCGATCCCAAAGGTGACAGCTTGGGACACCAAAGGGGACGGTCCGTAGTTTGAGGATTACATGTATCCATTGAGTTCATTGCTTTGTTCCGGTGCTCTTTGACAGGAGCACCTTAATATCCATTAGTTCCTTTTGGCCTCGTTCGTAGCGGGATGGTAGGACAAAAGATGTTGTGCAAGTTCTTATTACAAGCACGTACAACTACCTACGGGATACATGCCTAATGTTTGATATTTGCCTAGATGATCATTACTTTTCCGTGTGCCGTGCCCCAAGTTAGAAACTATCTCATCCATGCAACGCCCAACCATCCATCTCCCTAGCCTACAGTATTTTAAACCTTGCTTGTCACTAGTTGCTACTTTTGCCATTACTACTGCTATTTACTTTTGCTATTTACTTTTACTATTACTATCGTCACTATCATATCACTGTTACCGCTTATCTTTGGTTGCAAGTTAGTATATTTCAGGTGCGGTTGAATTGACAACTCAACTATTAAAGCTTATAAATACTCTTTGGCTCCCCGTGTGTCGAATCAATAAATTGGGTTATTCTTACCCACGAAGACTATCTCGATCCCTTACGGTTGAGGGTTATCAAGTACCGTTTTCTGGCGCCGTTGCCGGGGAGCATAGCAATATTTACAAGTCTACTTGAGGTATCCTACCTGCTGCACTTTATTCACTATGGGTAAGAAAGGTGACCCCAAGGTTCCGATCTTACGATCCACTACAAGAAGAGGTACTGCTCTGAGCACTAGTGCTACGCTTGATTCACCTTCTGTTATGAGTAAATTTGCCTCACCACCACCACATGATGCTCCTGCTGAATCTGTTACTATGTCTGATACACTTGATGATGCTTCTACTACTTTTGATGATGATATTAGTTCACTTGGTTATGCTCTTGAGAAACAAATTACTGCTGCTGCTGAAAAATATGGAATTGAACTTCCTGTTACTCGCTACCCTATTGGTGAAATTTATGATTTTGCTGAATTGAGTAAACTCCAGGAGAGGCTCCTTGATGATGATTACTATATACTTGATGAAGATTTATGCAAGGAACTGACAGAGTTTGCCGGCTCTGACCCTGAAACTATTAAGAAAATATTTGAAAAACACTCTTTGAAAAACAAAACCGTACCTAATCCTGAGTTTGCTACATCTCCTATATGCATTGATGATCCTGATTTTGATTTCTCTGTTGATCTTTCACTTATACCTATGGTTGAAGCTGACCCCTTTTATGGCAGAGAAAATGATGATGCTATTGCACACCTAACTAAACTTGGTGAGCTAGGTAGCCTGTTTACTACAGATGAAAAGATACGCTACTTTTATGTGACCAAGCTTCTTCCTTTCTCCTTGAAGGAAGGTGCTAAAGCATGGTATGATTCACTCCCATGCGGTTCTATTAAGAGTCCTCAGGACTTAGCTCACTCTTTTGTTGATAAGTACTTTCCTGCTCATATGCAACATGCTGCTTTACAAAGAATTTATAACTTTAAACAGTTGCAGGATGAGTCCCTCCCTAAAGCTTGGGGGAGGTACTGCAGTTTGATCCAGGCTAGACCAGGACATGGAGTTCCTAAGAATGAATTAATTGATATATTCTATGCTGGTTTAACTGATGAATCTAGGTCCTATTTGGACAGTTGTGCTGGTTGTGTTTTCAGGAAAAGAACACCGGACGACGCGGAAGATCTAATGGGCAGGATAGCCAAAAACTATGAAGATTGGTCCGTTCCTGAACCACCTCCACCAACAAAGAAGAGGGGCATGTTTGTCCTAAGCCCCGAAGATATGCGGGAAGCAAAGAAGTCTATCAAAGAGAAAGGTATTAAAGCTGAAAACGTGAAGAATCTACCCCCTATTGAGAAGCTGTGTGAGCCTACCACTCACCCTCCTATGGTAGAGGTACACTCTCTTTTAGATTTCAACGAAAGTGACATCCCTCATGGTAAGCCTCCTGATCAATGTTTAGATGAGTTTGATAATTTTATTATGAAACAGAATCATTTTAATGAGAGGATAGAAAGTCAGTTGCATGATAACTCCCTTGCTATCAAAAAGTTGCTTGGTGTTTTAGATAGAACAGTTAATGATGTTCAATGTCTTGTGAAGCATTTTCATATGGTTCAAACTCAGCTTGATCAAATTTCTAATGTGCAAAGAGATTTGCTTGCTAACAATGCCAAACAAGATAAACTGCAGGCTTTTGGAATTAAGACCCGAGGAGGAACTAGTACTCAAGATCCTCTTTATCCGGAGGGACATCCGAAGAGAATCGAGCAAGATTCTCAAATGCAGGAAGAAGAAATTGTTGTCTCTCCAAATAAGAAAAAGAAACATAAAGAGACTGACAATTCTAATGATCCTATTGCAGATGAAGAGCCAGCTATTGATCCCAACAGTGTATCTATCTCCGATGCTGAGACTGAAGACGGGGCTGAACCTGAAGGTAATAATAATGAGAAGAATGATCCACCTGAAGTTCGAGAAGAAGAAGCACCTGACAAACGTAAGAGGTACACTAGAGAAGACTTCATCGCAAGAAAACATGGGAAGGAGAAAGAACCATGGGTACAGAAACCCATGCCCTTTCCAGGTAAGTCCATCAAATCTAAAGAAGAAGAGCATTATAATAAGTTTTGTGAATGGATTAAACCTCTTTTTCTTCAAATCCCTTTGACTGGTGCTATTAAGTTACTTCCGTATTCAAAATATATGAAAGATATTGTCACTAACAAAAGAAAAGTTCCTAATGATGCAATATCTACTATGCTTGCTAACTATTCTTTCAGTGGAAAAATTCCTGAGAAGCTCGGTGATCCAGGTATACCCACCATTCCTTGCTCCATAAAGAATAATTATGTCAAAACTGGTTTATGTGATCTTGGAGCGGGAGTGAGTGTTATGCCTCTCTCTCTTTACGAGAGGCTTTGTTTAGAGAAACTAATTCCTACAGATATCTCCCTTCAGATGGCTGACAAGTCAACCGCTGTTCCGATAGGTATTTGTGAGGATGTTCCAGTTGAAGTTGCTAATTGTTTAATTCTTACTGATTTTGTTGTGCTTGACATGCCCGAGGATGGGAGCATGTCCATTATTCTTGGTAGACCTTTCCTTAACACCGCAGGTGCTATTATTGATTGCAACAAAGGGAAGGTTACCTTTCATGTGAATGATAAAGAACACATGGTATATTTTCCAAAGAAGACCGACAGGAGGCATGCCCTCAACTCTATAGAGAATATCGAGACCGTGAAATTTGGAGAATGGGATTGTCCACTACATGTGCCTCACAAATACAAAACTATCATGGTAGGGACAATGTCCATCAAGGTAAAAGTTCAGCGATTACTTCATAAGAGGTGAGACTTTTTGTTCTATATACCGCTTGTTTGTTGGTAAGACTTGATCAACCTTACTAGTAAACGTGTTATATACGGATAAAAAGTTGAGCTTTCTATGTTTTCATTTGTTTTTAGTATTGTCCTACTTGATGTACCAAGTATCTATGTTTTTGAAACTTCACAATACTACTAACTACTTCAAGTTTTCAGAGAGTTTCGCAGCTTTTTGAACTTCGAAAAAATTTCAACAGTGAAGTTTTCAGAAAAAATCCAAAAAAATTATATTAAAAATTTCCACAACGGGAGAGACCCGAAAAGTCCTGGGGCCAGCCAGGGGGGGCACCAGTGGCCCAGGCGGCCAGCTGGCGCGGCCCAGCCCCTGGCCGCGCCCACAGGGCGCCTGGGGCCCACAAGGCCCCCCTCCAGGTACATCTTCCTCCTCTCTCTCTCTCTTTTTCCAGAAACCTGAGTTCTGGTCGTGTTCTTCTTGTTCTTGCTGTTCTTGGGGGCGATTCTTCGATCTCCCTCTACAGCCCATCATTCGAGCTGAAATTTTGAGCAAATACTCCCTGGTATGTGACTCCTCCACCCCTCCAATTAGATTTTTGATTGGTGGCCTCATTTGTGAGTATTTAGTAGTTCTTGGTGCTGTAGAGATGAGCTTGCATGCATGTGTAGAAAGTTATTTTCCAAGTTTTGATGCAAGTTTATGCCTTGGGCAAGTGAGTTGAGTAGTTTGCCTTAGCTCACTTTGTTTTAATCCTCATTTTTGTGAATTGTAAAAAATTTCAGAAATGAGTTTAATAGGAAGGGCAAAAGGATGGCTTGAGAAGAGGAGACCTGCACACTCCGATCGAGTCACTAGAGCCGCAGCTTCACCATCGACGGCCAGGGTGAGCTATAATGAAGATCATGTGCCCCTGGAGTTATTGGAAGATACAAGTCCAGCACGTGCGATGACATATCCATGTGACGTATTCATGGAAGCTGCGGGAATCAAGGATGAGTTTTATAATCTTTGTGCTAATGCAGGTTTGACACGACTCGTCACGAGCCGTGTTACTCAGTATCAGAAACTCACCTCTGGTTTCATTAACAGTTTTAGATATAATCCTGATTCAGGTGCTATTGAGTTTAAAATTTATAATGATCTTATCACCATGACTCTGGGAAATTTTTGTGAAGTAATAGGTGTGCCGAACGTTGGGAGGATGGCAAGGATGGGCACGCAGCCCTCCGAGCTGAAAACCGTCATCAACTCTCTCTGCAGCATGGGTACGAGGGATATTCATCGGTCGAAGATCTCCAGTATCTTGTTTCCTCACCTCAGGTATTTTGCATATTATATTGCTAGAGGGGTATTAGCTCGTGACAACACGAGCAACATTTCTGCTCCGGATATTGCTATCCTGGTAGCAGCCCTCTCAGGGAGGTCTGATTATAATATTGGTACCTTAATTGCTCGACGCCTTGCTATGAACGGTAACAAGGGGGACTTATATGGGGGGATTTATGCCACGCTTATCTTAGAGCATCTTGGAGGCACCCCACACCCTGATGATACTCCTTTTACTTATTTAAACTTTGATCTTGCTGCTATGAAAAGGCATAAGTTTGTTACCATGGGCTCTGAACTTGATAACCTTGTTTATATCTTGCGTTTTGGAACTACCGCGGAACGCGAGATCCGTCTACCTGCACCTCTTTTGTTTGATTATTCTCGCAGGAACGGATGGTCCTTTGATGTTGTCCAGTTCGATGAGTTCATGGTCCAGCATCAGTTCCATAACCCCATGGAGGGGGTTGTGCCCGACGAGGAGAGGCACGGTGAGATACCACATTTTCAGGATGAGACCGCCACCGAGTTTGGTGAAGGGTCTTCCTCTGTTTGGCGCTTGGAACCTTCCTCATGGGAGACTCCGAGGAGTTCAGTTTACGCGCCATCATTCGTCTACGACCCTTGGTCTCACCACTATACCCCTGGAGCAGGAGGCTCCTGGGGGCAGTAGCTGCTACCAACTTAGGCCAAAAGCCTAAGCTTGGGGGAGTACGTGCCCTTCTCACTTTTTCATTGTATTATTCGTTTTATTTACTTTGATTTTTTCGAAGTTTTTACCCGTTCTTCTTTATTCCTCTATTTGCAAAAACAACAAAAAGATTTTCTCTTTCTTTTGCTTTTTATTCAACCTATGAAAAACCCAAAAAGATTTTCTTTCTCTCTTTAGTTTGCTTTGTTTTCAGAGATCAGCTCGAGTCCGTGATGGCATTTGATTATATTTCCTACGTTCGATCGTGCAAGTGACAAGCAGTAATGATGAAGATCGACTGAAAGGAAGCAACAAGGAAGACCGGTATGAACTCTTATTGTTTCTACTTTTGTACATATGCCTGTACTTATGATCTAGAGACCAGCTTGTAGCGACATAGTGCTATGTTTACAATGCTCATCCAGTGGTTCATGCTTTCTTTGTGGCTGGTCTCCAATAGCTAGAGTATATAATGTGTTATTGAAATGATCTACATGCATTGCATTGTTCCTAGTCTGGCATACTATGGTGGTATTTCCCTTTAGAGAATTTTTGGATTGACTTGGCACATGCTTACACATGTTTAAGATTAAAAAGTCTACCTTGCCTTGATGATCTTTGAGTTTTAGAATAGTTATATCACTTTCATGCCCGATTCAATGTTGCTTTGTCGCTCTGCATGATTATGACCGTTATTGCTCTCTAGTTGGTCGCTTCCCAGTCTTTTGCTAAACCTCCACCCGTACTAAGCGGAATGACTGCTTGTGCATCCAAAACCTTTAAACCTGTTATGCCATATGAGTCCACTATACCTTCCTATACGTGGTATTTACCTGCCATCCCTAACGAAGACTTTCATGTACCATCTCGAAATTAATCAAAAGCATTTCTCTTTTGTGCCTATGCTTTAGCTCATGAGGAAGTAGTAGTTAATTCATGATCTCTTTAAGTTGGACAAGTTTCACCCCTGGATTGCATGCATATTGTGCAAACCCCTAATATGAAAAGGTTCTGGCATTGAGTGAGCCCGGCTCGAATAGATAATATAACAAACAAACCCTCCTTCACGCTTTGTTCATGAGAAATCAGAAAACTTTGGCAGTGATAAACAAAGGAGATTAAGAGGATGTGATCGTCCTCATGCGGGAGCCGTTCCTCGAGACTTGTCTAGCTTAAAAAGTGATTGAGTTATCTGCTAGCATTCGTTGACGAAATATGCACCCCTCAAAAACATATTTACTTCTGTTTTTAAAACCAAGAGCTCCGGTACATGTTTAGTTTTTGTTTCCGATCACGGGCTTTCAACTTTGCCAATAAAAGCCACGGTTCGAGAGTCTCATCTTCTTTCTTCAAAGCACTAACTAGGAGAGCATAATTGTCATTCTGAGTGTAATGTGCATTGTCCCAAAGTATTACATTGTCTTCTGCATACTTGTGATATGATTTATTCTGAAATTCTTAGTTCTAGTCTCCTTTAAAAACTCTGGAGGAGTCTTTGCATTTATGTTTTGCTTCACTCATGGAGGCTAGCGAGATACCACCTTAATATGCTCAAGCTATGTGCAAGGTGATCTTGTCTTGATTTTCAGTAATATATTTTTTACTCTTAATTATTTGTGACTGGTCACTTGAAAGAAGGATTGCTCCTTGCATTGTTCTCATAAGTATTGTTTCAATACTAACTAGACTCTTTTCGTAGTACATGCTTATATACATCTAATGAAGCAAAAGAGTTTGTCAAAGTTTTCTTTGTCGCGTCCAGTTCGTAGAACTGAATTGCTTGAGGACAAGCAATATGCTAAGCTTGGGGGAGTTGATACGTCTCAAACGTATCTACTTTTCCAAACACTTTTGATATTGTTTTGACCTCATTCTTGCATGATTTGGACTAAACTAACCCGGACTGACGCTGTTTTCAGCAGAGCTGCCTGTATGGTTTATTTGTGTGCAGGAAAACGGATTTTTAAGCATCTCAGAAAAATCCACGAAAAATCCACGCACCCGAAGAAACAACATACCA
>LR738713.1:68836665-68858800 GCA_902687465.1 Secale cereale
GGGGGGGCGCCTGGGTGGGGCCCACGCCCCCTGGTGCCCTACTTTAGCCCGTATTTTTTCCTCCGAGGCAGAAACCCCAGATCGGAAGTCCTTTTCGCTGTTTCGCGTCGCGGAGCCGCCGCCACCCTCTGTTCTTCTTCGGGAGGGCTAATCTGGAGGCTGATTTGGCCTCCGGAGAGGGGAGATCGTCGCCATCGTCATCATCATCACCACTCCATCATCCCTCCATGACTTCCCCCTTCATGTGTGAGTAATTCCCTTGCTGTGGGCGAAGGGGATGGTAGGGATTGGATGAGTTAGATCATGTAATAGTTCGTCAGATTGTTGGGGGCATGTTGCCTATCATCTAGTATGGTGTTTATCATCTTTGCTACAACTTGTTATTCTTAATGCTTGACACTAGGGCCCGAGTGCCATGATTTCAGATCTGAACCTTATGTGTTTGCATGAATATATTTGTGTTCTTGATCCTATCTATGAGTTGTATGCACCTGTTACGGTTCGGAACCGGCGATCCCAAAGGTGACAGCTTGAGACACCAAAGGGGACGGTCCGTAGTTTGAGGATTACATGTATCCATTGAGTTCATTGCTTTGTTCCGGTGCTCTTTGACAGGAGCACCTTAATATCCATTAGTTCCTTTTGGCCCCGTTCGTAGCGGGATGGTAGGACAAAAGATGTTGTGCAAGTTCTTATTGCAAGCACGTACAACTACCTACGGGATACATGCCTAATGTTTGATATTTGCCTAGATGATCATTACTTTTCTGTGTGTCGTGCCCCAAGTTAGAAACTATCTCATCCATGCAACGCCCAACCATCCATCTCCCTAGCCTACAGTATTTTAAACCTTGCTTGTCACTAGTTTCTACTTTTGCCATTACTACTGCTATTTACTTTTGCTATTTACTTTTACTATTACTATCGTCACTATCATATCACTGTTACCGCTTATCTTTGGTTGCAAGTTAGTATATTTCAGGTGCGGTTGAATTGACAACTCAACTGTTAAAGCTTATAAATACTCTTTGGCTCCCCGTGTGTCAAATCAATAAATTGGGTTATTCTTACTCGCGAAGACTATCTCGATCCCTTACGGTTGAGGGTTATCAGCAGCCTCCCCGATGATATGTTGAGAGTCATCATCTCCCTCCTCCCAATCAAATATGGGGCGCGGACAATCCTCCTTTCCCGATGGTGGCGCCCCCTATGGAACTCTAGCCCTCTCGACCTCATCTACACCCACGAGCTCTGCCATGCCTATCAGAAAAGCTTGGATGCGTTCTCCAGGATCCTCGGCAGTCATCTTGGACCAACCAAAGGCCTTAGAATGGGCAAGTTCCGTTCCAACGGCAAGGACCGAGCCAAGCTTGACGACTGGTTCCGATCCCTCACCCTAGATCATCTCGAGGAGCTCATGTTTGATGATGGGCATATGCTGTCGCTACCAACGTTCGCACTCCGCCTCACGCCCACGCTGCGTGTCGCCAAGTTGAGGAACTGCCATTTCCCGCCCCTTAATGACGCACCCGCTCTTATTCTACCACGACTGAAGCACCTCGAGCTCGTCGTCGTCTGCCTCTCAAAGGGTGACATGGAGCGCCTGCTTCGTGGCTGTACTGCACTCGAGTACCTTTGTCTTCAGGCGGTCAATGGGTTGAGCACCTTCCACATCACCTCCATGACTCTATGGACTATTTATGTGTGTTGCTGGTGCGACAGGAAGGCATCACAAGATGTGTACCATGGTATGGTCATCCAGGACACACCTGCACTTGAGAGATTACTTATAGTTGATCAAGAAGGTCCAACAAGAATCAATGTCATTTATGCGCCAAAATAGACAGTGGTGGGCTACTCGTCTGACAAATACTCCCAACTTGTTATTGGATCCACACCCATTCAGGTACAACAGCCGCCTTCTACCTCTCCTTCTACAAATTAACATTATTTCTAATTTTGAAGTTGTTTGTTCGTCTGTCATTCAGAAAATGATTCCGACAAGATTGACCCCGAAACTGCGCACAGTGAAGGTCATGGCACTAGGCTCTATCGGGCCCAACCTAGAGCAAGTTATCAGTTTCCTGAGATGCTTTCCATGCCTGGAGAAGCTATATATTGAGGTGATGTTCCTTTCCTGTTAAATGTTAACCATAAGGGAGTTAAATTTGTGATACCTTTTTCCAAGTTTACAATGACAATGTACTACGATTTCTGAACGTTCTTTTGGAGGATTCCAGCACATACATGCCCCCCTATTGGTTGCTTGATCCATATGGTTACAATCAATAAGCATTTCTCCTTTGGATTCATCTGTACTAGTTTTGTTAGGGAACTTTTCATCCACTCCAAGCTCTTGTGAAGAAGGCTACATTTTTCTATAATGTAATCAAATGCCCATGTTAATCATGTCAGATCGAAGATGGCATGTTAGTGTATTTTACAAATCCTGCAAACCCAATAGGCATGTAATAGTGTTCAAAACTGCATGTAGGCACTAACACGTTTTCTTCTTTTGCAAATAAGTTTAGGCCAAGTGGTGGATAATGTGATACAATATAACAATCACGTCGAATACCTAGATATGCATCTCTCAGAAATTACTTTGAACTCCTACTGAGGGACCTTACCGGAGATTATATTCGCCAGGTTCTTTGTTTTCAGAGCAAGGGTGCCAAAGGTAATGAGGTTTGCCCTACATGTATTTTGCAAAAATGAATGGTTTGTTGATCAGCGCCGGCGCCTGCGACAGAATGGAATAGGCTCCAAAAATGCTGAATTTCATTTTGGAACTTCAGATGACATAGTAATCAGAAGTCATCGTGTCAACCCCATGCATGACTTCTCAGTGGCTGACCCCTTCGCAAAAATTATGAGGTTTCGAAACCAGACTAAGAAGTGGTAATATTAGTTTGAACCTCTATGATATCCATGTTCAACAGATCAATGCGAGTGTTTGTCTCTAATGAGCCGAATTTCATTTCTAATACGTTTGAACTTTGTAATCTTTGAATTTGAGCCATATAACTCTGGAATTTGAACCTTGCAATATTTCGAGCTTTTGTGGTACAATCGTTGAAATGGCATCGTATGAGACTCGTATATTTGTAGCACTATTTTGACCTTAATATGCAATGGTCTTAGATTTTATTAACCATTCTTGAATCTATTTACCATGTCAATCTCACAGCACACGATATGTATAGCTAACTCGACTGCGATCTTCAACATTATTGCACACAGTTGGTTTCTTCCATCGTGTGCCCTGTAGAGCGCATAATTAATGATCGCACTTGAGTGTCCATCATCACCCTTCTTTGTAACTTGTTGGGGATCGTTGCAGAAAATCAAAAAAAAATCTACGCATCACCAAGATCTATCTATGGAGATTACTAGCAACGAGAGGGGAGTGCATCTTCATACCTTTGAAGATCGCGATGTGGAAGCATTGCAAGAACGCGGATGAAGGAGTCGTACTCGTAGCGATTCAAATCGCGGTTGATTCCGATCTAAGCGCCGAACAACGGCGCCTCCCGTTCAACACACGTGCAGCCCGATGATGTCTCACGCGCCTTGATCTAGCAAGAGGGGAGGGAGAGGTTGGGGAAGACTTCGTCCAGCAGCAGCACGACGGCGTGATGGTGGTGGAGGAGCATGGCACTCCAGCACGGCTTCGCCAAGCACCGCAAGAGATGAGGAGGGAGAGGGGTAGGGCTGCGCCAAGAGGGTGAGGTTCTTGTGTATCTGGCAGCCCCGAAACCCCACATATATATAGGGGGAGGGGAGGGGTTGCGCCCCCATCTAGGGTTCCATCCCTAGGGGTGGCGGCCAGCCCTAGATCCCATCTAGGGGGCGGCCAGAGGGGGAGAGAGGGGGAGGCGCACCCTAGGTGGGCCTTAGGCCCATCTAAGCCTAGGGTTTCTCCCTTTCCCCTTCTCCATGCACCTTGGGCCTTGGTGGGGGGCGCACCAGCCCACCTAGGGCTGATCCCTTCCCACACTTGGCCCACGCAACCCTCTGGGGCTGGTGGCCCCTCCCGGTGGACCCCCAGAACCCTTCCGGTGGTCCCGTTACATTACCGATAACGCCCGGAACTTTTCCGGTGACCAAAACAGGACTTCCCATATATAAATCTTTACCTATGGACCATTCCAGAACTCCTCATGACGTCCGGGATATCATCCGGGACTCCAAACAACATTCGTTAACCATGTACTACATTCCCTATAACCCTAGCGTCATCGAACCTTAAGTGTGTAGACCCTACGGGTTCGGGAACCATGCAGTCATGACCGAGACATACCTCCGGACAATAACTAACAGAGGGATCTGGATACCCATGTTGGCTCCCACATGTTCCACGATGATCTCATTGGATGAACCACGATGTCAAGGATTCAATCAATCCCGTATACGATTCCCTTTGTCTATCGGTATGGTACTTGCCCGAGATTCGATCATCGGTATACCGATACCTTGTTCAATCTCATTATGGCAAGTCTCTTTACTCGTTCCGCAACACATCATCCCGTGACCAACCCCTTAGTCACATTGAGCTCATTACGATGATGTCTTACCGAGTGGGCCCAGAGATACCTCTCCATCATACGGAGTGACAAATCCCAGTCTCGATTCGTGCCAACCCAACAGATACTTTCAGGGATACCCGTAGTGTACCTTTATAGCCACCCAGTTACATTGTGACATTTGGCACACCCAAAGTATTCCTTCGGTATCTGGGAGTTGCACAACCTCATGGTCTAAGGAAAGGATACTTGGCATTGGAAAAGCTTTAGCATACGAACTACACGATCTTGTGCTAGGCTTAGGATTGGGTCTTGTCCATCACATCATTCTCCTAATGATGTGATCCTGTTATCAATGACATCCAATGTCCATGGTTAGGAAACCGTAACCATCTGTTGATCAACGAGCTAGTCAACTAGAGGCTTACTAGGGACATGTTGTGGTCTATGTATTCACACATGTATTACTGTTTCCGAATAATACAATTAAAGCATGAACAATAGACAATTACCATGAACAAGGAAATATAATAATAACCATTTTATTATTGCCTCTAGGGCAGATTTCCAACGGTCTCCCACTTGCACTAGAGTCAATAATCTAGTTACATTGTGATGAATCGAACACCCATAGAGTTCTGGTGTTGATCATGTTTTGCTCGTGGAAGAGGTTTAGTCAACGGATCTGCGACATTCAGATCTGTATGCACTTTACAAATGTCTATGTCTCCATCTTGAATATAATTCCGGATGGAGTTTAAACGGTGCTTGATGTGCTTGGTCCTTTTGTGAAACCTGGGCTCCTTGGCAATGGCAATAGCTCTAGTGTTGTCAGAGAAGAGAGTCATCGGGCCCGACGCGCTTGGAATAACTCCTAGGTCGATGATGAACTCCTTCATCCAGACTCCTTCCTACGCTGCTTCGGAAGCAGCTATGTACTCCGCTTCACATGTAGATGCCGCCACGACGCTTTGCTTGCAACTGCACCAGCTGACTATCCCACCATTCAAAATATACACGTATCCGGTTTGTGACTTGGAGTCATCCAGATCTGTGTCGAAGCTAGCATCGACGTAACCCTTTACGACAAGCTCTTTGTCACCTCCATAAATGGGAAACATATCCTTAGTCCTTTTTAGGTACTTCAAGATGTTCTTGACCGCTGTCCAGTGTTCCATACAGGGATCACTTTGGTACCTCCCCACCAAAATTATGGCAAGGTTCACATCAGGTCTGGTACACAGCATGGCATACATAATAGAACCTATGGCCGAGGCATAGGGGATGACACTCATCTTTTCTCTATCTTCCGTCGAGGTCGGGCATTGAGCTGTGCTCAATCTCATACATTGCAATACAGGCAAGAACCCTTTCTTGGACTTTGTGAAAGACCAATGAGGCCTCGATCTATCTCCATAGATCTTTATGCCTAATATGTAAGTAGCTTCTCCAAGGTCCTTCATTGAAAAACATTTATTCAAGTAGGCCTTTATGCTTTCCAAGAGTTCTACATCATTTCCCATCAGCAATATGTCATCCACATATAATATGAGAAATGCCACAGAGCTCCCACTCACTTTCTTGTAAATACATGCTTCTCCCCAAGTCTGTATAAGCCCAAACGCTTTGATCACCTCATCAAAGCGAATGTTCCAACTCCGAGATGCTTGCACCAGCCCATAGATGGAGCGCTGGAGCTTGCATACCTTGTTAGCATTCTTGGGATCGACAAAACCTTTCGGCTACATCATATACAGTTCTTACTTAAGGAAGCCATTAAGGAATGCCGTTTTAACGTCCATTTGCCATATCTCATAATCATAGAATGCGGCAATTGCTAACATGATTCGGACGGACTTCAGCATCGCTACGGGAGAAAAAGTCTCATCGTAGTCAATCCCTTGAACTTGTCGATAACCTTTAAAGACAAGCCGAGCCTTATAGATGGTCACATTACCATCCGTGTCAGTCTTCTTCTTAAAGATCCATTTATTTTCTATGGCTTGCCAATCATCGGGCAAGTCCACCAAAGTCCATACTTTGTTATCATACATGGATCCTATCTCGAATTTCATGGCTTCAAGCCATTTGTTGGAATCCGGGCCCGCCATCGCTTCTTCATAGTTCGAAGGTTCACCATTGTCTAACAACATGATTTCCAGGACAGGGTTGCCGTACCACTCTGGTGCGGAACGTGTCCTTGTGGACCTATGAAGTTCAGTAGTAACTTGATCTGAAGCTTCATGATCATTATCATTATCTTCCCCCCTAGTCGGTGCAGGCACCACCGAAACATCTTCCTGCGCTGCGCTACTTTTTGGTTCGGAAGGGGTGACTATCACCTCATCAAGTTCCACTTTCCTCCCACTCACTTCTTTCGAGAGAAACTCTTTCTCCGGAAAGGATCCATTCTTGGCAACAAATACCTTGCCTTCAAATCTAAGGTAGAAGGTATACCCAATAGTTTCCTTAGGGTATCCTATGAAGACGCATTTTTCCGATTTGGGTTCGAGCTTTTCAGGTTGAAGTTTCTTGACATAAGCATCGCATCCCCAAACTTTTAGAAACGACAACTTAGGTTTCTTCCCAAACCATAGTTCATACGGTATCGTCTCAACGGATTTAGACGGTGCCCTATTTAAAGTGAATGCGGCAGTCTCTAAAGCATAACCCCAGAAAGATAGCGGTAAGTCGGTAAGAGACATCATAGATCATACCATGTCCAACAGAGTACGATTACGACGTTCAGACACACCATTACGCTGAGGTGTTCCAGGCGGCATCAATTGTCAAACAATTCCACAGTTCCTTAGGTGCGTGTCAAATTCGTGACTTAAATATTCTCCTCCACGATCTGATCGTAAGAACTTTATTTTTCTGTCACGTTGATTCTCAACCTCATTCTGAAATTCCTTGAACTTTTCAAAGGTCTCGGACTTGTGTTTCATCAAGCAGACATACTCATATCTACTTAAGTCATCTGTGAGGGTGAGAACATAATGATAGCCACCGCGAGCTTCAACACTCATTGGACCGCACACATCAGTATGTATGATTTCTAATAAGTTGGTTGCTCGCTCCATTGTTCCGGAGAACGGGGTCTTGGTCATCTTGCTCAAGAGGCATGGTTCGCACGTGTCAAATGATTCATAATCAAGAGACTCCAAAAGTCCATCTGCATGGAGCTTCTTCATACGTTTGACACCAATATGACCAAGGCGGCAGTGCCACAAGTATGTGGGACTATCATTATCAACCTTACACCTTTTGGCATCCACACTATGAATATGTGTAACATCACGTTCGAGATTCATTAAGAATAAACCATTGACCAGCGGGGCATGACCATAAAATATTTCTCTCATATAAATAGAACAACCATTATTCTCAGATTTAAATGAGTAGTCATCTCGCATTAAACGAGATCCAGATACAATGTTCATGCTCAAAGCTGGTACTAAATAACAATTATTGAGGTTTAAAACTAGTCCCG
This sequence comes from Secale cereale, assembly GCA_902687465.1. NCBI lineage: Eukaryota > Viridiplantae > Streptophyta > Magnoliopsida > Poales > Poaceae > Secale > Secale cereale. The sequence continues at coordinate 68,844,685 of LR738713.1, forward strand.
AAGGTAGATGCAGAGGTAGCGTGCCGACGGCGATCACATCGACCTTGGAACCATTCCCGACGCGCATCGTCACCTCGTCCTTCGCGAGTCTCCGCTTATTCCGCAGCTCCTGCTTTGAGTTACAAATGTGAGCAACTGCACCGGTATCAAATACCCATGAGCTACTGCGAGCGCTGGTAAGGTACACATCAATAACATGTATATCACATATACCTTTGACGTTTTCGGCCTTCTTATCCGCTAAGTATTTGGGACAGTTCCGCTTCCAGTGGCCCATTCCCTTGCAATAAAAGCACTCAGTTTCAGGCTTGGGTCCATTCTTTGGCTTCTTCCCGGTAACTGGCTTACCGAGCGCGGCAACTCCTTTGCCGTCCTTCTTGAAGTTCTTCTTACCCTTGCCTTTCTTGAACTTAGTGGTTTTATTCACCATCAACACTTGATGTTATTTCTTGATCTCCACCTCCGCTGATCTCAGCATTGAATACACCTCGAGAATGGACTTCTCCATCCCTTGCATATTGAAGTTCATCACGAAGCTCTTGTAGCTAGGTGGGAGCGACTGAAGGATTCTGTCAACAACTGTGTCATCTGGGAGATTAATTCCCAACTGAGACAAGCGATTGTGCAACCCAGACATTTTGAGTATGTGCTCGCTGACAGAACTATTCTCCTCCATCTTACAACTGTAGAACTTGTCGGAGACTTCATATCTCTCGACTCGGGCATGAGCTTGGAAAACCATTTTCAGCTCTTGGAACATCTCATATGCTCTGTGCTGCTCAAAACGCTTTTGGAGCCCCGATTCTAAGCTGTAAAGCATGCCGCACTGAACCACGGAGTAATCATCACTACGCGACTGCTAGGCGTTCATAACGTCTTGAGCTGCTGGGAAAATGGGTGCATCACCTAGCGGTGCTTCAAGGACATATGCTTTCTTGGCAGCTATGAGGATGATCCTCAGGTTACGGACCCAATCTGTATAGTTGCTACCATCGTCTTTCAGCCTGGTTTTCTCTAGGAACGCATTGAAGTTGAGGGCAACATTAGAGTGGGCCATTGGATCTACAAGACATATTGTAAAGATTTTAGACTATGTTCATGACAATTAAGTTCATCTAAACAAATTTAATGAACTCCCACTCAGATAGACATCTCTCTAGTCATCTAAGTGATACATGATCCGAATCGACTAGGCCGTGTCCTATCATCACGTGAGACGGACTAGTCATCAACGGTGAACATCTTTATGTTGATCGTATCTTCTATACGACTCATGTTCGACCTTTCGGTCTTCCGTGTTCCGAGGCCATGTGTGTACATGCTAGGCTCGTCAAGTCAACCCTAAGTGTATTGCGTGTGTAAATCTAGCTTACACCCGTTGTATGAGAACGTTAGAGCCTATCACATCCGATCATCACGTGGTGCTTCGGAACAACGAACCTTAGCAATGGTGCACAGTTAGGGGGAACACAATTCTTGAAATTTTAGTGAGAGATCATCTTATTTACTACCGTCGTTCTAAGCAAATAAGATGTAAAACATGATAAACATCACATGCAATCAAATAGTGACATGATATGGCCAATATCATTTTGCTCCTTTTAATCTTCATCTTCGGGGCTCCATGATCATCATCGTCACCGGCATGACACCATGATCTCCATCATCGTGTCTTCATGAAGTTGTCTCGCCAAACATTACTTCTACTACTATGGCTAACGGTTAGCAATAAAGTAAAGTAATTACATGGCGTTTTCAATGACACGCAGGTCATACAATAAAATAAGACAACTCCTATGGCTCCTGCCGGTTGTCATACTCATCGACATGCAAGTCGTGATTCCTATTACAAGAACATGATCAATCTCATACATCACATATATATATCATTCATCACATCCTTTTGGCCATATCACATCACATGACACATGCTGCAAGAACAAGTTAGACATCCTCTAATTGTTGTTGCAAGTTTTTACGTAGCTGCTATAGGTTTCTAGCAAGAACGTTTCTTACCTACGCGAAAACCACAATGTGATATGCCAATTTCTATTTACCCTTCATAAGGACCCTTTTCATCGAATCCGATCCGACTAAAGTGGGAGAGACAGACACCCGCTAGCCACCTTGTGCAACTAGTGCATGTCAGTCGATGGAACCTGTCTCACGTAAGCGTACGTGTAAGGTCGGTCCGGGCCGCTTCATCCCACGATGCCGCCGAATCAAGATAAGACTAGTAGCAGCAAGTAAATTGACATGATCTACACCCACAACAATCTTGTGTTCTACTCGTGCATAGTAACTACGCATAGACCTAGCTCTGATACCACTGTTAGGAATCGTTGCAGAAAATCAAAAAAAAATCCTACGCATCACCAAGATCTATCTATGGAGATTACTAGCAACGAGAGGGGAGTGCATCTTCATACCTTTGAAGATCGTGATGCAGAAGCGTTGCAAGAACGCAGATGAAGGAGTCGTACTCGTAGCGATTCAGATTGCGGTTGATTCCGATCTAAGTGCCGAACAACGGCGCCTCCGTGTTCAACACACGTGCAGCCCGGTGACGTATCCCGCGCCTTGATCCAGCAAGGGGAGAGGGAGAGGTTGGGGAAGACTCTGTCCAGCAGCAGCACGACGGCGTGATAGTGGTGGAGGAGCGTGGCACTCCAGCAGGGCTTCGCCAAGCACCGCAAGAGATGACGAAGGAGAGGGGTAGGGCTGCGCCAAGAGGGAGAGGTTCTCGTGTATCTGGCAGCCCCGAAACCCCACATATATATAGGGGGAGGGGAGGGGCTGCGCCCCCATCTAGGGTTCCATCCCTAGGGGTGGCGGCCAGCCCTAGATCCCATCTAGGGGGCGGCCAGAGGGGGAGAGAGGGGGAGGCCCACCCTAGGTGGGCCTTAGGCCCATCTAAGCCTAGGGTTTCCCCCTTTCCCCTTCTCTATGTGCCTTGTGCCTTGGTGGGGGGGGGGGCGCACTAGCCCACCTGGGGCTGGTCCCTTCCCACACTTGGCCCACGCAACCCTCTCGGGCTGGTAGCCCCTCCCGGTGGACCCCCAAAACTCTTCCGGTGGTCCCGGTACATTACCGATAACGCTCGGAACTTTTCCGGTGACCAAAACGGGACTTCCCATATATAAATCTTTACCTTCGGACCATTCCGAAACTCCTCGTGACGTCCAGGATCTCATCCGGGACTCCAAACAACATTCGGTAACCACGTACTACATTCCCTATAACCCTAGCGTTATCGAACCTTAAGTGTGTAGACCCTACGGGTTCGGGAACCATGCAGTCATGACCGAGACATACCTCCGGCCAATAACCAACGACGGGATCTGGATACCCATGTTGGCTCCCACATGTTCCATGATAATCTCATCGGATGAACCACGATGTCAAGGATTCAATCAATCCCGTATACGATTCCCTTTGTCTATCGGTATGGTACTTGCCCGAGATTCGATCGTCGGTATACCGATACCTTGTTCAATCTCGTTATGGCAAGTCTCTTTACTCGTTCTGCAACACATCATCCCATGACCAACCCCTTAGTCATATTGAGCTCATTACGATGATGTCTTACCGAGTGGGCCCAGAGATACCTCTCCGTCATACGGAGTGACAAATCCCAGTCTCGATTCGTGCCAACCCAATAGATACTTTCGGGGATACCCGTAGTGTACCTTTATAGCCACCCAGTTATGTTGTGACGTTTGGCACACCCAAAGTATTCCTACGGTATCCGGGATTTGCACAACCTCATGGTCTAAGGAAAGGATACTTGACATTGGAAAAGCTTTAGCATACGAACTACATGATCTTGTGCTAGGCTTAGGATTGGGTCTTGTCCATCACATCATTCTCCTAATGATGTGATCCCGTTATCAATGACATCCAATGTCCATGGTCAGGAAACCATAACCATCTGTTGATCAACGAGCTAGTCAACTAGAGGCTTACTAGGGACATGTTGTGGTCTATGTATTCACACATGTATTACTGTTTCCGGATAATACAATTAAAGCATGAACAATAGACAATTATCATGAATAATAAAATATAATAATAACCATTTTATTATTGCCTCTAGGGCATATTTCCAACATAACTTTGACCTCGTCACCAACGGGTAAAATTATGACCGAAGTCATTCCACACACTTCGTTTTTACAAAGCTTTTTGCCAATAAACGCCCATGATTTGTCCCTCTTCTAGCCGACGCGTGGCCAAACTAGCCGGGTGGGAAGCTTGTGCAGTAGCGCAGGAACAGGCTCACCGACGATACATTTGGCACCTCTTCGAGCCCACGCGTGTAGTGCGGTGTTGTCAAGCATGCACTGGAATCCTCCGCTATGAACGTCGTGACAAGATGTGATGATTGCAGGCCGGCCAACCCCCATTTATTACAACGGCCATTTAACCCTTGTGTATCTTCAACCTTTCGGTCGCGCCCCACCATTGCAAGAAGAACACCCACCACGAGAAATTCTTAGGGTATCCTGTGTGACTCCAATGGCGCTCCGAGCGGCTGCCGACAACGAGCAGCAGTTCACCATGCGTGCCATGGTGGACACCCACAGAAGGTTCATGGACCTCTCGGTGGTGTACACCAATGACCCGGTCTGGGTGGAGCACTCCATCACATCATGGAGCTGTTGCTTGCCGAGGAGAAGTACAAGGTGGTCGGGTTCGACCTTGTAGGAGATACGCCCTAGAGGCAATAATAAATGCTATTATTTATCTCCAAGTTCATAATTATGTTTATGTTCCATGCTATAACTGCTGTGGTTCTCGAGCCCGTATATCCATAAAGGCTCTGGGGAAAACCCATGTGCACGTGTGGAATAATAAACGGTAAAATGTATTCCTAGTCATGCCTCTAAGACTAGCTCAAGTGTTGCATGATGATTATGTTTTCCCAATCATGGGCATGTCTATGCCAGCAACTTTGAGGGCACAATGTTAAGAGAACATTTGTGTTGAATCGACCCAGATTGATGTTATGCTATGAGATTCATTCATCACAAGTTAATGGTAAATAACACAGAGATGGTTAACGTTTGCATGATTCCTTAGACCATGAGAGTATCGAGTTTCTTCATGCTTGCTTCATGAACTTTGGGGTTTGTTAAACGTCATCCGTAAATGGGTGGCTATTACGGCGGCTTACGGGTTCATGGAAAAGTATGTCAAGTAACTTGATAGCTCAAGATTGGGATTTGCTCCTCCGACGATGGAGAGATCTCTGGGCCCTCTCGGTGTTACGATATCCATCATCGTCTGGCCAGACATAGTGTGATTTGATCACAGGGATGCCGAAACACGGAAACGAGAAAAGAGAACAATACCAGTAACGAGGTAACTAGCATAGTGGACAAGTTGTTGATCCACGGGAATGCCAACATGTCTCACCTCGGCTATTTGTAACATATCACGAAGCAACAGGAATAGCACACGGCAACTGGAGGTTCACTCGAATATTCATTCGTGTGGGTATAGGGGTCAATATGGGTGTCCACGGCTCCGATGTTGATCATTGATCAGAAAGGGTTTCGGTCATGTATATACTTCACCGAACCTATAGGGTCACACGCTTAAGGGTCATCTATCTGCTGAATACTAGACAAGGAGTCTGAGAGAAAATCACCGAAAAAGTTTCGGACACCGGAAAAGGTTCCACAGAGAGAGGTCATCGGATGAGTTCCGATGAAACTGAAAAGTTGTTTCAGGGGATACCAGTAAGTCAAATTGGTTTCGGCACATGCCTGATAATTCTTGGAGGGTGCCAGAATCATTCTGGAAGCTTTCTGGAAATTTTCGGGATAATAACCGGATATGCTCCGGAGCTGCCGGAACCACTTCAGATGCTTTTCGCAGATGAAAATCACTAAACCGGAATTGTTTCGGAACGTGTTGAAAATCATTTTGGTGGGTACTGGAAATGTTCTAAGCCCACATAAATATTTTCAGTTCGAACGGACGCTGAAAAATGTCGTCGTGAATAGTGAAAGTATTTTTTGGGATATTTATGGAAAGCCACCTTTTGGGGCTTTTCCCAAAATGCTTCTAGAAGGACTTGGGGATCAAGGAACCCCCTTTGGGCCCCCCATGAAGGTGGGACATTGGAGGGTGCAGCTCCTCCATGGGGCTCCACTTGTCATCCCTTTATGCCTTTTATACCCTTTGTGTGTGACATAAAGTGGGGGCAGTTTTGGTATTTCAGAATACCCATCCTACCCCTTGGTTTCCCTATAAATAGGAGGTGAGGGGGCTGCCCAAACCTCATCCCTTCTCACATACAGGTGCCATGCAATGATCTGGCTTCTTCTCTCCCTCCCACAAAAAGAGTTTCGTAGAGCCGTAAGGCTGTCTGGGTTCCGGCAGGAACTAGTTCTGGATGGCGAAGCCCTGCCGGATAGATGACACCGTATGTGTGCAACTCTGTAGAGAGATCTTAGTTTCGGTCTTAGTTCGTGAGTGCCTCCGAAGGGCTGTCCGAGTGACCGTTCGAGTTTCGAAGGTCCTCCCGAAGGGCTGTCCGCGACACCGTCCGGGGGGGGGATGTTCGACCACCTCCCGGAGGGCTATCTAAGGAGCAGATGAGGGTATACATCCTCGCGGTTGGGAGGTTGTAAATCCTAGTTGCGGGGATCTGCACCGCCGATTGTCATCGACTCTACTTCCCGATGCGCTACGAGTCGGTAACGAAAAGGATCAAACCATGTATGCAGTCTCCATAGTGGTCCTGGGCTGGTGCATAGGTTGGAAAATTTTTTTGTTTTCTGTTGCGTTCCCCTACAGACCTCGAGTACACCCGCGCTCGTGCCGGGTCTCGTCTCAAGGTCATCATCGCCCAGATGTGCGTGCACCACCACGTCCTCGTCTACCACTACTGCCTGGCCACAAGGCCTCGCGAGCATTTCGCCAGGTTTTTCAACAGCCCCCGCTACATGTTCGCTATGGTGGACATCACCAACGATGTAAAGGCACTCGAGAATTTGGGCATCGCCTGACAGAATCTTGTCGACATCCAGGGCCAATACAAGATATGGGGCAGCAAGGAGCATGGGAAGGACTCACTGGTTCACCTCGCCAAGGCCATCATCGCCCCCTACTACACAGACATGAAGGATTCGTGCAACAAGGACAAGCGTGCATGGCACTCGGCCTGGATAGAGAAACTCGAGAAAGCTCACGTAGTGTACGCAGCCAAGGAGGCGTACACAAGCTACGACATGTACAGGACGATTGTTGACATGAGGAAGTGCCTCCTTCCCCAAAACGGCCAGGGATCCAGCCGGAAGCAGAGAAATGGCAAGCGTCGTCGCAACAATAAGTAGATTAGATCCTCGTTTCTCCTAGTTTAGTATGCATGTAATTGCTTACTTTGGTGTGTGGAAATGTTATGTGTATAGTCACGTATGTAATTGTATGCTTAATTTGGTAATGCAATGCTGTCTTTTTAAGTATATATGTTGATGCTCTATAGACAGAGCGTAGATGTTGTGCGGACAAAGAAAATCACATCGCACACAGACTAAACAATGGAACTCGTCGGTGATGTTTTCATCAATCACTCACAATTGTATACCAGCAATCGTTTGCTCACAACACACACAGCTTGTTAGCAGCAATCGTCTGTGTTGTTATCGGTCTTCGCACACATTTCCGATTATATACCTATTTGCCATGTGTCACACACATCTTGTTAAGTTGAACCGTTTCTGTTCTCTTGTCTCAACGCAAACAGTTCATCCGAGTGAACCGCATGACGTATATCGCACACCTTGATCTAGCTGTCAGTTTCTTTTGTGTTGCCTAATCACAAACAGTTCATCCGAGTGAACCGTATGGTGTATATCGCACATGCCTTCATCTGGCTGCCCGTTTCTTTTGTTCCGCCTCATCACAAACAGGTAATTGAACTGAACCGTATGCCCTGCATCGCACACGCAACTAAAATCTGAACCGTGTTTGATGCATCCGCCATCGCAAACATTTTGCACCTTTTTTGACGGTTTTTTACACCACCGTTTGCGATTATTGCATCGCACACAGTTTTGTCGAAGGGTCTCTGATCGTAGTGTCGCGTTAGCATCATCCTGCAGTAGTGCCCCCTCGGTAGGCATAGTTCCGATGATGAGTTCCATGACACCAATGAAGAGTTTTACTATCTTCATAAGTGCCAGGCAAGCAAAAAAACCTTGATCACTCCGATACAATCCCACTCTCTCACTCATGCTCTCTTTTACTGCATTAGGACAACAATGATTCAACTGTTACATGCTATGGTAGTTGAACCCCTTTCCTCTGCATGACATGTCTTTGCCACAGTAAATAGTTGAAACCCACTAGCATGAGTAGGAGTTGTTTGAGCCATGATGTGCCTACTCATTTGTGCTTGCTTGTTATGCCTGCTATGCTTAGAGTTATGTCAGGTCTAATTTATCTGGGAAGGATTGGAATGGTGTGAACATGTACTACTATTGAGAGCTAAGTGTGTGAACACGATTTGGTAAAGGTAGCGATGAGAGGCCATGTAGGAGTACATGGTGGGTTGTCTCATTGAAACCGTCCTCAGGAACTGAGTTAGGTGTTTGTGATCCAAGACACTACCACGCATTGGGCTACTTAATTGACCCTATCGACTTATTAATCACCATGATCTGCTGTCCATGAGTTGCAACTAGTTTCTGGTGTTTGTAGGATGTGTGTCGGGGGCCGTGCGTTGCGCTGACCCTAGGGGTGGGCTATGATGCGGTAGAGACACGAGGCACGGTGTACCTGGATGACACTCGAACGGTGCTCTTGGGAACCCTGCTCTCATCGTTTGGGGCCGTGAGCGAAACCTCGACCGGACTTCCTTGCGGATGGAACTCAAATAGGCGATACACCTAGACTAGAGACTTGTGTGGTTAGTCAGGTCGTGGCCGACACCCTTGATGGGCTTCCGCTTGAAGGTTGTTGGGTACATGTCATGTAAACGACGATAAGTGGTGGGAGCGTGTGTGAAGAAGTACACCCCTGCGGGGTTAATGATATTTCAAATAGCCGCGTCCGCAGATATGGACTACTTGGAACACTCACAATGTTCATAGACAAGTGGAAGTGGATACTCTAAAATGCGCAAGATAAGCGTGAGTGTTATGGATGGCCTTCTCTTAGGGAGAAGGGAGCGGATCCATAGTGGTGTATTGTTATGGTGAATATGTGGACTCGTGTGTGCCACCTCAAAGAGTTACCAGCAGTCGTAGTACAGGATAGCCACTGAGTCAAAGCTGGCTTGCTGCAATTAAACTCCACTACCCCTTTGTTGATACCGATGCATATGTAGCTAGTTCTGATGTAAGTCTTGCTGAGTACATTTGTACTCACGTTTGCTTAATTTATGTTTTTGTAGAGAGACTTTAGTCTCACTAGTGATTCCGCGTGGACTTCGACGTTTAGCTTGTTACCTCAGGTACGATATTGTACCCTTGGGAGGGTCTTGTAGATAATTAGGCTTGATAGCCTTCTTCCTTTTCAGATGTCTGTACCCAGACATGTTTATGCTTCAGTTGCCTTTATGCTTTGTATGTTGGGTCATGAGACCCACTTCTTGTAATAAATGCTATGATGGCTCTTCCGGGCCTTTATCTATATGAGTTGTTGAGTTATGTTCTGATGCCATGTTGTACAAAACATACTTGCATGTTATGCGTACGTGTAATGTGTATTGCTATGTGTGGGATCCGACACCTAGTTGTTTATTATTGGTAGCCTATCTTATGGGGAAATGCCTCCTAGTGCTTCCACTGAGCCTTGGTAGCTTGCTACTGCTCTGGAACACATGGATTGACCGACATGTGTCCATCCTTGATCTTATGTCTGTCCCTTACGGGGAAATGTCACGCGGTGTATACCGAAGGTCCTATTAGCTTGCTACAGCCCGGCAACACTCGCTGCTGACCGATTGCATTGATGGGTCATGTATGCATGTCCCTGTAATTTAGCGCCGCTTTGGGTTTATGACTAGTCATGTCGGCCCGGATTCTATGTCATATGGATGCTAGCGACACTATCATATATGTGAGCCAAAAGGCACAAACGGTCCCGGGCCAGGTAAGGTGGCACCAGTGGGGATACCGTGCGTGAGGCCGCAAAATGATATAATGTGTTACATGCTAGATCCGTGTGACTTAGGTCGGGGTCCTGACACCAAGAGACCATTGTATTGAGAATCAAATAGAGAGAAGAAGCCATCTAGCTACTGCCTAAGGACCCGTAGGTCTATGGTGAACTACTCACGCATCATCGAAGAGGCACCAATGAGGATAATGAACCCCTCCATGATGGTGTCTAGATTGGATCTCATGGTTCTGGAATTTGCGGTCGCTGGAACAAAACTTCCTCGACTCCCCTAGGGTTTCTGGAATATTTGGTGATTTATAGGCCGAAGAGGCGGTGCGAGGGCCACCGAGGGGGCACAACCCCCCAGGGCCCACCTCGAGCCTCCCCTCTGATACTTGTTTGGCCCATCGTGGGTTTTCTCGTCTAGAAAAATTCTCTAAAAAGTTTTGCTGCATTTGAACTCCGTTTGGTATTGATTTTCTGCGATGTAAAAAACAAGGAAAAAATAGCAACTGGCACTAGGCACTATGTCAATAGGTTAGTCCCAAAAATGATATAAAGTTTCTACAAAATGATTGTAAAACATCCAAAAATGATAATATAACAGCATGGAATAATCAAAAATTATAGATACGTCGGAGACGTATCACCTGCCTTGGCCGTGCCCCTTTCCTTCTTGATGCTTGAGGGAGGCAGGAGGGGAGCCCCCCCTTTCCTTTCCCAGCATGTGGAAGAGAAGGCAAGAGGGGGCTGGCCCTCTTCCTTCCTTCCATAGGGCCGGCTGCCATGAGGTGGGGTGCGCCAGACCTATGTGGGCCGGTGTGCTGTCCCTCGTTGGCTCGTTGGCCCAAGATGCTCCCGTGGCCTCCCGGAACTCCTTCAGGTGATCCAATAATACTCTGGTGCATTTCGAAACCTTTCCGAAGACCAAATACTATCATCATATATGTCAATCTTTACCTCCGGACCATTCCAGAGCTCCTTGTCATGTCCGTGATCACATCCGGGACTCCGAACAACATTCAGTCACCAATTCACATAACTCATATAGTACTATATCGTCAACGAACATTAAGCGAGTGGACCCTACGGGTTCGAGAATGATGTGGACATGACCGAGATGCTTCTTCGGTCAATAACCAATAGCGGGACCTAGATGCCCATATTGGTTCCTACATATTCTACGAAGATCTTTATCGGCTGAACCTTTATGACAACATACGTAGTTCTCTTTGTCCGTCGGTATGTTACTTGCCGAGATTCGATCCTCGGTATCTCATACCTAGTTCAATCTCGTTACCGGCAAGTCTCTTTACTCGTTGCGTAATACATCATCTTGCAAGTAACTCCTTAGTCACCTTGCTTGCAAGCTTCTTGTGATGCTATATTACCAAGAGGGCCCAGAGATACCTTCCGTCATACGAAGTGACAAATCCCAATCTCGATTCACGCCAACTCAACAGACACCTTCAGATATACCTGTAGAGCACCTTTATGATCACCTAGTTACGAAGTGACGTTTGATACAACAAGACATTCCTCGTTAGTCTGGGAGTTGCATGATCTCATGGTCGAAAGAACATGTATTTGACATTAAGAAAGTCGTAGCAATAAACTGAACGATCATATGCTATGCTAATGGATGGGTCTTGTCCATCACATCATTCTCCTAATGATGTGATCCCATTATCAAATGACAACTCATGTCTATGGTTAGGAAACCTTAACCATCTTTTGATCAACGAGCTAGTCCAGTAGAGGCCTACTAGGGACTTGGTATTAGTTTATCTATTCACACATGTATTTAAGTTTCCGATCAATACAATTATAGCATGAATAATAAACCTTTATCATGATTAAGGAAATAAAATAATAACCACTTGATTATTGCCTCTAGGGCATATTTCCAACACACGGTAGGAACCGTCGACGCCTGCATCCACAACCAGTCCCGATGGACCAGAGGGACACAACCCCAAGACTGCCGACGTCCGCCGCCAAACGGCCCCGACCAAGGACCTCTAGCCTGGCAAGGCAAGCTCGAACGATGCCAAGTTTTTGGCCATCGGTGCCAATCCATATGACGGCGAAGCTTTGTGAGGACCACCACCACCGCCCAACCCACCCGCGAAGACAACGCTCACGAGCACATCCTAGGCCGAGTCCAACCTCACCTACCCAGGAAAACAACCCTGATCCGCCTCGGGCCCAGATCTAGCCAGCCCGAGCACTAACCCTAGATCAGAGACCACACCGCCGCGCCCGTACCAGGGCGAGGGGGGTGATTAAACGGTTATGAGACTTTGAGGTTGTGCAATAACAGGTTTTCTGAGTGCATGGTTGAACCATGAACCATCTGGTTCGTTGACAGTTGGAAATTGGATATCTCAGACACAAATAAACATATACACAATGTTAACTTGCGAGTCTTATTTCTGTTTTATGAAATACATCTGGTGAAGTTTCCACTTTCAAGTAAAATGCAGAAACCATGCCACGACAATAGGTGAACAACAATGTCCATTCATTCCAGGACAGGTGGCATGCGGTAGAAATACGGAACGCGGCAAGGTTCCTCCTCCGCATTAAGGATTCCTGATTTCTCGTATGACTCGATGCTATCTGCAAGCGTCTCCTCCAACTTCCTCGGTTTCCATCCTAGATTCTTAAGTTTATCTGAATTCATCCCAACCTTATAATCCACCTCAACCAGTCTAAACAAATAAAAAATGGTGAAAATCCGGTGGAAACAATAACCACAGACATGAAAGTATATATACTGATATGACTTACTTGTGTGCATAGTTATAACTGGGGTACATGCTCTTCATCAAATCCACCAAATCTTTTATGTCGATTTGGTGTTCTGAACATATGTACCTCTGATATGGTCCTGCCTTGTTGTATAACAGGAGCAGTGCATCAGCGACATCGCGGACGTCTACTACGGGCCAGAATTTGTTATTTATCGTGTCAGGACCTCCTGCAATGAATCCAACTAATGGAGATATAACAGGGTAAAAAAGAAGAAGAAAATAATTTATCTATTTCTTCAACTTCTCTGTTGAACTAATGTAAAACTGCTTGTAGAAACATCTTATATTGAGGGACGGAGGGAGTACTATTGTAATCCGTGGGATAAGCGAGAAGAGAAATGTTGAGCAAACATGATGCATAGATCACCACTGAACCTTTTATGATATAGCGGAGGAATTTGGTGGTAATATTGAGCACATCAGCCTGCAACAGAGGTCCAAAGACCGCACCGGAGCGAAATGTAACGACGTGTAATCCATTTTTCTCTGCGTATTCCAGGGCCATCTCTTCAGCTTCGGTCTTGGCAAGGGCATACCAGATCTGCCAGAAGTAAGTCAGTCCCCCTGCCTTACCTCTCAGCAGCCATCTATAGGAATAAGTTACTAACCATATATACAGATCTTGCACAGTATTAGTATTTATGAAATATAAAATAAAAGATTGGATTTTCACATAAAGAAACTAACTAAGGAACACATCAATGTGTTTTCATGTGTTCTGTGATGAATATCTCTCTGGAGACTTGGTGCATGAACATGTTAACTAACCATCGTTACTGACCTCATTTTCCTTGCAGAACTCTTTGTCTGACCAACAAGTCTCATCTTTCAGTTTATCTAGAGGCCAGTTTGGGTTCAAAGTAATAGCAGCGCCGGATGAAACCACAATAAGTTTTTGAACGCTCATAGCAGAGCAAGCCTTAAGCACATTCATGGTGCCATTAACAGTAGGCGCCATCATCTCTTTCTGCATATTTCAAACTGAGGACCTTAATAAGAATTGCATGTGTACGTAAGAAATAGTGAGCTTGTAATACTCGTAATCTTACATTGACCTCATAAAAAACATATTTGCATCCTAAGAAAATGTTGTTATGATTGGGCCTAATGTTGTTGCAGGTATAGATACCGAATAATACTTTTCACCCCTGCTTGTGTAGTGGGGAAATAAAAAGAATTATCAC
>LR738713.1:68858870-68924690 GCA_902687465.1 Secale cereale
CTTATTTTTACCCATAATTTCTGCATCATTCTGTCGGTTACCTGACATAAGGGATATACACATTCTGACAGAGTGCCCCGCCTAACAGGACCATGTGGCTGCAAACGTGGCCATGTCAGCATTTTTCTAAATATAATTATGGATTCGATTGAATAAAATTTATAACTTGCCCTCACTTACTTTAGAATGAGTATTTTTATCCTATAAATCATTACAATTATTCTCTATATTACTTATTACTCCCTCTGTAAACAAATATAAGAGTGTTTAGTTCACTATTTTAGTTATATAAACGCTCTTATATTTCTTTACGGAGGGAGTACATTTTTTCTTCTTCATATTTCTCATTCTGATTTAGAATTGAAATACAATTTAAGTCTTAATGAATTAAACTAAGATCAAATTCAAACCATTCTTTTTTGTGAATTTCCTAAATTGATGTACACAAACAATATGTTTTTAATGAGTTTTAATTTCTATTTTAGATTCGTATCTTAAATTTAAATATATATTTTTAGTTGAATTTGAAATGCGTTAATTTTACTACGTCCATTATTTTTCATGGAAATGATTGTAACAACAAAGTACTGCAGTTTAAGATTGAATATCAGCCAACCAGCCTCAAGTGAATGTATTTCATTGCTTGTTTCTTTATCAACCATCTTGTATATGGGCACTGGAGAGGCAAGATGGAAGACACCATCGCACCCGACAAACGCAGTTGCCACCGCGTCGTAGTCAAGCATGTCTGCCTTGAACAAACGGAGATTTTCCACGGCCTTGTCTAGTTGTTTGAGACATGCATTCTTTGGATCACCTAAGATAGAAGTTAACAATTATTCACCTATAGGAGGAGTGTGAGTACATGATAAGAACATCCCCACCACAATTACACTCTTAGCCCATGCGGCCATATACTAGTTCAAAGTGTTGTGGTCGTGGCCCCCCACTTGCAAGAACCATGTACTTCAGAGTAAAAGACTACGTTCACTTTTTTAGTCCGGATTTAGGGAAGAGACCGACTTAAAGTTGTTTCTTGGTTTCGTCCAATCATTAATAACTTGATTACAGCAACAACAACAACATCACCAATACAAGCATACCACTACGAGCGGTTCCTCTGACTCGAATACATGTTAACTTTCTAGCTCAACTATTATTTGCTACCTTTAAAAGGGTCTAAGGAGGGGGCCATGGAATACGCCGTTGTAGTGGCTGAAATGGCGACCCAGAATTAGCTTGTGGCAACTACTCCAGCTTTGTTCATCCCAGATATCACCATTTCTCATGTTTGATTTGAGGAACACAAAACTAAACAAGGTGCCGAGAGCAGCAAAGAGAGCGCGCAGGCGTGCATGGCACGTACATGGGTCGCGGACGGTGGCGTGCACGGCGTAGCCGCGGGCGAGGAGCAGCTTGACGAGCCACGAGGCGATGTACCCGCCGGCTCCGGTGACGCACACCCGCGGCTGCGACGGCGGCGAAAATGCCATCTCCCTCTGGTCTCCGGCGATGCTGTCCTCTCTATCCACACCCCGTCCTGTCGTCCTCTCCAATGTATAGAAGTAGCGCGACGAGTGCCTACGAGTGGTACAGGAACATATTCAATCCGCCCACACGCAACGGGCGAAGCAACGACGAGGACCGGGTGCTCCACGCAAATCCATTGGATCACCGCACGACGACTACCTGTTATTTTACTCTCTTTTTTGGAAGCAACCTGTTATTTTACTTGGCACGCCTGTGGTCAGCCAAGCTCTAAAAAATACAGTATATGCAGGATTTTATACGGAGTTTTGCTTCGATACACCACCACTAAAAGTTTATACACGAATACGTCTACTTGATTCCTACACCATAGCATTTGTCTACAAAATCTGTTTGATGGCAATGGCATCACAGGGAAAAAGAAACATGCATTCTAGAGCAAACACATCCGGCCTGCAATGTTCCAGTCTCACGGTGGCGACGTGTAAATGCCTCGCAGCGTCGCGTGATGACCACGTCGCGCTGTAGTGACGTTCAAAACAAAAATGTCCATGTCAAGATAGAAATGTCTATGAAATACTCCATGATGCAAGAATCTTAGTTCAGAGAAAATAAATCTGCAGGATTCGATCATACAACCCAAATAACACGCGTAGGAAAATTGTTACTGCGAAAACCATTTTCAGTACTCCAAATTTCCTATGAAAACCATCTTTGCCAAAGAGGCCCCTAAGTTTTCCCTGTCCCTGTGACAATGAATTAATCCTTCAATAAAGTTCCCATGTTGCAGTCCTCAAAAAAGAGAGTTCCCATGTTGCAACCAGAGACCTTCCATTACACCTTCACGTATTTTCCATTCCCGTATGGGGACAGAATTATTATGTTTTCTTATTACTATGGTTTTTTGAGTCATGCGAATCAGAGAGGCCCTTTCTTCTGGACAAAATCCCCAGAGAACGGCTAGAAAATACTCGTTTCAGAATGAGACGACAAGACTGTGACCTTAAGTGGTTTCACGTGCATAATCAACGCCACACTATCACATCACAAATTTGACCATTCTAGCCCCTCTTGATTTCTCTCCAAGCCATGCTCACTCCAGGGACAGTTTGGCCATTGTCAAGGCTAGCATCTGAACCCCGTTTGCCATGTCCTCTGGCGACGCATACTCTTCAGGCTTGTGGCTGTACCCTGCAAGCAGAAAGATGAGTTCAGCACCGTTCAGAAAAGAAGGACGAATTCAGCAGCCATTTATGTTGCAGTGGTTTGATGGTTTTTACTTCGTGCATTATAAAACTTGAACATATAATCACGTAAGTGTCCACAAAACACAGGAGTATTCCTGACTTTTCAGTATTCACCAGGATCTATATAATAAAAAACATATGGCATATACTTCCGAACTGGCATCAGATTTTATATCATCTCGGACACTGCAGTATCTTCATTTTTTTGATGAAAAAAATATGATAGTGTTATGGAGGAGTGGAGCACAAACCTTTGTAACAGGGAATGAAGATCATACCCATTGGTGATATTCTGCAGAGCAGAGACAGGTGAACGTGTCACTCAAGAGCATCCGCAACGAATACGCTAAAATGATACTAGAAATGAAGTAAAGCACCAAATTACAAATATTGCTAAAATCCCTGTTGGGGCCTGGTACTTCACCTGGCCATGAAGAGTGAATCGTGATAAGCTCTGCTTATCATCAATTTGTATTCTAGGCCCAGTTGTTTTGCAGCAAATTCCATTGCGTTAATGACTGATTTGTCAGACAGAGCAGGGGGGTCCTGGTTGATGATCTTGAATTCCGATAGCTCTACTCCGCGGGTCTTTGATATCTCAATGGCAGATTGTTGAACCTTCTCAATGACATCATTCCTTCTTTTTTCATCGATATCTCTTACATCTGTACATATTATACTTCGGATTCATTTGTTGAAAAAAAACATTTTCCATACGGAAAAAATAGTTGTAGCGGAAGGTACAGGCTCCTACCAATTTCCAGGTGTGATTTACTTGGGATGCTATTGATAGCTCCTGGATGTAGCTGCAGAATACCTATAGGATAATAAGCTGTTAGTAAAAAATTAAGACGTCGCCACATGGACAAGCATAGGATGTTGCTGCATAAATTGTCCTTTCACAATGAACAGAACACTCAATTATATGTAACTGGGTATACAGCAGGGTAAGAGATGATAAACCATGTTCATGATTCCTTCTAGTTAAACACCAAAATATTTTTCCTCACAAAAAAATTAAAAATATTTCCATATTTTCATGTCGCAAGTCTTGTAGCTAAATATGATACATATTCTGCATTTGATGTATTTCATCAGATGCATATTTCTTTTGTTTGAACGCTTGAACAGAAGACATGATCAAAGAAAGGGCGAATGCAGACTCATATGAAGGTAAGTTTTGGAAATGCAGGCTAAACACCCTATTCACCAGATTCAAAACATGCTTTGTACAGAAGTACTCCCTCCGTCCCATAATATAAGAGCGTTTTTTACACTAGACTCTTATATTATGGGATAGAGGGAGTACATTAGTTTGTCGAGGAAAACATATTCAAATACTACAGGATACTATGGTAGAGCTGATACTATACATGACTTTGGCAATAAAAGCCAATTTAGCAAACATACCAACAGTGCCAACTGTATCAATTGATCCTGATTCCAAAACATGTTTCTCAACTGCTAATGCCAGCTCAGCTGCCGCCAATCCAGCATCATTTCTGCAAAATGCTTATTTGGCTCTTTATCATATATATATATATATATATGTGGATACACTTCAACAATAACATGAAAAACTGGATGCTAACCTTGCGGGCATTAGCACTGCTCCAGCATGACCACCATTTCCTTCAAATTCCACCTTAAGACTTGCGGGAGCAGCAATAGCAGTTACAATGCCAATTGGGATGCCTGCTCGTAAGAATAGACATGAGTAAGAGATATCTCGAACCACATACGTATTAATTCAACTAAAACAAATCCGACCTTCTTTTTCCAAGATGGGACCCTGTTCAATGTGCAATTCTATAAAAGCAAAATACGCGTCTTGGTTCAAAAACACATTATGTAGATCCTCTGGATGTATCTTGTAGCCAGCAGAGTCAGCAGCATCAACAAATGATACATTCTGGTTGTCAACTGTCCTTTTTAGTGTTTGAGCTAGTTCCATGCTCCCTGCCATTAAGCGGCTGCACATTTTCAAAAGAGTGCAAAGATGAGAACAGATAAACTAAGACCATGCGACAATTAGCACAAGCAGAATTGATAACATTTAGAATAAACATGTAACTTGGTAAATGAGGGTGAACCTTCCCAAGCAGCTAATTCCAAATCGTGTAGGCTCCTCTGATGTAAACATAATAACCTCCAAGGATCTTTTTGGCTGGAAACCCGACCTGTGTGACATATGCAGGCCAAGCATGTAAAGTTTGTCTCAAGATGAAAAGAACAATGGAGTTCAAATTTACATAACCTGGAGTTGTGTCTCCAAAGGTGTGGCAGAAAAGGGAAATAAGAATCAAATATATGTTTAAATGGTGAAAGATACTTATAGGCAGCATTTCCAGTTATGTACCTTTGTAGCACACTGATTGCCTCTAGAGCACCAAGAACACCAACGACCCCATCATATTTGCCTGAATATGGAATGGCATCAACATGGGAACCAGTTGCAACTGCTCCTAACTCTGCCTCAGAACCCACCCTGTAGGAGCAAACGCAGTGTTACAATGTGAAACACAATTAGGCAGCACAACTATGTTCCTTTCCTACATATATCAAGTCCAATGCCAAGAGTTTTGGCACATCAAGTAAATCCAGATTGGGATCAAGAACAGTAATAAAACTAATTTCATAATTGGCACATTATCAGATGGGATCATTCCTATCATGCCAAGCATTTATAAGTTCGGCAAATTGAGCAAAGAAAATTAGCTGTGTGGTAAAGCTATTACTTCAACCATATGGAGGGAAATTCAAAGCTCATTGTCATTGGCTAATGAATCATTTGCCACTGTCCTAACCACTTTCAAATTCAGATACATAAACCAACAACAGAACCCCAGAGTTACCAAATACCAACTCACCAGCGGCCAAATATGTTGCCAACAGCATCTTCTCGAACAGAGAGGCCAAGCTGTTTCATTATCCCTTTAATATACCTGTATGCATTAAGAGAAGATATCAATGATCAGCATAGGGTAGCTACTAGGCACAAATGCACCCTGTCACAGGCCAACAGCAGCATGTACACTGCACACACAACCATGGTTACAAAAGGCACGCCTAGGCTCTAGGCGATAGCAAAAAGCCTAACGGTTAATTGCTCTTAATGTGCGCATAATTGCACTTAGACTATCCATAGTGGGGAGTAACTGTTACTACCTCTACAGTGGGGAGTAACATATATATGGTGTCATACAACACTTCATTTATTAGGCTACAGACTCATCTTATCTTGGTATATGTGTGATGTTACCTATGTTACTCAATTAATTAAATCATTGCCACATAAGCAAATTTGTTGAGTTGGACCCTACGTTACTTCTGAAGTTACTCCCACTATGGACAGTCTTAAGCGTGCGCTTTGGTCAGAAAAGCACAAGGCAGTGACAAAAATTCACAATTAATGCCCTAGCGTTTTTTTTTTAACTTTGCACAGAACCATTCAAAATTTGAGGCCAATATGTGAAACCAGAAGCAACGTAGATTCAGACCATAATAATCCAGACTGATCAATTAATTATATGTCAATCATATTATTTTCTGTGGAGTTTGAAATGAATAACAAGCCAATTTGACTCCAAGAGAACTCGAGGCAATCAGAGTAATTAAAGGCAAACGAAGCTATTGTGACTGCAACTCGCTAGCTCTCGTGACCAAGGAACATGGCTAACCTCACGAGTCAGGGGTACGGGAAATCTGAACTGGCTGTGGTATCCTCACCTTCGAGCTTGCACGTCCCTGTCGCTGTACAGAACACGCGTCACCGACGGCGCCGGCGAGTCGGAGAACGAGGCCAGTTCATCAATCTGCGCAACCAAAGCGGAAGAGAAAACCATCACCACCACATTGCCAGCCCCAACATACCATCGGGCACCAATTATAAGGTGCCCGCGCGCGGATCACAGTTCACTAATACTGCGCGCGCCACGTCCGCGGTCACCGGCGGCCTGGCCCGGCCGGCGCGAGGGACGGGAAAGCAGCGCAAGGGGGGAGGATGAGGAGGAGGAGCATGGAACGGCACCGTGTACCTGGCGCTGGAGGCTGTCGGAGTCTACGCGCAACGGGGAGGCGCGGCCGCCCTCGCCGTCGTCGGAGGCGGGGAAGCCGGCGAACTCCTCCATCGTCCGCCGCGCCGCCGCGTCGTCGTGGCCCTGTACCCCCGCCGCGGCGCCGGCGAGGAGCAGGAGGAGGGAGAGGAAGAAGTGGAGCATGGTTGGTTCCGCACGCAGCTGCTGCTTCCGCTGGCCCGATGGGGGAGGTGGGAGATGACGCGACGGCAGTGGCACTGCAGTGGTGTGGTGTGGTGGCGAGGAAGACGACATGACTCACGAGTCCACCACGAAACAAACGAACGAACTAAACAACTCGGGCACTACTGGCTGGGTGGGGCCCGCTGCCCACCCGGCCCGGCCCACGAGAGGGACGCGAAGAGCCGAGGCCCAGGGACTCGTTTGGGCCCGGCCTGCAGGGCCGCCGCAGCTAGTATATAGCCTATGTCGAAAACGGCAAGCGCACGAGCACACAACCCGCTCTCGACCCGAATCCTCACCCTTCCCCTCCCCCCGTGCTCCTTCGCTCCCGTCAAAACCCTCGCCCCCACCTCTCCGGCGGCGGCGGCGGCCGTGCTTCCTCTCCGGCGAGGCCTGCTTCTACGTCCGTACAAGGTTCACGCTCCGCTCTCTGTCCCTCTCCCCCCTCCCTCTCGCACTCTGCCACCCGTAACCCTGTAGCTTGCTCGCGGTCGAGCGTAGGTGAATAGCTCGCTGGCGCTGTAGCCTTGTACGCGTGTACGTGTGGTCGCTTACTCTGGATGCGGACGCGCGGTTCGGGGCATGGTGGCGCGCGCGCGCGCGCTCCAGTGCTCTGGATTTAGGGTTCGTAGGCCGTGCGTCCTCCCTGTCGCGCCTTGGCGACTGACGCTTAGGGTTTGCCTGTGGATCCGCGGCCCGTGTGCTTAGTGAGGTCTAGAGCAACATCTGGTTGGTTTATTTAGTGCAAGGCTTAGGTGATGCCGTGGCTAGTGCATCTAGAGTATGTGCAGAGAGTTTATGCCACTTGGCTGTGGTTAACAGTGGTTTTTTGTTGTGTGTTGCAGAGAATATGGATGGGCCTGCTGAGACTCCTGCTGTTGCGGAGAATGAGATAAGCGAGATCCCTAATCCTACCAGCGGTGAGCAAGCCGATGCTAGCATTGAGGAACAAGCCAATCCTGAGAGTGATGTGCCAGAGCAGATCAAGGAAGAAGCGGAAAATACATCTGATGAGGAACCCAAAGGCACAAACACCGAAGAATCTGGGAACCCGAGCGATGAAGCACAGGTGACTGGGAAAGATGAGGATATGGGGGATCAGAATAGAGAGGACCAGGCTATCGGTTCACTTGAAGAGCCAGCTGAGGCAGAGCAACTGGCCAATGTGGAGACGGAAGACACGAAATGGCCTGGGTGGCCTGGAGAAAGTGTGTTCCGTGTACTGGTTTCTGCCCAAAAGGTGGGTGCTCTCATTGGCCGCAAAGGGGAGTTTATCAAAAGGATGTGTGATGAATCCAAAGCCCGCATAAAGATTCTTGATGGCCCACCAGGTGTTCCAGAAAGAGCTGTGAGTTCTTCATTCTCTTGTACCATCTTGGATTGTTATTATTACAGTTTTCAGTAGTGTTGTAGGAGTACATGTGAAAGCCAAGGTTGATCTGTTGCCCATATCAGTATTCTTTTATCTATAGTTGCTTTAATAGAACGATGTAGAGGTATATGGGTTTGTTGTATAATGGTGATCTGTTTTTGTGGCTGTCTTGAAAGATCGGCGTGCTAGCAAGCCTTACAACTGTATGGTATCTATAGGACTGTACATCACCTTACAATTATATTCTGTGTTGATGGTTGCCTTCGCACATTCTTATTTACCGGTTTATCAGAAGTTCAGAACGTTTGTGTATATGTTGTCTTGATGTGCTATAGTTTACTTGTATAGATGCCTATAGTAATTTCAACGGAAGGCCTTACCGCCTTAGTAAGTCTCACACTTAAAAAATCATAGATATGAAAAGATCAACTGGTTTCTCAATTTTTATGCTGTACAATGCCGTATTAACGTACATTTGTAGTTGCGGAGTGATTTTGCTCTTATTTAGGAACCAATTGCTCAGTTAGGGATGCTTACTGTCCTGACTCCTGAGTTCCAAAGAGGCAATTTGTTTCAGATGCTTCTGAATGTTTCAAAAATAGTTAAGACTCGTGAATCTGGGGCTTAATAGTGCTCCATTTAATTACGACCACTATCACTGCTAAATCAGACTGAAGGTCTACAATTTGGAAGATTGGATCATCAAAGATATTATAAAAAATGCTTTTTACATTTTGTATTGTTCATAAAAAACTCTGCAATATGAACCACCTGCTTATATGGAATGGCTATATGCCTTTGTTGCAGCAACCAGCAAGGACCAAGCGAATATTTTGATATTGGTTTGACTAGTTAAGTGAAGTCCTAACTAAGATTTAATTTAGTCCAGAAGCAGCTATTGATAATTTTGGATTTTTACTTGGATATAAAGTAATTGTTGCACTCTGAAGTACTTTTTCTAGAATAAAATGATTGATCATATGGTAGGAGTACTGCTATTGGCCAACTTAAGAACATTATGTATAGTTGTCAAAATCCTAGGAAGCTTCCAAAATTATTCATGAACCTTGTGGATAATTTTGGATGTTCTTGCTACAAAAAGAGCTGATCAGTTATAATTGTAAATATTGATATTTGTAATGCAAATAAAGAATAATTATAACAGGACAACACAAGACATTGATATTTATGCTACTATTCGTAGAAGTTTCTGCACAAGTATGGAACCTGTAAAACTCAAAACAAGCAAACTATCCATACAGTGACATTAAGTGGAAAACTTAATGGTGACGATAACAGTAAGAAACTAATCTTTGCAGGTTCTCACTGCAGTCTAAGGCCTCAAGTCATATCCCATTTTGTATCCAAAATAGACGAACAGTCATGGTTACCAGATTCAGTTTTGTGCTCATCTGCTGCAAATACGATTTTAAGTCTTTTGAGTATTGGATGAAGATCCCTGTCAAGAAGCTCCACATATTGGCTGGTAATTCCATGACCCGTTTGATTTTTTGGCCAAACGGAAATCAGTTGGCAAAATTTACAGGGCTAAAATAGTATAAAAAGTCGTAATCCTAACCATTTCATTAAATCCTAGATGGTCCTTTTGAGAAAATGACGATATCTTCAAAGTCAAAATATACAAGTGCATGCCTTCAACAGCAAGTAAAGATGCCATTTATAACACTTTATTTAGTATTTAATATTTTAGGAATTCGTACTAACTTAAGCAGCATTCGCAGTCCAAAATAATAATATTATTACTTAAATAATGAGCAAGTATATCAAGTTGGATGGAAAATTTCTTGGCTTATAATGTTTATTGCTCCGTAGGGCTGTGCATAACCACTTCAGCATCAGATGTCATGATCTTATTTACAACTCCGAACTTATGCAATCACAATGGGAACACATAGTTTGGCATTCTGATTACTTTAATTGGCAGTTATATTTCACATTTTTTTTTTGTTTCTTCGAGAGATTTAATATAAATGTTACCAGAAAGAGTAAATACTATTACATTCCACAGTGCAGCACAGGAATGAACCAAACATGCCCTAATCAACACATCTTGGATAAATTGTACTAAAATAGGGAAGGATATTCTAAAATCTGCCCAGCTGAACATAAGCTGTTCTTGCCTAAGCTGAATCAGATGCGGGAGCTGTACAAATGTGGATGCCCTTCAGTTTGTTTAGCAACATACAACATTTTGATTATTTTGGCCTTGGGGTAGTAGTAGGTGTAGTGTAAGCATTGTGGTCATTTCATCCAACTAATGTAGGATGGAAATATATGCTTATCCTTGCAATGCCGTATTGTGTCTCGTCAATGCTTGTGCATATTGCTACTAATTATTGCTTTCCTGTATTATCCATCCTTGTGCAACATGTTTGCGTGCCTCCTTGCTGACATCTAGACACTGTTTTCCTGTTCAAAGGTAATGATTTCGGCAAAGGATGAGCCAGATGCACTGGTTCCTCCAGCCATTGATGGTTTGCTCAGAGTACATAATAGAATAACAGATGGGTTAGACAGTGAAACCGACCAGGCTCAGCGAGGTGCTGGTCCTGCAGGGCCAACACGGCTACTTGTGCCAGCTTCCCAAGCTGGCAGCCTGATTGGCAAGCAAGGAGCAACCATTAAATCAATACAGGATGCTTCAAAGTGTGCTCTCCGCATTCTTGGTAAGATTCATATTTCCCCCGTATTGTTGTATCAGCATGGCAATGCTTCACCATATTGTTATAGTAGATGATAAGACCTATTCTGCTCTTGATACTAAGTTTCGTAGCTCCTTGCTTGTCTTCAGCTAGCCAAGGATATATCTGTGATTTTTTCTTTTGTGGTTTACTGGCATGCCATATGCAGTTTGTGTCACTGAACTGATAAGTTGTTATGACTCATGTTTTGCGTTGTTATCCTTTTCTGTATGGATCAGGACATAGGCACCCCTTGTGGGAACCATGTGTACTTCCAAATTATTTCCTAGTTTTTTCGTGACTGTGCGCGTACAGTGTACCATATGCTAGTGGTGCTTATGATTTATGATTAGCATACTTCGTATGATCAACCATTTTCCTCGTGTATTGATTCTTTACTTGCTAAAAGCATTTTAAAAATATGGAATTCATGCACATGCATGACAGAAGCCTGCCCTTTAAGAATTCAATTCTGCTGTCTGGTAGATGTTAGAATCTGATTCTTACGATACATGCAAGAGAGATCTGAAGGACTGAAGTATCACCAAAGAACTAGGCATGGACAGGGGTGCGTGGAAGCTTCCTATACATGTGCCAAAATCATGAGTTGGTCGCGAGATCTTATGGATTACCCCAACTTGTTTGGTAGTAAAGGCTTTGTTGTTGTTGTTGCTGTTGATATGCAAGAATGTACCTAGCATGTGCCATCCTGTTATGAGCGGCACATACTACAGCCAGGCAATTAGGGGCCTGGCCCATTTATCTTATCGTGTCAGGGGCTTAGCCCAAGTATATCATTAGGAGGATTATATAAACTCATGTAAGGACCCGTTTTGAAATTAAGCAAGAAGCAATCATATTTGCTTGGCTTCCTTGGGGAGCCGGGAGACCTAAACCCTAGCCGCCTCTAGCCACAGCCGCCGTCGCCTCCAACGCACAAGGACGGCGCCCAGCCGCCGCGCCCTCGCCCTCCTCCTCCATCCTTCCCCTACGACCTCCGGTCTAGATCCGGTAGAACCCTAGTTTCTACCAGTTTGGTATCAGCTAGCTCGGGTTCGATCATGTCATCGCCGCCACCGCCCCGCTGCCCACCACAACCAGCGCGCCTCCCCCGTCGCTGCCCGTCACCACCATTGTGCCGCTGCTCTCCACCACCGCGCCGCTGGCCCGCATCACAGGCGCCCCCACCTTACAAATGCTCCCTCCCTTCGTCGCGCCGGGCGTCGGAGTCTACACCCCGGAGGAGGTCATCGGGGTCCTCCACGACCTCGTCACAGCGGGCCAGGAGATTCGACAGTACTTGACCAGCCCCTACGGGCCACCGCCACCCCCGCCGTTGGCCGCCGCCATCGGTCCGCTGGCCTTGCCGTGGTACTCGCTGCCCTTGGCGGCCTCTGTGGCGTTAGCTGGGCAGCTGCAGCCGTTGCCCGCCACCACCCCGCAGTGGCCGTCGCCCATGGCCGCCACCACGCTGCCGTGGCTGCTGTGGCAGCTCGCCTGGCCGCTGCAGCTGTCATCCACCACCACCCTGCCCTGGCTGCAGTGGCAGCCGCCCCTCCTGGTGGCCTCGGCCGCGCCCGGCGCGACACCGCTGCAGCTGCAGCAGCCTCCGCGGGTCAGCTTCGGCCCCGCATCGACCGTGCAGGCGGGAGTCCCGATCCACCAAGTCTGGTTCCCGCACTCGCCGTCCCCGCTACCGGCTTGGTTGACCGAGTCGTCGTCTTAGCCGGTCTACACAATGGCCTCGGGACCGCCGCCCGTGCCGTCGCAACACGCGCAATACGGTCGGTCCTCCAGCTCCTCGGGCCCCTACGTTGGCCTCGATGCGCCGTCGTTCCACGGGGGCCCCCTGTGGTCGCCGACCCGGCGCCGCTGCTCCGCATCGCTGAGCCGTACCCCAACGGCGGTCATACCCAGACGGCGCCGTGCTTTGCCAAGCTCGCATTCGCCACCTACGACGGCATCGAGGACCCCCTCAATTGGCTTAATCAGTGTGACCAATTCTTCCGGGGGCAACGCATGCTCGCGTTGGACCGCACCTGGCTCGCTTCATATCACCTCCGAGGCGCCGCACAAACTTGGTATTACACTCTCGAGCAGGACGAGGGCGGCATGCCTCCATGGGAGCGTTTTCGCGAGCTCTGCCTCCTTCGCTTTGGGCCGCCAATACATGGGAGCGTTTTCGCGAGCTCTGCCTCCTTCACTTTGGGCCGCCAATACGTGGGAGCCGGCTGGCGGGGTTGGGCCATCTCCCCTTCACCTCTACGGTGCAGGACTTCACCGACCGCTTTCAGGCCCTAGCGTGCCATGCGCCCGGCGTGACAACTCGCCAGCATGCCGAGCTCTTCGTCGGCGGTCTGTCGGATCATATCCGCGTGGACGTGGAGCTGCAGGTACCCCAGGACCTCCAGACGGCCATGTACTGCGCCCGTGCGTTTGAGCGTCGCGCGGTGGCCATACAGGAGGCGTCACCGTCCCGAACCGCTGGGATGCCACCCTGGCCGGACGTTCCCGCGCAGGGTTGGCCTGCTCAGGCTTTCGCGGCACCCCTCGCCGCGACCGCGGCGTGACCGTTCCGCCGGCTCACCCCGGCCGAGCAACTCCAGGTCGCCGCCAAGGGTTGTGCTTCAACTGCGACGAGCCCTATGTGCCCGGCCACGTCTGCCCACGACTCTTCTACTTGGAGGTTGCGGACTACATCGAGGAGGACGCCGCCGCCGCCGCCGCCGGGCTCGGCGATCTGCCCGCCCTAGCTGCCGCGGAGGTGTTTGGCGACGGTTGATCACCGCGAGGAGTTCCGCAAGAGCTTCCCCGCCTTCCAGCTCAAGGACGAGCTGTTTTTGCAGGCGGGGAGAAATGTTATGAGCAATTTTTATGAGCGGCACATACTAGGGCCAGGCAGTTAGGTTCCTGGCCCAGTTATCTTATCGTGTTAGGAGCTTAGCCCAATTATATCATTAGGAGGATTATATAAACTCATGTAAGGACCCGTTTTGAGATTAAGCAAGAAGCAATCGTATTTGCTCGGCTTTCTTAGGGAGCCGGGAGACCTAAACCCTAGCCGCCTCTAGCTACAGCCGCTGCCGCCTCCAATGTTATGAGCAATGTTATGAGCGGCACATACTACGGCCAGGTAGTTAGGGGCCTGGCCCAGTTATCTTATCGTGTTAGGAGCTTAGCCCAATTATATCATTAGGAGGATTATATAAACTCATGTAAGGACCCGTTTTGAGATTAAGCAAGAAGCAATCGTATTTGCTCGGCTTCCTTAGGGAGCCGGGAGACCTAAACCCTAGCCGCCTCTAGCCACAGACGCTGCCGCCTCCAACGCGCAAGGACGGCGCCCAGCCGCCGGCCGCCGCGCCCTTGCCCTCGCCTTCGTCCTCCTCCATCCTTCCCCTACGACCTCCGGTCTAGATCCGGTAGAACCCTAGTTTCTACCACGTCCCCCCTGGCTTGATGGGGTTATTGTTGTAGCTTGTTTCTGTACATTTTTCCTTGGTTTGCTAGATCATTGCTAATCAACTGTACTGAAATTTCATTAGGCTTAGTTTCACATGTACTCACACATGACACACATTTAAAGCAGTACCCATTTACTATTTTTTCGTTCGCAGAGAATGTGCCACCTGTGGCATTAAATGATGACAGAGTTGTCGAGATACAAGGTGAACCTCATGATGTTCACAAAGCAGTGGAGCTGATTGCAAACCATTTGAGAAAATTTCTTGTTGACCGTAGTGTTCTCCCTTTATTTGAAATGCAGGTAAGTGATTTCTCTTATGCAGGGATTGTTTGGTTGAAAGAAGTATCCAATAAACCTTGTCCTTCTTGACAGATGAAAGTGCACAGTGCGCCCAGAGAGCAACCTATGCCTGCTCCTCAGCAGTGGGGTCCTCCTCCGCCCTGGAGTCATCCACCAAACATTCCTCCCAGTGGCCCAGGTTATGGTGGGAATCCACATTTTATGCCGCCACGGCCACAAGACAACTATTATCCTCCTCCTGATGTGCACCATGTGGAAAAGCAACCGCACTACGGGATTTCTTCATATGGACGTGATGCAAATCCAACTGCTGCTCCTACCTCAGGGAATCAACACCTATCGCATGGGTCTTCTCAAGTTAGTTGCTTTAAATTTGACCATTATGAACATGATGTCTTCTTTTATGCCTATAGATTTATTGCTTGCACTGCCTTCTCAAAAAAATTGTTTGGTTTATTGACAGCTTTCGCAAAAAATGCAAGTTCCTCTTTCCTACGCTGATGCTGTGATTGGGTCTGCTGGTGCCAATATTAGCTACATCCGCAAGCATAGTGGTGCAACAATAAGTATTCAAGAAGGTGTTCCTGGGGAGATGACGGTCGAGATCGCAGGAAGTGCCACACAAGTTCAAACTGCTCAGCAGCTGATCAAGGTATTTTCAATTGTCCTCTTAGAATGCATTAATTTCACGTCTGCATTTAGGCTGAACATACATGTGGGTGAGGATCCTATTTCCTAGCCTCAGTATTGTCATCATATATTACAAAGTACTACTCCCTCCGTCCCATAATATAAGAACGTTTTTGACACTACACCAGTGTAAAAAACATTCTTATATTATGGGACAGAGGGAGTACTTCAGATATGCATGGAAGATGTTGCACAACTTGGAAGCACCTGTATGATGGCTCCTTGATTATTCTATCAGAGTGTTTAGATGGTTGGATGCTTGTTTTCCAAGGTTCAAATTACAATTTGAGAAGCTACAATAATGTCACTGTAGCCATAAAATCATATCATATATTGTAGCTTGTCATTCTTTGACATGTTTTTGTCATTTGCGCTTTGCAGTTCTTCTGTCTTCTATTAAATTGATCACCATCCTCTTGTTGCAGAATTTCATGGCCGAAGCTTCTCCCCAAGTTCCTCCACCAGGTCCCGCTCCTCCCTCCCAACCAGTTGACTCGGGCTACAACTCATACCCGCCTTATGGAGGACCCTCATATGCAACCCCTCCAGGCGGTGCAGGTCCTACCCCTCACAATGGAGGAGGCTATGGGGCACACTACCCGCCGAACTACGGGTACTAGCTGGACATGAAATACTAGGATTTAGTGATGAATTCGGTTTTGTTGTTCGGCCTGTTAATCTGTTGAGCACGTGAGACCATTAGTAGTATTTCGGAACTTTCGGTGGTGTAAACTCTGAAGCACAGCTGTTCCCTGATGTGCTGTTTGGTTACCTTTTTGGTGATGTAAACTTGATCAGTAATCTACATGCTCTTTCATACTCATACTCTACATCAACCGTATGGCAAGGACAAGAAACAGTTGTTGGCAAGCAATCATGACATCTTGATTGGCATGCCCTTCAACAGGGGCTTTGACGGCAATGGAACCAACCTGGGGTTATGCATTTCCTTTGGCAATTACGGCTGCATGCTGGTAATCTTCTATTTTTTGGAAATGCGGAGTGAATAGGTTTACAGTCTTTGCTGAATTGTTTCTACAAGGGGCTAGCGCAAACATGTCCGGCTATATTAGCTTCCCACCCTAAAGTGAAAACATTGCTAGTTTCAGGCTTTCAGCACATCTCCTTATGCTTCTCTCCCATAGTTTTAACTATCTACACTGTTCACGATTTTATCTTTATTGACACTATTATCCTGAATTTATCTTTTTTTGTTTCTCTATTTCTACTTCAAATTTTGATCTGAATTTTCTATGGATTTTAGACACATGTGTCATGAACATCCACTGATTGTTTTGGAAATTTTTGAAACATTTAAATTTGACCTGAAACATTTAAATTTGACCTTTTGAAAGTGGTATCATGGGAGGAGGATACAAGGGATGGTATCACATGATATTCTCCCCTCTCCTTCGATAATATACCCAACCCATGAAACTGGATGTAACGCTGACACCGCACGGTCACTACGTGGGACTCCGACATCCTTGTCCACTCAAATCTCTCCTCCTTGTCCCCTTGCTTTTGCATGTGGGCCCTTCTTCGCAGCCGTCGCCATCCAAGCATTGCCAGACATCCGCAACCACCACCCAAGTCCCCGCTCGCCTTGTACTATAGTGTCGTCCACAACCATGTACCCTTCACCCCCCTGTCGATGATGACCATGGTGGACACCACACCTGACAGGTTTTCAAACTTCATGTCGTTTTTTAAAAGTAAGAAGGATGGCAGGGTACTCGACCATGGAGGATGAGTTGTTGGCCATATTTACGGACCAAGGAGCAGAAGGTGGCTCTTTTGGCAACATGCACGGTTCGTTTCATACGCGAAAGCACTTTGCACCCTACGACATGCACATCATTCATGAACGCAATGTGAACTTGTTAGCGTATTGATGGTACACGATCCAGAACTCTGTCACAAAGTATTGTGGCACAGTTGGTCGCTTGGAGGCAATGTGGACATTGCGGGCGGCAACCATGGAGATCGTAGGTTTGTTTCTTCTTGTTCTACATTCAATCACTCATTGTTGCTCTACAAGTTGATTAATTCAATCACTCATTGTTGCTCTACACGTTGTGTACCCTGCACGTGATGTTGTGATGTACTACATGCCAGAGGGCAGACCATTCACGCACACACATTGTTGGACGAAGCTCAAGGGACAATATGTGTGGAATAGCATGTGCCGGAACTGAAGCTAGTAACATTGAATTTGATCTATCCAATGAAAAACTTATTGAACATCCGGTTGAATTTGATTTATTGTTGTACTAGATATATTGCATGCTATTTTGAATGATTTATGCTATTTTCCCTCCAAACTTTGATGAATTCCGACGCGCTTGACGAAATCCATCTGATTAGTTGAAACCCGATTTAAAATGTACGCGACTAGCTTTCGAAGGCTGGCTTCTGCATCCGTGTCTGCACATTGGTCCCCCCTATTCGCGGACGGATGTGGTGTCTGATTTATGGGTCAACGTTGAAGATGCCCTCAACCATTGATTTCATCATAGTCTTCGGCTAGAATATGCGAGCCCAAGAGCATTCAAACATTGAATGAAAGATTGATTCCTCAACCCCAAACCTTCGTAGAAAGCTATATTTTCAATATGTCGATCTCTCAGCATTGTCCTTGCATGGAATAAAACCATTAATGACTCTCCACCAAAAGGTTTTTTTACCTTGGTGTACCGTCGAGACTCATGTTAGAATAATCCGAGGCTATAGCCGAACCGTTCAGGACAAGTAAGAGCACGACACCGAGGTTTGTTAAGGGGGTTCACCAACATGCCTACATTTTCTAGGCATGATTACTGATGAACCTCCCCTTGTACCAGTCACATGATACAGATCGATAATAGGCCCTCCAAGGCCATCAGACAGTGCTTCGATTGTCGCGCCATGGTCGGCCCGGCTAGCCCTGCCACGGGCCCCCAAGCCGTCCCTCTCATGATCTCTATTTTAGACTACAACTTATGTCTAGTCTATTAGGGTACTACGTGGTGCCTTTGTATAATAGGCCCGGCCGAGTTACACATATCCGACTCAAACATCTAACCCTTCGCTAACTGCAAGTCCAACATAGCACAATTCGTACACATAATATTCAACATATATTTTAACAACCCCAAAGTTTCTTCCAGTGTTTTCTGGTTTCTCCTTTAGATCCAGCCACCATATTTGAACTTTGTTGGATTAAAATCAACGCTTTATGGGAAAACCATTTCCTTCTAGATACCAAGCCTATGTGTCCTCCACTTTGCGCCTAATAGGAATACTGCATATGGCTCTTCTATCAAGACAAATAAATAAATAAAGAGAGAAAGTGGTCTGTGTGGACCAAAATCAACGTGGTAGACTGCTTGAACACGCCTGCATGCCCATCCTCCCTATATATGGGCTTAATATGAGGGTTTACAACCCGAACATATGAGGGCAATTAAGGGGATCCAGCTGAATTGTTTTTTTTCTTTTCTTAAAATGAGGGCCTGGTTGTAGATGCTCCCCTTTCCCCAACAATTTCTTGTTATTAGGGGAGTTGAGCAAAAAAATAACCTAGTTCAACAATTCCCCTTCCTCAATAAATTATTGGACCACTAAACATCCCATCTTCCCCTAAATGAAGCGGGAGTTGGCCCTCTACCAATATGATCCCCAATACTGCCATGTGAGCGCTCCGCCACAAATGGTCACCGGACCACTACCGAATAGCCACCGAACAGACGCCATCATCATCGCCAGATAACTGTTGGACAGTAGTTGGCGCTGCCGAACAACCAGCGCTCGCCGGATCACCGGCAGGTGGCTACCCTCTCGCTTAGGCTAGCCATAGTTGGACTAACTTAACTAGTAACATAACACACCCTAAGGCAATTTTGCTTATGTGGCAAGTAGTTAATGATAAAGGTGTTTGTGGTAACATAATATGTTGCCGTAAAATAATGCACTCTAAGACAAAATAAGTCTACATTTAAATAAATGAAGGCTTGCACGATACCACACATATGTTACTACCCAATATGATGGTAACAACATAGACTTATAATACCCCCCCCCTTCTATGATTTTATTAGCACTCCGATTGCTCCTATTACCGATGCTGAATCTTGTGAGATCAATGCTGCTTTGTTGAATCTTGTCATGAAAATCAATTCTCCGGCCTTCCTAGTGAAGATGTCGCTACCCATCTAAACAACTTTGTTGATTTGTGTGATATGCAAAAGAAAAGGGATACATATAACGATATTGTTAAATTGAAGTTATTTCCATTTTCACTTAGAGATCGTGCTAAAACTTGGTTTTCTTCTTTGCCTAGAAATAGTATTGATTCATGGAATAAGTGCAAAGATGCTTTTATCCCTAAGTATTTCCCTCCTGCTAAGATCATCTATCTTAGAAACGATATTATGAATTTTAAGCAACTAGATCATGGGCATGTTGCTCAAGCTTGGGAGAGAATGAAATTAATGATACGTAATTGCCCTACACATGGTTTGAATCTATGAATGATTATTCAGAACTTTTATGCTGGCTTGAATTTTGTTTCTAGAAATCTTTTAGATTCGGCCGCAGGAGGCACTTTCATGGAAACTACCTTAGGAGAAGCTACCAAACTCCTAAATAATATTATGGTTAATTATTCTCAATGGCACACCGAAAGATCCACTAGTAAAAAAGTGCATGCTATTGAAGAAATTAGTGTTTTGAGTGGAAAGATGGATGAACTTATACAATTATTTGCTGCTAAGAGTGCTTCTTCTTATCCTAATGATAAGCCTTTGTCCACTTTGATTGAAAATAACAATGAATCTTTGGATGTGAATTTTGTTGGTAGGAATAATTTTGGTAACAATGCTTATAGAGGGAACTTTAATCCTAGGTCTTTTCCTAGTAATTCCTCTAATAATTATGGTAATTCCTACAACAACTCTTATGGAAAGATGCCTTCTGAATTTGAAACTAGTGTTAAGGAGTTTATGATATCGCAAAAGAATTTCAATGCTATGCTTGAAGAAAAATTGCTTAAGGTTGATGAATTGGCTAGAAGTGTGGATAGAATTACTCTTGATGTTGATTCTTTGAAACTTAGATATATCCCACCTAAGCATGATATCAATGAGTCTCTCAAAGCCATGAGAATTTCCATTGATGAATGCAAAGAGAGAACCGCTAGGATGTGTGCTAAAAGAAAGAATTATATAAAAGCATGTTCTTCTAGTTATCATGAAAATAAAAATGAAGATCTGAAAGTTATTGATGTGTCTCCCATTAGATCCTTGTTTTCTAGCATAAATCTTGATGAAAATAGGATTGGAGATGATTCTGCTTTAAGGTGCCCCAATGATTTGGAGTTTTTAGATCTTGATGCTAAAATTGTTAAAAGTGGGAGTGAAGAGATTAAAACTTTGCATAATGATGAACCCACTACTTTGTATTTCAAGGGATTCAATTATGATAATTGCTCTTTGATTGATTGTATTTCCTTGTTGCAATCCGTACTAAACTCTCTGCATGCTTATAGTCAAAATAAAGCTTTCACCAAACACATAGTTGATGCTTTGATGCAATCTTATGAAGAAAAACTTGAGTTAGAAGTTTCCATCCCTAGAAAGATTTATGATGAGTGGGAACCTACTACCAAATAAAAATTAAAGATCATGAATGCTATGCTTTGTGTGATTTGGGTGCAAGTGTCTCCACTATCCCAAAAACTTTGTGTGATATGCTAGGTTTTCATGAGCTTGATGATTGTTCTTTAAATTTGCATCTTGCGGATTCCACTATTAAGAAACCTATGGGAAGGATTAATGATGTTCTTATTGTTTCCAATAGGAATTATGTGCCCATAGATTTCATTGTTCTTGATATAGATTGCAATCCTTCATGTCCTATTATTCTTGGTAGACCTTTCCTTAGAACGATTGGTGCAATTATTGATATGAAGGAAGGAAATATTAGATTCCAATTTCTGTTAAGGAAAGGCATGGAACACTTTCCTAGAAAGAAAATCAAATTACCATATGAATGTATTATGAGAGCCACTTATGGATTCCCTTCCAAAGATGGCAATACCTAGATTTATCATGTATCGTGCCTGGCTAGGGGCGTAAAACGATAGCGCTTGTTGGGAGGCAACCCAATTTTATATTTTTTGTTTTTGCTGCTGTTAGGGAATAAATATTGCATCTAGCTGATGTTTAGATGAGGTTTTGTGTTTTGTTTAGTGTTTGTGCCAAGTAGAACCTTTGGGAAGACTTGTGTGAAGTTTATTTGATCTTGCTGTGAAAAACAGAATCATTAGCGCTCGCTAGAATGGTCATCAGATTTTACTGGAGAATGCTATTTAGTTGATTCTTTTTGCAGATGATTAATAGACAAATTCCTCATGTTTACCAATTTAGTTTGAATTTTTTGGAGTTACAAAAGTATGTGAAACCTGCAGATTACTACAGACTGTTCTGTTTTTGACAGATTCTGTTTTTCGTCTGTTGTTTGCTTATTTCAATGCATCTATGAGTAATATTGGGAAGTATGAACCATAGAGAAGTTGTAATACAGTAGGTTTAACACCAATATAAACAAATAATGAATTTATTGCAGTACCTTTGAGTAGTGGTTTGCTTTCTTATACTAACGGAGCTCACGAGATTTTTGTCTAAGTTTTGTGTTGTGAAGTTTTCAAGTTTTGAGTATTGCTTTGATGTACTATGGAAAAAAGAGTAGAAAGGGTCTAAGCTTGGGGATTCCCATGGCACCCCAAGTAAAATTCAAGGACAATCAAAAGCCTAAGCTTGGGGATGCCCCGGGAAGGCATCCCCTCTTTCGTCTTCATCCATCGGTAACTATACTTGGAGCTATATTTTTATTCACCACATGATATGTGTTTTGCTTGGAGCGTCTTGTATAATTTGAGTCTTTGCTTGTTAGTTTGCCACAATTATCCTTGATGGACACACCTATTTGAGAGAGTTAAATATGGCCTAGGAATTGTTAGAACACTCTATGTGCTTCACTTATATCTTTTGAGTTGAATGGTTTTTTCTCTAGTGCTTCGCTTATATCTTTTAGAGCACGGTGGTGATAATATTTTGAATAAATTGTTGAACTCTAATGCTTCACTTATATCTATTTGAGAGTCTATTAAAACAGCATGGTAATGTGTTTAGGCTATAAAACTAGTCTTCACATGATAGACATCCAATATCAAGGTATTTGTAAAGTGTCAACCTTTGTGTGGAGGTCGGGGCACGCAATGGTTAACTCCTACCAACCTCCCCCTAGGAGCATGTGTTGATTGCTTTGTTTTGATGACTCGTAGATTTTTGCAATAAGTATATGAGTTCTTATGACTAATGTTGAGTCCATGGATTATACGCACCCTCACCCTTCCACCATTGCTAGCCTCTCTTGTATCGTGCAACTTTCGCCGGTACCATACACCCACTATATCCTTCCTCAAAACAGCCACCATATTATTCCTCAAAACAGCCACCATACCTACCTATCATGGCATTTCCATAGCCATTCTGAGATATATTGCCATGCAACTTTCCACCGTTCTGTTCATATGACACGCATCATATTGTCATATTGCCATGCATGATCATGTAGTTGACGTCGTATTTGTGGCAAGGCCACCATGTATAATTTTTCATACATGTCACTCATGATTCATTGCACATCCCGGTACACCGCCGGAGGCATTCATATAGAGTCATACTTGTTCTAGTATCGAGTTGTAATTCAATGAAAGTGTGATGATCATCATTATTAGACATTGTCCCATGGGAGGAAAGGCTAAATCAATAAAGCCCCTCCACAAAAAAAAGAAAAAAAAGAAAGGCCAAAGAAAAAGAAAGCCCCCCAAAAAAAGGGACAATTGCTACTATCTCTTTTTTCACACTTGTGCTTCAAAGTAGCACCATGTTCTTCATGATAGAGAGTCTCATGTTTAGTCACTTTCATATACTAGTGGGAATTTTCATTATAGAACTTGGCTTGTATATTCCAACGATGGGCTTCCTCAAATGCCCTAGGTCTTCGTGAGCAAGCAAGTTGGATGCACACCCACTAGTTTCTTTTGTTGAGCTTTCATACATATTTAGCTCTAGTGCATCTGTTGCATGGCAATCCCTACTCACTCACATTGATATCTATTGATGGGCATCTCCATAGCCCGTTGATATGCCTAGTTGATGTGAGACTATCTCCCTCCTTCTTGTCTTCTCCACAACCACCACTCTATTCCACCCATAGTGCTATGTCCATGGCTCACGCTCATGTATTGCGTGAAAGTTGAAACGTTTGAAAGAATAGAGTATGAAAACAAGTGCTTGGCTGAAATCGGGGTTGTGCATGATATGAATATTTTGTGTGATGAAGAGGGAGCATAGCCAGACTATATGATTTTGTAGGGATAACTTTCTTTAGCCATAGTATTTTGAGAAGACATATTGCTTTGTTAGTATGCTTGAAGTATTATTATTTCTTATGTCAATATAGACTTTTATCTTGAATCTTTCAGATCTGAACATTCATGCCACAATTAAGAGAATTACATTGAAAAACTATGTTGGTTAGCATTCCACATCAAGAATTCTGTTTTTATCATTTACCTACTCGAGGACGAGCAGGAATTAAGCTTGGGGATGCTTGATACATCTCCAACGTATCTATAATTTTTGATTGTTCCATGCTATTATTTATGATGTTTTGGATGTTTAATGGGCTTTGTCATACACTTTTATATTATTTTTGGGACTAACCTACTAACCCAAAGGCCTAGTCCAGATTGTTGTTTTTTGCCTGTTTCAGGGTTTTGCAGAAAAGGAATATCAAACAGAGTCCAAACGGAATGAAACCTTCGGGAGAGATACTTTTGGAGAAAATCACGCACGGGAGACTTGAGAACCATGGAGTAGGGGCCACGAGGTGCCCACGAGGGTGGGAGCGCGCCCGCCTGCCTCGTGGACCCCTCGTAAGGCCCCTGGTGCCCTCCTTCCTCCTATATAAGCCTACGTACCCCGAAATTATCAGACGAACAGAGAAAACCCTAATTCCACCGCCGTAACCTTCTGTTCCCGTGAGATCCCATCTTGGGGCCTGTTTCGGAGCTCCGCCGGAGGGGGGGGGGATCTACCACGGAGTACTTCTACATCATCATCATCGCCTCACCATGAGTTGTGAGTAGTTTACCACAGACCTTGGGGTCCATAGCTAGTATCTAGATGGCTTCTTCTCTCTCTCTCTTTGGATCTCAATACAAAGTTCTCCTTGGTCTTCGAGGAGATCTATTCGATGTAATCTCTTTTTGCGGTGTGTTTGTCGAGATCCGATGAATTGTGGGTTTATGATCAAGATTATCTATGAGAAATATTTGGTTCTTTTCTTAACTCTTTATGTGTGCTCATAATATCCTTGCAAGTCTCTTAGAATTATTGATTTGGTTTGGCCTACTAGATCTATAGTTCTTGCAATGGGAGAAGTGCTTGGCTTTGGGTTCAATCTTGCGGTGTCCTTTCCCAGTGACAGTAGGGGCAGCAAGGCACGTATTGTATTGTTGCCATCGAGGATAAAAAGATGGGGTTTACATCATATTGCTTGAGTTTATCCCTCTACATCATGTCATCTTGCTTAAGGCGTTACTCTGTTCTTATGAACTCAATACACTAGATGCATGCTGGATAGCAGTCGATGTGTAGAGTAATAGTAGTAGATGCAGGCAGGAGTCAGTCTAGTTGTCTTAGACGTGATGCCTATATACAATGATCATGCCTAGATAGTCTCATAATTACTCGCTTTTCTATCAATTGCTCGACAGTAATTTGTTTACCCACCGTAGAATACCGCTATCATGAGAGAAGCCACTAGAGAACACTATGGCCCCCGAGTCTATTCTCAACATATCAATCTACATCTACTTTACTTTTTCCGCTTTTACTTTCTGTTCTTACAA
Organism: Secale cereale; assembly: GCA_902687465.1. Lineage (NCBI taxonomy): Eukaryota > Viridiplantae > Streptophyta > Magnoliopsida > Poales > Poaceae > Secale > Secale cereale. The sequence goes on from LR738713.1 coordinate 68,884,356, forward strand.
ACAAAAATACCAAAAATATAAACTATCATCTCTATCAGATCTCACTTTCGTAAGTGACCGTAAAGGGATTGACAACCCCTTATCGCATTGGCTGCGAAGTTCTTATTTGTTTGTGCAGGTGCGAGGGACTCGCGCGTGGTCTCCTACTGGATTGATACCTTGGTTCTCAAAAACTGAGGGAAATACTTATGCTACTGTGCTGCATCTCCCTTTCCTCTTCGAGGAAATACAACACAAGCTCGAGAAGTAGCAGTACGATGGATAATATAAGCCCATCAAGAAATTCCTTGAACATGCCTTTGACCTCGGTCGTCATAGATGTTTTCAATGTGTCCAAAGCCGCATTGAACTCCTCATGAGAGACCGAGGATCCCCCATCGGCCGTAGACAAGGATGGATTCACACCGGAGTGCTCCTCCCCCTCGACTACAGAGTCACCCATACTCTTTGGATGGTAAGGTCCTTAATAAAGAGATGAGGCTCTGATACCAATGGAAATGATCGATATGGTTGACTAGATGGGGGGGGGGGTGAATAGGCAACTAACAATTTTTAGCTTTTCTTAACCAAATTAAACTTAGCATCAAAAAGGTTGTCTAGAAATGCAACTAGGTGAGAAACTATATGATGCAACAACTACAAGCACACAAGCAAGCAAAGGATACAACAATATATAAACTTGCACAAGTAAAGGTAAGAAATAACTAAGAGTGGAACCGGTGGAGACAAGGATGTGTTACCGAAGTTCCTTCCCTTTGAGGGGAAATACGTCTCTGTTAGAGCGGTGTGGAGGCACAATGTTCCCCAAAAAGCCACTAGGGCCACCGTATTCTCCTCAAGCCCTCACACAATGCGAGATGTCGTGATTCCACTATTGGTGCCCTCGAAGTCGGCGACCGAACCTTTACAAACAAGGTTGGGGCTATCTCCACAACTGAATTGGAGGCTCCCAACGACACCACGAAGCTTCACCACAATGGAATATGGCTCCGAGGTGACCTCAACCGTCTAGGGTGCTCAAACACCCAAGAGTAACAACATCCGCAAGGGATTAGTGGGGGGAATCAAATTTCTCTTGGTGGAAGTGTAGACCGGGGCCTTCTCAACCAATCCCTAAAGAATCAACAAGTTTGATTAGCTAGGGAGAGAGATCGGTCGAAAATAGAGCTTTGAGCAACAATGGAGTTTGGGAAGGGAAGAGGTGAGTCTTCTTGGAGAAGAAGACCTCCTTTTATAGTGGGGGAGCAAAACCAACCGTTACCCCCACTTCAGCCCGCACAGAGTGGTACTACCGCTAGGTGGGGCGGTACTACCGCTGGTAGCAGCGGTACTACCGCGACCCCCAATGGTACTACCGCGCAGTTAAAGGGTCGAGGCAGCAGTGGGAGAGAAGAGGAAATAGGAGAGGTGGAGCGGTACTAGCCGCGGTGGTGGCAGCGGTACTACTGCTTGTAAGCGGCACTACCGCTGCTACGACCGCACAATCCAACACGAGAAATTACCGCCACGAGTCGATGCGGTAGCCGAGCCCGACCGGGGTGGTACTGCTGCTTATACCCTCAAGGGATACTTGATGACCCACAAGTATAGGGGATCAATTATAGCTCTTTTCGATAAGTAAGATTGTCGAACCTAACAAGGAGCAGAAGGAATTGACAAGTAGTTTTCACTAAGGTAATGTGTGCAAGTGCTGAAACTATAAGTAGCAAGTTGTTTGATAGCAAGATAATTTGTAACGAGCAAGTAACGATAATAGTAACAAGTATGCAGAAAGGTAGCCCTATCCTTTTGAGGCAAAGGACAGGCCAAAACGGTCTCTTATGATAAGCAAAGCGTTCTTGAGGGTACACGAGAATCTCATCTAGTCACTTTCATCATGTTGGTTTGATTTGTGTTCGCTACTTTGATAATTTGATATGTGGGTGGACCGGTGCTTAGTTGTTGTTCTTACTTGAACAAACCTCCTACTTATGATTAACCCTCCCGCAAGCATCCGGGACTACAAGAAAAGTATTAAGAATAAATTCTAACCATAGCATTAAACTTTTGGATCCAACCGGTCCCTTACGGAATAGTGCATAAACCGGGGTTTGAGTTTCTGTCACTCTCGCAACCCACCATCTAATTAGTACTCCACAATGCATTCCCTTAGGCCCAAATATGGTGAAGTGTCATGTAGTCGACGTTCACATGACACCACTAAGGGAATCGCAACATACATACTATCAAAATATTGAACACATATGAAGTTCACATGATTACTTGCAACATGATTTCTCCCGTGACCTCAAGAACAAAGGTAACTACTCACAAGTGATGAACATGCTCAAGATCATAGAGGTAATATATAGCATAATGGATCTGAACATATAATCTTCCACCAAATAAACCATATAGTAATCAACTACAAGATGTAATCAACACTACTAGTCACCCACAAGCACCAATTTATAATTCCGGTAACAAGATTGAATACAAGAGATGAACTAGGGTTTGAGATGAGATGGTGTTGTTGAAGATGTTGATGAAGATTGCCCTCCCCAAGATGGGAGAGTGGTTGGTGATGATGATGATGATGATTTCCCCCTCCGGGAGGGAAGTTCCCCCAGCGGAATCGCTTCGCCGGAGGGCAAAAGTGCTCCTGCCCAAGTTCCGCCTTGAGACGGTGACGTTCCGTCCCGAAAACCTTCTCCTCCTTTTTTTCTAGGTTAGAATCACTTATATACCAGAAGATGGGCACCGGAGGTGGGCCGAGGAGGCCACAACCCACCAGAGCGCGCCTGGTGGTCCTGGCGCGCCCAGGTGGGTTGTGCCCACCTGGTGGCCCCCCTCTGGTGTTTATTGCCTCCAGTATTTATTAAATAATCAATAAAAATTCTCCGTGAAGTTTCAGCTTGTTTGGAGTGGTGCAGAATAGGTGGCATGATGTAGCTTTTCCAGATCCAGATTTCCAGCTGTCGGAATTCTCCCTCTTGGTGTGTTCCTTGCAAATTATGAGAGAAAATGCATTAGAATTACTCCAAAAACATTATTATGGACAAAAACATTATAAATAATAGTAAGAAAACATGATGCAAAATGGGCGTATCAACTCCCCCAACCTTAGACCTCGCTTGTCCTCAAGCGAAAACCGAAATCGAAAAACATGTCCACATGCTTTGAGAGAGAGGTGTCGATAAAAACAAAATACAAACATAGAAGCATCATGTTGATTATTATGACATCAATGGAATTAAACATAAGAATTTTATCATAGAACTTGTATCATAAACTTCTCATGAATAAGTAACAGTTCATCACACAACTGGAGTATAAAGCATAAACTCTATTAAAACCAACAAACTATGTTTTCAGTCAACTTTTGCAACTACAATTCATCATCTTCTCAGGAAGGGTCACGTATCGGAGCCTTTAGGCAAGTCCACATACTCAACCATCATATAGTCTTCTATGATTGCTAACACTCACCGCGTACACATGAGCAAAACATTTCAACCGGACACATAGAAAGATAGGTGCTTATAGTTTCGCCTCCCAACATACTCACCTCAAGGGTAATGTCAACGATAATAACTCATGTCACCCATGTTCAATTGGACATATGTGCCTAGTTATTTCCTCACCACATGATGCTTGCCAAAGGATAAAAATAAAAGAGGGAAGAGGGAAAACTTTGACTCTTTGCATAATAATAAAAGATAGGCCCTTCGCAGAGGGAAGCAGAGGTTGCCATGCGCTTATTTGTTTGTATGCTCAATCCCTTAGTGCAAGAGATGTATTGCCCATTAAGATGACAACCTTTATTATGCAGTATGTCGCTTTTATTATTTGTCATCCAAGTTCGTACAACGCTCAATTTTCTCTTACACTAAATGATCTCACATATTTAGAAGCAATTTTATTGCCTTTTTGCACCGATGACAACTTACTTGAAGGATCTTACTCAATCCATAGGTAGGTATGGTGGACTCTCGAAAAAGGTTTGGGTTTAAGGGTTTTTGGATGCACAGGTAGTATCTCTACTTAGTGTGGAATTTTTGGCTAGAAAAGATATTGGGCAAGCACCAAATATTAAAGGATCTATGACAGTTTGACTTCTATGTGAATATGAACAAACATAAATCATTAAGTTGTCTTCCTTGTCCAACGTCAACAATTTTGGCATATAATATTTTGATGGGGGCTCACAATCACAAAAGATTTCTAGGATAGTATATTTATATGTGAATCTTTTCTTCCCTTATTAATTTTTTCATGAGTTGCATCATTGACCAATGCTATGTTTGTTAATCTCTAATAAAATTTTCTACTTATACTTTTCCTTATGTGGTGCTATCACCTACCATAGGATTAGTATATGATCTTATTGATTTATTTCCTTCCTTTTACTTATTTCCTTTATTTCTTTTCTTTATTTGCAGCATGAAAGTAAAGAAAGCAAAATTTCAAACTAAACTTTATTATATAACTTGCACACGATTAAAAGGATAGACCACTAAGCAAATTCTCGAAAAGAAAGGATCGAACTAAACTCTATTTCATCTAAAACAGAAAGATTGAACTAAAATAAGTAAAACCAAAAATATAGTGGGATGATACGATACCAGGGCACCTCCCCCAAGCTTGGCGAAAGCCAAGGGGAGTGCCCGTACCCGATACTCAGTTCTCCTTTGGTGGTGAAGAAGATGATGGTGATGGAGAAGAAGAGATCTTGTCATCGGATTTCCATGGCAGTGGTCCACCATTGTGAGAGGAAGAGTGAGTCTCACAAGTCCTGCAACTAGCAGCCAAACTCATACCTTTAAACCTCGCCTCATACTCAAAGACTTGGTTTTGAAGATCATACATCTGGCTTTGGAGGAAGTTGATTTGCTCATTGAAGGTGAAGGTGAGGTCCTTCATGGGCTTGCCATCCACCTTGAGATCACGAGAAAGGTCCGTGATCATGAGGTGATTGGCATGGAGCCCACGCTCCACCATCCCCTTGCACCGGAAGACGTCTTGCTCCACAGCTTCAAGTCTGGACTCCATGGTTCCCGTCCCCTTGGGACATGGCACGTCACGGAGGTGAAGCACCCCCTCATGCATCTGGATGACCTGAGGATGCTGCACCACTTCCCGCAGATATGGGTTGATAACGTTCTTGAAGAACTTGTCCTTGGAGGAGCTTGAAGAGGCCATGGTAGATGGGATCTGATAGAAAACATCAAGGAAAAAGAGAGTAGAGGATTTCTCTACGGTGCGGTGATTAATAGGTTCGGGAAGTATATATAGATTTTTTTTATCTTGGGAAACAAGCAAACTTTAGAAAAATGGAGTCCGGAAGGTACCCAAGGTGGGCACAACCCACCTTGGCGCGCCAGGCATGCCTGGCGTGCCCTGGTGTCTTGTGCCCACGAGAGTGCGCTTCCCGGTAGTTTCTTATTTTCCTATTTTTGTAAATATTCCATAACTGATAAAAAATACTTTTTGTGTATTTTTCTGAGTCCGTTTACTTACCGTATCACGTACCTCCTTATTTTGAAGATTCTGGAGTGTTCCGGAAGGATTCTTTTATGTGTTCCTCCGGTGTTAAAGTTTGGATACTATTGCTTTCAACATTAATGGGCGTACCTGAGATATAATGCTTTATTCGTTGCCCGTTAATAACCTTCGGGTTAGTACCTTCGAAATTATTTATTTTGATGGCATCAGACCGGTAAACCCTCCTCGATGACATATGGGCCTTCCCATTTCGAGAGGATCTTCCCTCTAAAAAATCTAAAACAAGAGTTGTACAAAAGAACATATTCTCCAACTTTAAACTCACGCTTTTGGATTCTTTTGTCATGCCATCTTTTAACTTTTTCTTTGAATAACTTTGCATTTTCATAGGCTTGGGTTCTCCATTCATCTAATGAGCTAATATCAAATAACCTCTTTTCACTAGCAAGTTTGAAATCATAGCCGAGTTCTTTAACTGCCCAGTATGCTTTATGTTCTAACTCAAGGGGAAAAAGTTTTTCCATAAACCATTTTATAAGGAGACATGCCCATAGGTTTTTTTATATGTTGTTCTATAAGCCCAAAGTGCATCATCTAATTTCTTAGACTAATTCTTCCTGGACCTATTGACAGTCTTTTGCAAAATTAATTTTATTTCTCTATTACTAAGCTCAACTTGGCCACTAGACTAAGGATGATAGGGTTATGCAATTCTATGTTTAACATCATACTTAGGAAGCATTTTACGGAAAGCACCATGAATAAAGTGTGAATCACCATCAGTCATTAAATATCTAGGGACTCCAAACCTTGGGAAAATAATGTCCTTAAGCATTTTAATAGAGGTGTTGTGATTAGCACTACTAGTTGGAATAGCTTCTACCCATTTAGTAACATAATCAACAACAACCAAAATATGTGTATACCCATTAGAGAAAGGAAAAGGTCCCATGTAGTCAAATCCCCAAACATCAAAAGGTTCAACAGCAAGTGAATAATTCATAGGCATTTCCTGACACTTACCGATATTACCTATTCTTTGGCATTCATCACAAGATGAGACAAACTTACGGCATCCTTGAAGAGACTAGGCCAATAAAATACAGATTGCAATACCTTGTGAGCAGTTCTATCTCCAGCATGATGCCCTCCATAAGCCTCGGAGTGACATTTCCGTAGGATTTGTCCCTATTCATGCTTAGGTACACAACGTCTAATAATACAATCTACTCCTTCTTTATAAAGATGTGGGTCATCCCAAAAGTAATGCCTTAAATCATAAAAGAATTTTTTCTTTTGTTAGTATGTAAAGCTAGGTGGCAAATATTTAGCAACAATGTAATTAGCATAATCATCATACCAAGGAGTACTATTAGTAACATTTATTGCAGCTAACTGCTCATCAGGAAAACTATCATCAATAGATAGTGGGTCATCAAGCACATTTTCAAGCCTAGAGAAGTTATCGGCTACGGGGTTCTCAGCTCCTTTTCTATCAATGATATGTAGATGAAATTCTTGCAACAGGAGAACCCAACGAATAAGTCTAGGCTTAGCATCTTTCTTTTCCATAAGATATTTAATAGCAGCATGGTCTGTGTGAATAGTTACTTTAGAATCAACAATATAAGGTCTAAATTTATCACAAGCAAACACCACTGGTAAGAATTCATTTTCATTAGTAGCATAACTTCTTCGAGCACTGTTTACAGTTTTACTAGCATAATGAATAACATTCAATTTCTTATCAACTCTTTGTCCTAGAACAGTACCAACAACATAATCACTAGCATCACACATAATTTCAAAAGGTAAGTTCCAATCAGGTGGTTGAACAATAGGTGCAGATATTAAGGCTTTCTTAAGTGTTTCAAAGGCTTCAAGACAATCATCATAAAAAACAAAAGGAATATCCTTTTGCAAGAGACTAGTAAAAGGCCTAGAGATTTTAGAAAAGTCTTTGATAAATCTCCTATAGAAACCAGCATGACCTAGGAAACTACGAATACCTTTGATGTCCTTAGGACATGGCATTTTCTAAATTGCATCAACCTTGGCCTGGTCCACTTCAATACCTATTCCAGAAATTTCATGACCCAAGATAATGCCTTCATTAACATAAAATGGCACTTCTCCCAATTCGAGATGAGATTTGTTTGTTCAGATCTCTGCAAAACTCTGTCAAGATTGTTTAAACAATCATCAAAAGACTTTCCATAAACAGAAAAGTCATCCATGAAAACCTCAACAATCTTTTCACAAAAGTGAGAAAATATAGCCATCATGCATCTTTGAAAGGTAGCAGGTGCATTACATAAACCAAAAGGCATACATCTATAAGCATAGGTTCCAAAAGGACAAGTAAAAGTGGTTTTTTCTTGATCAGGTTGAGATATAGGTATTTGTGAAAAGCCAGAATATCCATCAAGGAAGCAACAAACGTGTGTGCTTAGATAGTCTTTCAAGCATTTGATCAACAAAAGGCAAAGGGTAATGATCTTTCCTAGTTGCTTTGTTTAATTTTCTAAAATCAATTACCATTCTATAGCATGTAACAATTCTTTGTGGAATAAGTTCATTCTTGTCATTAGGAACAACAGTTATACCTCCCTTCTTAGGGGCACAATGAACAAGACTTACCCATCTACTATCAACTATAGGATAGATTATACCTACTTCCAGAAGTTTTAGTATTTCCGTTCTTACCACTTCTTTCATCTTCTGGTTTAACCGACGTTGATGATCGACAACGGGTTTAGCATCAGGTTCCATGTTAATCTTATGCTGACATAGAGTGGGACTAATGCCTTTTAAATCATCAAGAGTATATCCAATAGCAGCTCGGTGCTTCCTTAGAACCTTTAATAATCTTTCTTCTTCATGTTCTGAAAGGTTAGCACTAATAATAATATGATATATTTTATTTTCATCAAGATAAGCATATTTCAAAGTGTCTGGCCCTTGTTTTAATTCAAACACGAGATCACCTTTAGGTGGAGGAGGACCACCAAGAGTTTCAATGGGAAAATTGTGTTTAAGTAGAGGACATTGTTCAAAGAAAATTTCATCTATTTCATTTCTTTCTTGCATATTTAAATCATTTTCATGGTCTACTAAATATTGCTCTAAAGGATCAGTGGGTGGCACAGCAATAGAAGCAAGACCAATTAATTCATCCTTACTAGGTAATTTTTTTCATGAAGATTTCTACTGAACTTGGAAAAATTAAACTCATGAGACTCATCACCAAAGCTAACACCAATAGTTTGCTTCTTACAATCTATCTTAGCATTAACTATATTCAAGAAAGGTCTACCAAAGATAATGGGACAGAAATCATCTTGTGGGGAACCAAGAACAAGAAAATCAGTAGGGTATTTTATTTTCCCACACAAGACTTCAACATCTCTAACAATCCCAATTGGTGATGTAGTGTCTCTATTAGCGAGTTTAATAGTGACATCAATGTCTTCTATTTCTGCAGGTGATATGTCATTCATAATTACTTGGTATAAAGAGTAGGGAATAGCACTCACACTAGCACCTATGTCACATAAACCATGATAGCAATGATCTCCTATTTTAATTGAAATAACAGGCATGCCCACAATGGGTCTATGTTTATCCCTTTTATCAGGTTTGGCAATTCTAGCAGCTTCTTCATTAAAGCAAATAACATGCCCATCTACATTTTCTTCCAAGAGACCTTTTACCATAGCAATATTAGGTTCTACTTTAATTTGCTCATCTGGTTTAGGTGTTCTAATATAACTTTTGTTAACCACAGTTGAAACTTTAGCATGTTCCTTTATCCTAGCAGGGAAAGGTGGTTTCTCAATATAAACAGAAGGAACAACTGGATCAACATTATAAAGTATAGTTTCTTCTGTAACTGGTACCGGTTCTTTAATTTCTTCTTTAATAGGTGGGTGATATTTAAGCCACTTCTCTTTAGGGAGTTCAACATGGGTAGCAAATGATTCACCAAAGGAGGCTACTATCTCAGAGTCAAGTCCATATTTAGTGCTAAACTTTTGAAAAGCATCGGTATCCATAAAAGATTTAACACAATCATACTTAAGTTTAATACCTGACTCTTTACCTTCGTCGAGTTCCCAATCTTCAGAGTTGCATTTAATTCTTTCCAAAAGATCCCACCGGAATTCAATAGTCTTGTTCATAAAAGAACCAGCACAAGAAGTATCAAGCATGGTTTGATCATTACGAGAAAGCCGAGCATAAAAATTCTGGATAATAATTTCTCTTGAGAGCTCATGATTGGGGCATGAATATAACATTGACTTAAGCCTCCCCCAAGCTAGAGCAATACTTTCTGCTTCACGAGGCCAAAAATTATATATATATATATAATTCCGATCACGATGAACTAGATGCATAGGATTTTTTTTGGTGGAACTCCAATTTAAAATGATTCCAATTCCATGATCCAATATCATCGCATAGCCTATACCATGCCAATGATTTTCCCATCAAAGATAAAGGGAAAACCTTTCTCATAACTTGATCCCTGGGTAAACCTGCAAGCTTAAACAATCCACAAATTTGTTTCACATATATCAAGTGCATGTCAGGATGTTCAGTTCCATCTCCTGCATAAGGATCAACTAGCAGTTGTTTTATCATACCCAAAGGGATTTCATATTCAATATTTTCAGTAGGTGCAGCGGGTTGAGGGGTAACTAATTGTGGTTCCGGACGGGGTGAAGATACCCCGAACAGACCCCTCAAAGTATTGTTTTCCATAGTAACAAGTGAAAATAAATTTCAGCACACTATATAAATGTTCCTTAACGAATTCCACTTACCAAAGGCGCTTCACTCCCCGACAACGGCGCCAGAAAATAGCCTTGATGATCCACAAGTATAGGGGATCAATTGTAGCCCTTTTCGATAAGTAAGAGTGTCGAACCCAACGAGGAGCAGAAGGAAATGACATGTAGTTTTCAGTAAGGTAATGTCTGCAAGTGCTAAAACTGTAAGTAGCAAGTTGTTTGATAGCAAGATAATTTGTAACGAGCAAGTAACGATAATAGTAACAAGTATGCAGCAAGCTAGCCCAATCCTTTTGAGTCAAAGGACAGGCCAAAACGGTCTCTTATGATAAGCAAAGTGTTCTTGAGGGTACACGTGAATTTCATCTAGTCACTTTCATCATGTTGGTTTGATTTGTGTTCGCTACTTTGATAATTTGATATGTGGGTGGACCGGTGCTTAGGTGTTGTTCTTACTTGAAAAAACCTTCTACTTATGATTAACACCCCCCCCCCCCGCAAGCATCCGCAACTACGAGAAAAGTATTAAGAATAAATTCTAACCATAGCATTAAACTTTTGGATCCAATTGTCCCCTTACACAATAGTGCATAAACTGGGGTTTGAGTTTCTATCACTCTCGCAGCCCACCATCTAATTACTACTCCACAATCCATTCCCTTAGGCCCAAATATGGTGAAGTGTCATGTAGTCGACGTTCACATGACACCACTAAGGGAATCACAACATACATACTATCAAAATATCTAACACATATAAAGCTCACATGATTACTTCCAACATGATTTCTCCATTGACCTCAAGAACAAAGGTAACTACCCACAAGTGATGAACATGCTCAAGATCATAGAGGTAATATATAGCATAATGGATCTGAACATATAATCGTCCACCAAATAAACCATATAGTAATCAACTACAATATGTAATCAACACTACTAGTCACCCCCAAGCACCAATCTATAGTTCCGGTAACAATATTGAATACAAGAGATGAACTAGGATTTTAGATGAGATGGTGTTGTTGAAGATGTTGATGGAGATTGCCCTCCCAAGATGGGAGAGTGGTAGGTGATGATGATGACGATGATTTCCCCCTCCGGGAGGGAAGTTCCCCCAGCGGAATTGCTCCGCTGGAGGGCAAAAGTGCTCCTGCCCAAGTTCTACCTCGAGACGGAGGCGTTCCGTCCCGAAAATCTTCTCCTCCTTTTTTCTAGGTCAGAATCACTTATATACCTGAAGATGGGCACCGGAGGTGGGTCGAGGAGGCCACAACCCACCAGGGCGCGCCTGCTGGGCCTGGCACGCCCAGTTGGGTTGTGCCCACCTAGTGGCCCCTCTTTGGTGTTTATTGCCTCCAGTATTTATTAAATAATCCGTAAAAATGCTCCGTGAAGTTTCAACTTATTTGGAGTGGTGCAGAATAGGTGGCCTGACGTAGCTTTTTCGGGTCCAGATTTCCAGCTGCCGGAATTCTCCCTCTTGGTGTCTTCCTTGCAAATTATGAGAGAAAAGGCATTAGAATTACTCCGAAAAGCACTATTATGGACAAAAACATTATAAATAACAGTAAGAAAACATGATACAAAATGGATGTATCAGTACTACCACTGTGAACAGTGGTACTACCGCTTGATGACCATAAGCAGTACTACCGCTCCGGCGGCGGTACTACCGCTACCAACAAACAGCCTCCACTTCGGTTGAGACGGAAAACTCCAATGAGAGGAAAGGAGCTGGGGGTGCCAAAAAGAAGTTTAGGTGTTGATTCCACCCTAGCATTTCCAATGCGGACCCCCTCTTGATAGTACGGTGTCTCCTACGACTCAAGTCCACCAAAACCAAAAACGAAGGAGACGACACGTCTTCACTTAAAACTCTGAGGGGATGGAATCGTATCGTGCCAAAGGATGGATCTATGAAATACTTAGCACACACGATTAGTCCGCAAAAGCATTGTCATCAATCACCAAAACGGCTTAGGAAGGAACATGCCCTTACAATGATGTGTTTGTCATGATCCGATGAATTGTGGGTTTATGATCGGATTATCTATGAATAATATTTGAGTTTATGCTGAATCCTTTTATGCCTGATTTAATACCTTAGTAATTCTCTTCGAACTATCGGTTTGGTTTGGCCAACTAGATTGCTTTTTTCTTGCAATGGGAGAAGTGATTTTCTTTGGGTTCAATCTTGCGGTGCTCAATCCCAGTGGCGGAAAGGGACATGACACGTATTGTATTGTTTCCATCGAGGTTAACAAGATGGGGTTTTCATCATATTGCTTGAGTTTCTGCTACATCATGTCATCTTGCTTAATGCGTTACTCTGTTCTTATGAACTTAATACTCTAGATGCAGAATCGTTTTGGTCGATGTGTGGAGTAATAGTAGTAGATGCAGGCAGGAGTCGGTCTACTTGTGACGGACGTGATGCATATATTCATGATCATTGCCATAGATGTCGTTATAATTATTCAATCTTCTATCAATTGCTTGATAGTAATTTGTTCACCCACCGTAATACTTGCTATCATGAGAGAAGCCTCTAGTGAAACCTATGGCCCCTGGGTCTAGTTCACATCTTATAAGTTTCAGGTCTACTATTTTACAATCATTTACTTTTCAATCTATAAATAAAACCCCCAAAACATTTACTTTACTAATTCATCTATCTCTATCAGATCTTACTTTTGCAAATAACCATGAAGGGATTGACAACCCCTTTATAGCGTTGGGTGCAAGTTGTTTGTTTGTTTCTGCAGGTATTTGGCGACTTGTGTGTAATCTCCTACTTGATTGATACCTTGGTTATCAAACTAAGGGAAATGCTTACTCTACTTTGCTGCATCAACCTTTCCTCTTCAAGGAAAAAAACCAACGCAAGCTCAAGAGGTAGCAGGAAGAATTTCTGGCGCCGTTGCCAGGGAGATCTACGCCAAGTCAAGTCAAGTTTTGTCTTCTTTCAACTCGCCAATCTCTGGCGCCGTTGAGATCTACGTCAAGTCAAGACCTACCAAGTACCCTTCATTAAACTCTCATATCTTGCATTTACTTTATTTGCCATTCGCCTCTCGCTTTCCTCCCCCAAACTTCAAAAATTATTTTTCGAAAAGATTTTTCTTTTTTTTCGCCCTTCTTTCGTTCGTCTTGTTCGCTTGCTTTTTGTGTGCTTGTGTGTTGGATTGCTTGCTTTGTCATGATGGCTCAAGAAAATACCAAATTATGTGACTTTTCCAACACCAATAATAATGATTTTATTAGTACCATGCCAAGTATGTGACTATACCATGCCAAGTATTTTCCTCCCGCTAAGATCATCTCCCTTAGGAACGATATTATGAATTTTAAACAACTTTATCATGAGCATGTTGCATAATCTTGGGAGAGGATGAAACTTACGATAAGAAATTATCCTACGCATGGCTTGAATTTATGGATGATTATACATTTTTTATGCCGTATTGAACTTTGCTTCTACAAATCTTTTAGGTTCGGCCGCGAGAGGTACTTTTATGAAAATCACTTTAGGAGAAGCTACTAAACTCCTAGATAATATAATGGTTAACTATTCTCAATGGCATACCGAAAGATCTTCCACTAGTAAAAAAGTACATCCTATTGAAGAGATTAATGTTTTGAGTGGAAAGATGGATGAACTTATGAAATTATTTGCTAGCAAGGGTACTAATATTGATCCTAATGATATGACCTTGTCCACTTTGACTGAGAATAATAATGAATCTATGTGTGTGAATTTTGTTGATAGGAACAATTTTGGTAACAATGCTTATAGAGGAAATTTTAATCCTAGGCCATTTCCTAGTAATTCCTCTAATAATTATGGTAATTACTACAACAATTCTTATGAAAATTATAATAATATTCCTTCTTATTTTGAGAATAGTGTTAAAGAATTTATGAGTTCTCAAAAGAATTTTAATGCTATGATTGAAGAAAAATTGCTTAAGATTGATGATTTGGCTAGAAGTGTGGATAGAATTTCTCTTGATGTTGATTCTTTGAAGCTTAGATATATTCCACCCAAGCATGATATCAATGAGTCTCTCAAATATATGAGAATTTCCATTGATGAGTGCAAAGAAAGAACCACTAAGATGTGTGCTAAAAAAGATTGGTTTATAAAAACATGTTCTTCTAGTTTCCGTGAAAATAATGATGAAGATCTTAAAGTGATTGATGTGACTCTTATTGAATATTTTTTTATAAAATAAATCTTGAGAAAGATGGGACTGGAGATGAGTCTACTTTAGTTAAGAGTCATCCCAATGATTCGGAGTTATTAGATCTTGATGCAAAAACCGATAAAAGTGGGATTGATGAGGTCAAAACTTTAAGTAGCAATGAACCCACTAGATTGGATCTCAAAGAATTTAGTTATGATAATTGTTCTTTAATAGATAGTATTTCCTTGTTGCAATCCATGTTGAATTCTCCTCATGCTTATAATCAAAATAAAGCTTTCACTAAACATATCATTGATGCTATGATGCAATCTTTTGAAGAAAAGCTTGAATTAGAAGTTTATATCCCTAGAAAACTTTATGATGAGTGGGAACCTACCATTAAGATCAAGATTGAATATTATGAGTGCCATTCTTTGTGTGATTTGGGTGATAGCATTTCTACGATTCCAAAAACTTTATGTGATGTGCCAGGTTTTCGTGAATTTGATGAGTGTTCTTTAAATTTGCATCTTGCGGATTCCACTATTAAGAAACCTATGGGAAGGATTAATGATGTTCTTAGTATTGCAAATAGGAATTATGTGCCCGTAGATTTCATTGTTCTTGATATAGATTGCAATCCTACATGTCCAATTATTCTTGGTAGACCTTTCCTTAGAACTATTGTTGCAATTATTGATATGAAAGAAGGAAACATTAGATTTCAATTTCCTTTAAGGAAGGGCATGGAACACTTTCCAAAAAATAAAATTAAGTTTCCTTATGAATCTATTATGAGAGCTACCTATGGATGCATACCAAATATGATAATACCTAGATCTATTTGCGTTTTATGCCTAGCTAAGGGCGTTAAACAATAGCGCTTGTTGGGAGGCAACCCAATTTTATTTTTGCTTTTTATTTTCTGGTTCTGTTTTTCAAGTTTTACACATTATTAATTCTGTAGTAATTGTGTTTTGGTGTTTTAATTAGTGTTTGAGCCAAGTAAGACCTCGAGGATGGCTTACGGTGATCGTTGATTTGATTTTGCTGAAAAACAAAAACTTTTGCGCCCAGTGCAGAAAATTCAATAATTCACTAGAACGTCGAAACCTTCTGAAACGTTTACACAAAATTTATACACAAATTCCCCACGTCATCCTAATTTTCAGAATTTTTAGAGTTACAGAAGTATGCGGAGTTTTCAGATTGCTAAAGATTGTTCTGTTTTTGACAGATTCTGTTTTCTATGTGTTGTTTGCTTATTTTGATGCATCTATGGCTAGTATCGGGGGGTATGAACCATGGAGAAGTTGGAATACAATATTTATTACACTGATATTAAATTAGAATAAGATCACAACAGTACCTTGAGTGGTTATTTGCTTTGTTTTAACTAACGGAGCTCACGAGATTTTCTGTTGAGTTTTGTGTTGTGAAGTTTTCATGTTTTGGGTAAGGATTTGATGGACTATGGAATAAAGAGTGGCAAAAGCCTAATCTTGGGGATGCCCAAGGCACCCCAAGGTAAAATTCAAGGATGAACAAGATCCGAAGCTTGGGGATGCCCCGGGAAGGCATCCCCTCTTTTGTCTTCATCTATCGGTAACTTTACTTGAGGCTATATTTTTATTCACTACATGATATGTGTTTTGCTTGGAGTGTCTTGTATGATATGAGTATTTTCTTTTTAGTTTTTAGTTTGTCACAATCATACTTGATGTACACACCTTTTGAGAGGGACACACTTCAATCGTGATTTATTAGAATACTCTTTGTGCTTCACTTATATATTTTGAGCTAGGCAATTTTGCTCTAGTGCTTCACTTATATATTTTTAGAGCACGGCGGTGGTTTTATTTTGTAGAAATTGTTGAACTCTCTTGCTTAACTTATACTATTTTGAGAGTCTCTAAAACAACAAGGTAATTAGCTTGGGTTATGAATTTAGTCCTAATATCATAGACATCCAAAGTAGGTATAATAAAAATCTCCATATGACAATTGTGACCGTTTTGAGATGTGAGGATGGTAATATTAGAATCATGCTAGTAGTAAATAGTAGGGTAGAGAAAATAATTGTGTTATGGTTCATGATTCCCGAAGCATGCATGTATGGTCTACAAAAAGTGCAACCGAAACGAGATGCTTGTGTCTTGATTGTTCACCTTTGTGTGAAGGTCGGGGCACGCGATGGTTAACTCCTACCAACCTCCCCCCTAGGGGCATGCGTAGTAGTACTTTGCTTCGAGGGCTAATAAATCTTTTGCAATAAGTATGTGAGTTCTTTATGAGTAATGTTGAGTCCATGGATTATATGCACTCTCAACCTTCCACCTTGCTAGCCACTCTAGTGCCGCGCAACTTTTGCCGGTGCATAAAACCCTCCTTATACCTTCCTCAAAACAACCATCATACCTGCCTATCATGGCATTTCCATAGCCATTCCGAGATATATTGGCTTGTAACTCCACCGTTCCGTTTATTATGACACGCTTCATCATTGGAATATTGCTTTGCATGATCATGTAGTTGACATAGTATTTGTGGCAAGGCCACCATTCATATTTTTTATACATGTCACTCGTGGTCATTGCACATCCCGGTACACCGCCGGAGGCATTCATATAGAATCATATCTTTGTTCTAGCATCGATTTGTAATATCGATTGTAAGTAAATAAAAGTGTGATGATCATCCTTATTAGAACATTGTCCCATGTGAGGTTATCCAAAATAAAAGAGGCCAATGAAGCCCAAATAAACAAAAGAGACCAAAGAAGCCCACCAAAAATATAGAGGCCAAAGAGCCCAAAATAAAAAAATAAAAATAAAAAATGAGAGAAAAGGAGAGAAGGGACAATGTTACTATCTTTTTCCACACTTGTGCTTCGGAGTAGCGCCATGTTCTTCATGATAGAGAGTCTCCTATGTTGTCACTTTCATATACTAGTGGGAATTTCCGTTAAAGAACTTGGCTTGTATATTACAACGATGGGCTTCCTCAAATGCCCTAGGTCTTCATGAGCAAGCAAGTTGATGCACACCCACTAGTTTTATTTTTGAGTTTTCATACACTTATAGCTCTAGTGCATCCGTTACATGTAAATCCCTACTCGCTCACATTGATATCAATTGATGGACATCTCCATAGTCCATTGATTTTCCAAGTTGATGTGAGACCTTCTCCCCACTTTTTCCTATTACCACTTCTATTCCACCCATAGTGCTATATCCATGGCTCACGCTCATATATTGCGTGAAATATTGAAAAAGCTGAAGCACGTTAAAAAGTATGAACCAAATGCTTGGGTGACACCGGGGTTGGGCACGATCACCTTGTGTTGAGAAGAAGAAGCATAATAAGACTATATGATTTTGTAGGGATAACTTTCTTTAGCCATGTTATTTTTGAAGCTTGATGATTTACTATCCATTATGCTTAAAATATTATTGTTCTCATGTCAACACAGAATTTTGCTTGAAACTTATGGATCTAGACTTTCATACCACTTTAAAGAAGAATTGCGTTGATAAATATGTTGGGTAGCATTCCACATCAAAGTTTCTGTTTTTATCATATACCTACTCGAGGACGAGCAGGAATTAAGCTTGGGGATGCTTGATACGTCTCCAACGTATCTATAATTTTTTATTGTTCCATGCTATTATATTATCCATATTGGATGTTTTATATGCTATTTTATATGATTTTTGGGACCAACCTATTAACCCAGAGCCTAGTGCCAGTTTTTGTTTTTTTCTTGTTTCTGAGTTTCGCAGAAAAGGAATATCAAACGGAGTCCAAACAGAACAAAACTTTACGAAGATTTTTCTTGGACCAGAAGACGTCAGATGGACTTGGAGTACACACCAGGGGATCTGCAAGGAGGCCACAAGGGTGGAGGGCGCGCCCCCTACCTTGTGGGCCCCTCGTGCCTCCCCTGACCTACTTCTTCCGCCTACATATACTCATATATTCCAGAAACATCAGAACATCCATCGAAACCACCTTTTCACCGCCGTAACCTTCTGCTCTCTCGAGATCCCATCTGGGGGCCTTTTCTGGTACTCTGTCGGAGGGGGAATCAACCACGGAGGGCATCTACATCAACCCTATTGCCCTTCCGATGAAGTGTGAGTAGTTTACCACAGACCTACGGGTCCATAGCTAGTAGCTAGATGGCTTCTTCTCTCTCTTTGATCTTCAATATCATGTTCTCCTTGTTGTTCTTGGAGATCTATCTGATGTAATCTTCTTTTGCGGTGTGTTTGTCAAGATCCGATGAATTGTGGGTTTATGATCAGATTATCTATGAATAATATTTGAGTTTCTTCTGAATTCTTTTATGCATGATTTAATATCTTAGTAATTATCTTTGAACTATCGGTTTGGTTTGGCCAACTAGATTATTTTTCTTGCAATGGGAGAAGTGCTTTGCTTTGGGTTCAATCTTGCGGTGCTCAATCCTAGTGACAGAAAAGGACATGACACGTATTGTATTGTTACCATAGAGGATAACAAGATGGGGTTTTCATAATATTGCTTGAGTTAATTCCGCTACATCATGTCATCTTGCTTAATGCGTTACTCTGTTCATATGAACTTAATACTCTAGATGCAGAATCGTTTCGGTCGATGTGTGGAGTAATAGTAGTTGATGCAGGCAGGAGTCGGTCTACTTGTCACGGACGTGATACTTAGAGGGTGTTTGTTTCCACGGACTTATTGGTCTAGGGACTTAAATAAGTCCCTATAAGTCCCATCTAAACCAAACAGGAGGGACTTATAGGGACTTAAAGTGGGCATTTGGGACTTATCAAATAAGACTCTCAAGGAGGGACTTATAGGGACTTATAGTTGTAATATGGTGTACTAGTACATGTTAAGTCCCAGGAACCAAACAGGTAGGGACTTTTTAGGGACTTATGACTTATAAGTTGGGACTAAAATAAGTCCTAGGACTTATGAACCAAACAGGGCCTTATATTCATGATCATTGCCATAGATATTGTTATAATCATTCACTCTTCTATCAATTGCTTGACAATAATTTGTTCACCCACCGTAATACTTGCTATCATGAGAGAAGCCTCTAGTGAAACATATGGCCCCTGGGGTCTATTTCACATCTTATAAGTTTCAGATCTACTATTTTACAATCTTTTACTTTTCAATCTATAAACCAAAAACCTAAAAATATTTACTTTAGTACTTCATCTATCTATATCAGATCTCACTTTTGTAAATAACCGTGAAGGGATTGACAACCCCTTTATAGCATTGGGTGCAGGTTATTTTTTTGTTTGTGCATGTATTTGGCGATTTGTGTGTAATCTCCTACTGGATTGACACCTTGGTTCTCAAACTAAGGGAAATACTTACTCTACTTTGCTGCATCACCCTTTCCTCTTCAAGGGAAAAACCAACGCAAGCTCAAGAGGTAGCATACGTCTCCGTCGTATCTATAATTTTTTATTGTTTCATGCCAATATTATACAACTTTCACATACTTTTGGCAACATTTTATATGATTTATTTGGACTAACCTATTGATCTAGTGCCCAGTGCCAGTTCCTTTTTGTTGCATGTTTTTTGTTCGCAGAAAGTCCATATCAAACGAAATCCAAACGCGATAAAAATTTACGGAGAATTATTTTAGAATATATGTGAATTTGAGGAGTTGGATTCAACGCAAACGGAGGCCGACACCCACCACAAGACACCAGGGAGCGCCCCAGGGCCCTGGCGCACCGTGGTGGGTTGTGCTTACCTGGAACGTCGGTTGGGCCTATACTTTTGGCGCGAGGAATCTTATATACGGAAAAAAATCATGTTAAAGTTTCAGCGCAATCGGAGTTACGGATCTCCGGATATTTAAGAAACTGTGAAAGGCTGGATCTGGGAAATGTGAAACAGAAGAGAACAGAGAGACATATCCAATCTCAGAGGGGCTCTCGCCCCTCCGGAGCCATGGAGGTCAAGGAACAGAGGGGGAACCCTCCTCCCATCTAGGGGGGAGGCCAAGGAAGAAGAAGAAGGAGGGGGGCTCTCTCCCCCTCTCTCCCGGTGGCACCGGAACGCCGTCGGGGCTAGGATCGTGATGGCAATCTACATCAACAATCTTGCTACCATCAACACCAAATTTCTCCCCCTCTATGCAGCAGTGTAACCTCTCTATTCCCGCTGTAATTCTCTACTTAAACATTATATGAACACTATATATTATTTCCCAATGATATGTGGTTAACTTATGATGTTTGAGTAGATCTGTTTTGTCCTACGGGTTGTTCGGTGAAATTGCTATGATTGGTTTAAATTGCTTGTGGTTATGTTGCTGTCGTTGGGTGCCCATCATATGAGCGCGTGTGTGGATCACACCATAGGGTTAGTTGTATGTTGATAGGACTATGTATTGGAGGCAAGGGTGACAGCAGTTTCAGTCTAGCATAGAAATGGATGCATACGGGATTGAAGGGGGACCAATATATTGTAAAGCTATGGTTGTTTTTTACCTTAACGAACGATAGTAGTTGCGGATGCTTGCTGGAGTTCCAGTGCTAAGTGCGTAGATTTCCAAGTAAGGATGACATGCTAGTAGTGGCCTCTCCCACATAAAAACATGCTATCGGTCTAGTAACGTAGTCGATTGCCTAGGGAAATATTATTCTCTTGTGTTAAAAAAAGCTTGCTGCTACTTCTCGTGCTTGCGTTGTATTCCCTCAAAGAGGAAAGGGTGATGCAGCATAGTAGCGTAAGTATTTCCCTCAGTTTTTGAGAACCAAGGTATCAATCCAGTAGGAGACCACGCGCGAGTCCCTCGCACCTGCGCAAACAAATAAGAACTTCGCAGCCAACGCGATAAGGGGTTGTCAATCCCTTTACGGTCACTTACGAAAGTGAGATATGATAGAGATGATAGATTGATATTTTTGGTATTTTTGGATATAAGAACAGAAAGTAAAAGCAGAAAAGTAAAGTAGATTGTAGATTGATATGTTGAGAATAGACTCGGGGGCCATAGTTTTCTCTAGTGGCTTCTCTCATGATAGCGATATTCTACGGCGGCTAACAAATTACTGTTGAGCAATTGATAGAAAAGCGAATACTTACGAGACTATCTAGGCATGATCATTATATATAGGCATCACGTCCCAGACAAGTAGACCGAAACGATTCTGCATCTACTACTATTACTCCACACATCGACCGCTATCCAGCATGCATCTAGAGTATTAAGTTCATAAGAACAGAGTAACGCCTTAAGCAAGATGACATGATGTAGAGGGATAAACTCAAACATAGTGATATAAACCCCATCTTTTTATCCTTGATGGCAACAATACAATACGTGCCTTGCTGCCCCTACTGTCACTGGGAAAGGACACCGCAAGATTGAACCCAAAGCCAAGCACTTCTCCCGCTGCAAGAACTATAGATCTAGTAGGCCAAACCAAACCAATAATTCGATGAGACTTGCAAGGATATTATAATCATACATAAAGAGTTTAGAAAAGAACCAAATATTTCTCATAGATAATCTTGATCATAAACCCACAATTCATCATATCTCGACAAACACACCGCAAAAAGAGATTACATCGAATAAATCTCCTCGAAGACCGAGGAGAACTTGGTATTGAGATCCAAAGATAGAGAAGAAGCCATCTAGTTACTAGCTATGGACCCGAAGGTCTGTGGTAAACTACTCACAACTCATGGTGAGGAGATGATGATGATGTAGAAGCACTCCGTGGAAGATCCCCCCTCCGGCGGAGCTCCGAAACAGGCCCCAAGATGGGATCTCACGGTAATAGAAGGTTCCGGCGGTGGAACTAGGGTTTTCTCTGTTGTTCTGATGGTTTCGGGGTATGTAGATATATATAGGAAGAAGGAGGGCACCGAGGGCCGAACGTGGGGCCCACGAGGCAGGGGGGCATGCCCTATAGGGGGGGGGGCGCCCCCACCCTCATGGACGCCACGTGTGCCCTACTCTGTGGTTCTCAAGTCTCCCGTGCGTATTTTGCTCCAAAAATATCTCTCCCGAAGGTTTCATTCCGTTTGGACTCCGTTTGATATTCCTTTTTTGTAAAACCCTAAAATAGGCAAAAAAACAGCAATCTGGAGTAGGTTAGTCCCAAAAATAATATAATAGTGTAAAAAAAGCCCATTAAACATCCAAAACATCTTAAATAATAGCATGGAACAATCAAAAATTATAGATACGTTGGAGACGTATTAAGCATCCCCAAGCTTAATTCCTGCTCGTCCTCGAGTAGGTAAATGATAAAAACAGAATTTTTGATGTGGAATGCTAACCAACATAGTTTTCAATGTAATTCTCTTAATTGTGGCATCATGTTCAGATCTGAAAGATTCAAGACAAAAATCTATATTGACATAAGAAATAATAATACTTCAAGCATACTAACAAAGCAATCATGTCTTCTCAAAATACTATGGCTAAAGAAAGGTATCCCTACAAAATCATATAGTCTGGCTATGCTCCCTCTTCATCACACAAAATATTAATATCATGCACAACCCCGGTTTCAGCCAAGCACTCGTTTTCATACTCTATTCTTTCAAACCTTTCAACTTTCACGCAATACATGAGCGTGAGCCATGGATATAGCACTATGTGGAATAGAGTGGTGGTTGTGGAGAAGACAAAAAGGAGGGAGATAGTCTCACATCGACTAGGCGTATCAACGGGCTATGGAGATGCCCATCAATAGATATCAATGTGAGTGAGTAGGGATTGCCATGCAACGGATGCACTAGAGCTAAAAATGTATGAAAGCTCAACAAAAGAAACTAAGTGGGTGTGCATCCAACTTGCTTGCTCATGAAGACCTAGGGCATTTGAGGAAGCCCATCGTTGGAATATACAAGCCAAGTTCTATAATGAAAATTCCCACTAGTATATGAATGTGACTAAACATGAGACTCTCTATCATGAATAACATGGTGCTACTTTGAAGCACAAGTGTGGAAAAAGATAGTAGCAATTGTCCCTTTTTTCTTTTCTTTTCCGTTTTTTTATTTTTTATTTATTTTGGGCCTTTCTTTTTTTCTTTGGCCTTTTCTTTTTTTGGAGGGGCTTTCTTTATTTAGCCTTTCCTCACATGGGACAATGCTCTAATAATGATGATCATCACACTTTCATTGAATTACAACTCGATATTACAACTCGATACTAGAACAAAGTATGATCCTATATGAATGCCTGCGGCGGTCTACCGGGATGTGCAATGAATCAAGAGTGACATGTACGAAAAATTATGCATGGTGTCCTAGCCACACATACGATGTCATCTACATGATCATGCATGGCAATATGACAATATGAAACATGTCACATGAACGGAACGGTGGAAATTTGCATGGCAATATATCTCGGAATGGCTATGGAAATGCCATGATAGGTAGGTGTGGTGGCTGTTTTGAGGAAGATATATGGTGGCTGTTTTGAGGAAGGTATATGGTGGGTGTATGGTACCGGCGAAAGTTGCGCGGTACAAGAGAGGCTAGCAATGGTGGAAGGGTGAGAGTGCGTAATATCCATGGACTCAACATTAGTCATAAGAACTCATATCCTGATTGCAAAAATTTACGAGTCATCAAAACAAAGCAATCAACGCATGCTCCTAGGGGGGAGGTTGGTAGAATTTAACCATCGCGCGCCCCCGACCTCCACACAAAGGATGACACTCTACAAATACCTCATGCTCTAACTTCGTCACATAGCGGTTCACCATACGTGCATGCTATGGGAATCACTAACTTTAACACAAGCATTTATCAATTTCATAATAACTCCACTAGCATGACTCTAATATCACTATCCTCATATTCCAAAACAATTATCAAGTATCCAACTTCTCATCATATTCAATGCACTTAATGTGAAAGTTTTAACTACATTGATCATGGATGTCTATCATGTGAAGGCTAGTTTTATAGCCAAAGCACATTACCATGCTGTTTTAATAGACTCTCAAAAGGATATAAGTGAAGCATGAGAGATAAAAAAATTCTACAAAATATAATTACCACCGTGCTCTAAAAGATATAAGTGAAGCACTAGAGCAAAAACTATTCGACTCAAAAGATATAAGTGAAGCACATAGAGTGTTCTATCAATTCCTAGGCCATATTTATCTCTCTCAAAAAGGTGTGTCCAGCAAGGATAATTGTGGCAAACTAACAAGCGAAGACTCAAATGATACATGACGCTCCAAGTAAAACTCATATCATGTGGTGAATAAAAATATAGCTCCGAGTATAGTTACCGATAGATGAAGACGAAAGAGGGGATGCCTTCCCGGGGCATCCCCAAGCTTAGGCTTTTGGTTGTCCTTGAATTTTACCATGGGGTTTCTTGGGCATCCCCAAGCTTAGGCTCTTGCCACTATTTGTTCCATAGTCCATCAAAGCAATACTCAAAACTTGAAAACTTCACAACACAAAACTTAGACAAAAATCTCGTGAGCTCCGTTAGTATAAGAAAACAAACCACTACTCAAAGGTACTGTAATGAATTTATTCTTTGTTTATATTGGTGTTAAACCTACTGTATTCCAACTTCTCTATGATTCATACTTCCCAATACTACTCATAGATGCATTGAAATAAGCAAATAACACACGAAAAACAGAATCTGTCAAAAACAGAACAGTCTGTAGTATTCTGTAACTTTCGCATACTTCTGTAACTCCAAAAAAATTGAAATAAATTGGTAAACGTGAGGAATTTGTCTATTAATCATCTGAAAAAATAGTCAACTAAATATCACACTCGAGCAAAATCTGGTGGCCATTCTAGCAAGCGCTAACGGTTCTGTTTTTTACAGCAAGATCATATAAACTTCACACAAGTCTTCCCAAAGGTTCTACTTGGCACAAACACTAAATAAAACACAAAACCACATCTAAACAGAAGCTAGATGCAATATTTATTCCTAAACAGAAGCAAAAACAAAAATATATAAAATTGGGTTGCCTCCCAACAAGCACTATCGTTTTACGCCCCTAGCTAGGCACGATACATGGATAGATCTAGGTATTGCCATCTTTGGATGGCAATCCATAAGTGGCTCTCATAATACATTCATATGGTAATTTAATTTTCTTCCTAGGAAAGTGTTACATGCCTTTCCTTAATGGAAATTGGAATCTAATATTTCCTTCCTTCATATCAATAATTTTACCAATCGTTCTAAGGAAAGGTCTACCAAGAATAATAGGACATGAAGGATTGCAACCTATATCAAGAACAATGAAATCTACGGGCACATAATTACTATTGGTAACAATAAGCACATCATTAATCCTTCCCATAGGTTTCTTAATGGTAGAATCCGCAAGATGCAAATTTAAAGAACAATCATCAAGCTCATGGAACCCTAGCAAATCACACAAAGTTTTTGGGATAGTGGAAACACTTGCACCCAAATCACACAAAGCAAAGCATTCATGATCTTTAATTTTAACTTTAATAGTAGGTTCCCACTCATCATAAAGCTTTCTAGGGATACAAACTTCTAATTCAAGTTTTTCTTCATAAGATTGCATCAAAGCATCAACTATGTGTTTGGTAAAAGCTTTATTTTGACTATAAGCATGCGGAGAGTTTAGTACGGATTGCAACAAGGAAATACAATCAATCAAATATCAATTATCATAATTGAATCCCTTGAAATCCAAAGTGGCGGGTTCATCACTATGCAAAGTTTTAATCTCTTCACTCCCACTTTTAACAATTTTAGCATCAAGATCTAAAAACTAGGAATCATTGGAACACCTTAAAGTAGACTCATCTCCAATCCTATCTTTATCAAGATTCATACTAGAAAACAAGGATCTAATAGGAGACACATCAATAACTTTCAGATCTTCATCTTTATTTTCATGATAACTAGAAGAACACACTTTTATATAATTCTCTCTTTTAGCACGCATCCTAGCGGTCCTTTCTTTGCATTCATCAATGGAAATTCTCATAGCTTTGAGAGACTCATTGATATCATGCTTAGGTGGGATAGTTCTAAGTTTCAAAGAATCAACATCAAGAGTAATTCTATCCACACTTCTAGCCAATTCATCAATCTTAAGCAGTTTTTCTTCAAGCATAGCATTGAAATTCTTTTGCAAATTCATAAACTCCTTAACACTAGTTTCAAATTCAGAAGGCATCTTTCCATAAGAGTTATTGCAGGAATTTCCATAATTATTAGAGGAATTACTAGGAAAAGGCCTAGGATTAAAGTTCCCTCTATAAGCATTGTTACCAAAATTATTCCTTCCAACAAAATTCACATCCAAAGATTCATTATTATTTTCAATCAACGTGGACAAAGGCGTATCATTAGGATCAGAAGAAGAACTCTTAGCAGCAAATAATTTCATAAGTTCATCCATCTTTCCACTCAAAACACCAATCTCTTCAATAGCATGTATTTTTTTACTAGTAGATCTTTCCGTGTGCCATTGAGAATAATTAACCATAATATTTTCAAGGAGTTTGGTAGCTTTTCCTAAGGTGGTTTCCATGAAAGTGCCTCATGCGGCCAAATCTAAAAGATATCTAGACGCAAAATTCAAGCGAGCATAAAAGTTTTGAATAATCATACATAAGTTCAAACATGTGTAGGGCAATTACGTATCATTAATTTCATTCTCTCCCAAGCTTGTGCAACATGCTCATGATCTAGTTGCTTAAAATTCATAATATCGTTTCTAAGAGAGAAGATCTTAGCGGGAGGGAAATACTTAGAGATAAAAGCATCTTTGCACTTCTTCCACGAATCAATACTATTTCTAGGCAAAGAGGAAAACCAAGTTTTAGCATGATCTCTAAGTGAAAACGGAAATAACTTCAATTTAACAATATCGTTATCCGTATCCCTTTTCTTTTGCATATCACACAAATCAACAAAGTTGTTTAGATGGGTAGCGGCATCTTCACTAGGAAGGCAAGAAAATTGATCTTTCATAACAAGATTCAACAGAGCAGCATTGATCTCACAAGATTCAGCATCGGCAATAGGAGCAATCGGAGTGCTAATAAAATCATTATTGTTGGTATTGGAGAAGTCACACAATTTGGTATTGTTCTGAGCCATAGTGACAAGCAAGCAATCCAACACACAAGCAAACAAGAAGCAAGCGAACGGTAAACACACGGCAGAAGAAGGGCAAATAAAACGACAAGGGTGCAGTGGGGGAGATGAAAATGAGAGGCAAAACATGTAATGCGAAGGATAAGGGTTGGTGATAGGTACTTGGTATATGACTTTTTCGTAAGACTCCCCGGCAACGCCGCCATAAATTCTTCTTGCTACTTCTCGAGCTTGCGTTGTATTCCCTTGAAGAGGAAAGGGTGATGCAGCATAGTAGCGTAAGTATTTCCCTTAGTTTTTGAGAACCAAGGTATCAATCTAGTAGGAGACCACGCACGACTCCCTCGCACCTGCACAAACAAATAAGAACTTCACAGCCAACGTGATAAGGGTTTGTCAATCCCTTTACGGTCACTTACGAAAGTGAGATCTGATAGAGATGATAGTTTGATATTTTTGGTATTTTTTTATATAAGAACAGAAAGTAAAAGCGGAAAAGTAAAGTAGATTGTGATGTCTACACACGCTTCTACTCTTGTAGACTATGTTGGGCCTCCAAGCGCAGAGGTTTGTAGGACAGTAGCAATTTCCCTCAAGTGGATGACCTAAGGTTTATCGAACTCAGGGAAGTAGAGGTTGAAGATGGTCTCTCTCAAGCAACCCTGCAACTAAGATACAAGAAGTCTCTTGTGTCCCCAACACACCTAATACACTTGTTAGATGTATAGGTGCACTAGTTCGGCGAAGAGATGTTAAATGGCAAGTAATATGGATGGCAAAACAAAGTAATATAATTATGTAATAAAAAGTGCAGCAAGCAAACAAGTGGTAAACGTGAGCACAAATGGTATTGCAATGGTGGAAACAAGGCCTAGGGTTCATACTTTCACTAGTGGCAACTCCCAACAACATTAACATAATCGAATCACATGATATTTCCCATAAAACATGCAAAGGGGACACACTCGGAGGTCATTCCTTCGTGGTCAAGAGAGGACGAGAATTATGTAGGGCTACAAAAGCACACCTCAAAGTTCGTAGTTCTCAATCTAAGCATTTCCCAATGTCACCGCGGTCATCCAAAGAGAGTCCCACAATCACCACAACATATCTAAAGGATAGTCAAAGACAAGCACCAAGAGACTCTCAATCTTCAATCAACACACAAGAGAGGAAATCACTCATGAAAATACTTTTCTAATCCATGTCCAATAGACCGCTGTCACCTTGGTCTCGGGGATTATACTAGATAAAGACAAGTGAGTACATCAATCCAATACATAGAGGAAGGGGAAATATCATGGGATCACCCTAGATTAACATAGCCTATGATCACAATGAAGATCACATCATGGGAGAGAGAATTGACCACATAGCTACTGGTAAGAACCTCAGCCCCGAGGAGGAATTACTCCCGCCTCATGGAGGGAGGAAGCAACGTCGATGGAGATGAATCCGGGGGCACTTCCCCGTCCCGGCAGGGTGCCGGCGCAGGAATTCTGGTCCCCCGAAGCTTGATGGCGATGGCGGCGGAGATCGGAATCGCGTCTGGAGAAAAGGGGTCCGGAATCAGGGTTTTCTCGACGGACCTTAAATATATGCCAAAGGGGGTCACCGGGGGAGTCCTGGGGGGCCCAGGCGCCCCCCCCGGCGCGGCCTAGGGGTGGGCCGCCTGGGCAGGCCGCCTGGAGCCCCTGTGGGTCCCCCCTGGCTGTACTTTGGCCGCACGGTAGCTCCTGGAACGCTGATTTTTTATATATTTTTTCTGGATTTTTCCTGGCAGTTCTCGTAATGTGAAAACCTGAAATACAAAAACAGCCGAAAACAGAAACTGGCACTGGGGTGCACTGGATTAGTAGGTTAGTCCAAATATGATCAAAAGTGTATGGAAGTGTATAAATATCATAGCAATATCACCCAAAAGTGGCATGGAGCAAGCAGAAATTATAGATACGTTTTGGACGTATCAACATCCTCAAGCTTAATTCCCGCTCGTCCTCGAGTAGGTAAATGATAACAAGAATAATTTCTGTGGTGACATGCTATTAACCATATAGGACTTTTTCATAGTCATATGACAAAAGCTTACTGAGACAATGATTCTATAGTAATTAAGTTGCCTCATAAGAAAATCACAAAGGACTAAAAGTTTTACAACATGACATTGAAGCATCAAATAGATTTGCAATGAACATGGTGTGCAAATATGATAAAGTGATATCTAGCTTGCCCCCTTAGTGATGCAAAACATAGATGCAGGGGCACCTTCAAGGTTTAAGTGATGACTAGATACAATGATTTCAAAATAAACGATATCACAATCATGCAAAAGACAATGCTACTTTGGGACAATGCACATTACACTCAGAATGACAATCATGCTCTCAGTAGTTGGTGCTTTAAAAGAAGGTGGAGACTCAACATAAAAGTAAAAGAATGGCTATGTGCTAGAGCTTTTTTATTTTGAAAACATAGAAGCAATTTTGTCAACGGTAGTAGTACTTCATATGTGCTATGCATAAAACATCCTATAAGTTGCAAGCCTCATGCATCGAATACCAATAGTGCTTGCACCTTGTCCTAATTAGCTCGGATTTCCATGGGTTATCATTGCATTACATATGTTTCAACCAAGTGTCACAAAGGGGTACCTCTATGCCACCTGTACAAAGGTCCAAGGAGATAGATCGCATTTGATTTCACGTTTTTGATAGATCTCAACTTGAGGACATCCATACCGGGACAACATAGAAAATAGATGATGGACTCCTCTTTAATGCATAAGCATATTCTCATAAGAGATTGAGGATTAATGTCCAAGCTAAAACTTCCACCATGATACATGGCTTTGGTTGGCGGCCCGATGTTCTTCTCTAACAATATGCATATTCAAACCAACCCATGGCAAATCACCCTTACTTCAGACAAGACGAACATGCATAGCAACTCACATGATATTCAACAAAAGTGTGACAGTTGATGGCGTCCCCAGAAACATGGTTACCGCTCAGCAAGCAACTTATAAGAAATAAGATACATAGGCAACATATTCTTTACCACAATAGTTTTTAAGCTACTTTCCCATGAGCTATGTATTGCAAAGTTAGTCTGCTTAGTACAGGTGGAGGTTAGCAAAAGACTGGGAGCGACCAACTAAGAGAGCAATGACGGTCATAATCATGCAGAGCGACAAAGCAATATTGAATCAGCCATGGAAGTTATATCGCTACTCAGAAATAAAAGATCATCAAGGCTTGACAGACTTTCTTTACAGTCTTAAATATGCGTGAGCATACGCCAAGTCAATCAAAATAAATTCTCGAAGGAAGATATTACTAAACCATACCACATCATTAGCAAACAAATCATGTTGGTACTCCAATAACACATTGGGAACCCCCCAGCTATTTGAGATTTAACCATAAGAAAACCTGAACTACTAAGCGCCATTATGCACGTAGCATCTTTATCATAGACATATTAACCAATGCAACGGAAGCAAACTCTCTTAATAAGGTGAGCATGATAATTAAAGAGAGTTCAAGCAACCAACTAAACAAAAGCTCTTTGAAAAGATAAGCATGAATACTAAGAGCTGAACATGATAGTAGCTATTAAAAGACAAAGAACACACACATCAAAGATAGACATGAAAATTCTATGTTATGTTCTAGGTAGAAGTGGAGCGTGTTTCTCTCCCACATAAAGAAAGCTGAGTTCCGACTCGTTATGAAAAACTAAAAAGAAAACTTAAAGCAAGACACTCCAATCATAGCACATAACACATGAAGTGATAAAAATATAGCGGAACGAAAGACGAACTGATAATGTTGATGGAGAAGGGGATGCACGGGGGCATCCCCAAGCTTAGACGCTTGAGTCTCCTTGAATATTTCTTGGGGGTGCACGGGGGCATCCCCAAGCTTGAGCGCTTGACACTCCTGAATCTATTTATCATCTTCCCTCGCACACTTGAAAACTCCCTTCATACATAACTCATCATAATCTGATTAGCGAGGTTAGTACCCTTAATAAAATAATTGCACCTTGCTGGAAATAAAGATATTCTTGAAGTTCTACTGTTTCTCAAGATTGCCAAAAGTTTTTTGCAAAGAAAAAGCAAGCTCTTGGTTTGCAAAATGAAGGAAAGGCAAAACAGGACAGAATCTGTGAAAAACAGAACAGCAGGTAGTAATTGATCTGTTCGGGGTACTTCTGCAACTCAAATCAAAAAACTCAGAACAGACACACGAAAGACAATTATATAGAGAACGATGTCGAAAAAATTCATACCAAAAAGATGATCTGGTGATTTTATACGAATTTTTCTATCCAAGGACAGAATCTGTTTCCTGGACAGCACCTCACAACTTTTGAACTTTCTAGCAATCAGAGGCTATACTTGGCACAAATATGAAAAGCAAAGATACAATGATGATGCTACAGAAGTAAACAACATCAAGACACAACAAAAGCAAAAATAAAATTTTTATTCATGCGGGCTGCCTCCCGAAAGCGCTTTCTTTTATGCCTTTAAGCTAGGCATAGTGCATAGAGATCAAGTTTTATCAAGAGTAAAAGAATAGCTAGCCCGTACAACGGACTCAAAAGGTAACTTGATCTTCTTTCGAGGGAAGTGTTCCATCCCTTTCTTGAGAGGAAACTGAAATTTTATATTACCCTCTTTCATGTCAATGATAGCACCAACGGTGCGTAAAAAGGGACGTCCCAAAATAATTGGACATGAAGGATCACATTCAATATCCATAATAGTAAAATCAACGGGAACATAATTGTCATTGACAATGATAAGAACATCTTCGATCCTCCCCAAAGGTTTCTTTATGGAAGAATCAACGAGACGAACACCAAAAGAACAAGAATCATAAGGTTTCAATTTAAGCATATCATATAGTCTTTTGGGCATTACAGAGGTACTGGCTACAATATCACATAAAGCATAGCAAGAGAAGTTGTTTATCTTAATTTTAATCATAGGATCCCAGCCATCTTCTAGCTTT
Organism: Secale cereale; assembly: GCA_902687465.1. Lineage (NCBI taxonomy): Eukaryota > Viridiplantae > Streptophyta > Magnoliopsida > Poales > Poaceae > Secale > Secale cereale. The sequence goes on from LR738713.1 coordinate 68,916,966, forward strand.
CTAGGTATGGAGGCTTCTACTCTAAGTTTCTCCTCCCTAGCTTTGATGAGAGCATTAGTGATATGCTCTGTGAAGGCAAGATTAAGCGTGCTAGTGCGGGGGTCTCTAGACATCTTGTGAAGGAAATCAATAACTTCGGTAAGAGTGCAATTATCAAAATCAAGATCACTAGCATCAAGTAAAGTGGTAGTGGTGTCCTTTAGGTTCACTTGTTTGGTAGGTTCTATAGTCATAGCATCACCATTAATAGGTCCAATGGGACCAGGAGTACATTGGGTGCTAAGAGTTTGGATATCCTCAACAACTTGGATAGTAGCAACAGTGTGGTGGGTAGGAAGGCTCTTAATTCTATCTTCTTCCTCCCTTTCTCTAGCCCATCTTTCTTTAAGTTTAGCCATCATCCTAATATTTTCATTAATTTGCACTTGAGTAGCATTAATAGGAGTGACTTCCCTCTCCTCAAGAGGAGAAGTTTTAATTTTTAGCAATTTTATCTCATTGGCTAAGTGGTCTACCTTCAAAGAGAGATCATCTAGTTTATGTAGTTTTTCTTCTACACTCTTATTAAAGGCTTTTTGGGTAGTGATGAAATCTTTAAGCATAATCTCTAGTTCAGTAGTGGAGTTCTTGGTGATAGGATAAGCATTGTTGTTCCCATAAGAATTAGAGGGGAACGGTCTAGGATTGTTACCAAAGTTACTCCTATAAGCATTGTTGTTAAAATTGTTTCTAGAGATAAAATTCACATCTACTTGTTCTTGAGCAATCAAAGAATTTAAAGGAACATCACGAGGATCAACAGTAGATTGCTTCAAAAGTAGAGACATGATTAAGTCAACTTTTTCATTTAAGGAGGAAATCTCCTCGACAGAGTTTACCTTCCTACCCGTTGGAGCGCGTTCGGTGTGCCATTGGGAATAGTTGGTCATCATCTCATCGAGAAGCTTTGTGGCAGCACCAAGTGTAGTTGACATAAAAGTTCCTCCCGCGGCCGAATCTAACAAGTTCCACGAGGTAAAGTTCAAGCCTGCATAAAAAGTTTGGATAACCATCCAAGTAGTCAAACCGTGAGTAGGGCAGTTCTTGATAAGAGATTTCATACGTTCCCAGGCTTGGGCAACGTGTTCATTATCCAATTGTTTAAAATTCATTATGTTACTTCTAAGTTGGATAATTTTAGCAGGTGGATAGTATTTTCCAATAAAAGCATCTTTGCACTTGTCCCATGAATCTATGCTATTTCTAGGCAAAGACTGAAACCAAATTTTAGCTCCTCCTCTCAAGGAGAAAGGAAAAGGCTTAAGCTTAACAATATTACCATCTATTTCGTGGTACTTTTGCATATCACAAAGTTCAACAAAGTTGTTTAAGTGTAAAGCAGCATCATCTCCAGCACCGGAGAATTGATCTTTCATGACTAAGTTCAGTAAAGCAGGTTTAATTTCATATGAAGGTGCTGAAGTGGCAGGTGTAGTGATAGGTGTGCTGATAAAGTCATCGTTGTTGTGACTAGTGAAGTCACACAACTTGGTGTTCTCGGTGGAACCCATAGTAGCAAGCAAGCAAGATAACTATTTTTGTGATTTTCGATAAAAGGTACTAAAGCAAAAACTGAAAGGTAAACTAACAAGACTAAAAAGCAAAGGTAAAAGATAGCATGCAACTCCCCTATCCTGAAGAGTGGAGTCCCCGGTAACGGCGCCAGAAAAACTCCTTGATGGGCCTCTAACCCCTCGTTGGTTACCCCAAGTGGAAGGTGTGAGATGTAGTGTTGTGGAAGTTTTTCCCTTAGCAAAGATGCCAAGGATCGAATCCCCAGAGACTCCTAGGTTCAACAAGTAGGTGTCAACTGCTAACGGCGCCAGATATTAGCAATCAACGTGGACCTGCACACATATACAAATAACTTTGCTCCCAACGAGTACAGAGAGGTTGTCAATCCCTCCGGCCTTGTAGTTCACAAAGGATTAAATGCAAATGATAGTAGTGATAGATAATGTTTGCAATAGTAAGTAAAAGCGAAAAGTAAATAGCGGATGTGATCAATGATGGTAATATGGACCGGAGTCTCATGATGTTCACTAGTGATGTCTCTCTCCCAAAAGACGATAAAACAGCTATGTGAGGTAAACGAATTACAGCTAGGCAATTGACATGACCACGAACGCAAACCAATGGTGACTACATTGCAAGAAAGGTTGAGGTTCAAAGCATGGGCGGTATGCTAAAGTAAGTAGACCGAAATCCATCAATATCTACTACTAATCATCCACCTTGAGATATCTATCCAGAACATCTCGCTGGTATTAAGTTGCGAGTCCCACCCATAGTGTACACTCAAAGCAACAGACAACTACATTAAAAGAACTTTGCGTAAAGTAAACAATCCTTGCACCCGCGGGCACAAGCACCGTTGTTTTCCCCCTTGTGGCAACAGCACATCCCCTAGACTCATGTTTCTGTCACTCAAGCTAGTCATCGAGGGGCATGAACCCACAATCAAGCATAACGTTCCCTCTTGGAGTCACTACCTACTACTTGGCCAAAGCAATAAATAACAACGGAGAACATGCAAGAATTACTTATGAACATAAATATAAAAGAGGTAGATCAAATATATTACTCAATCACAATCTGAACATAATCTCATAATCCATCGGATCCCAGCAAACTCATCATAGCAACAGCATAAGGATTACATATGTGCCTCGATCATGTAGGGTAGCTCACGAGGACTAATTAGTGAAGCACAAGAACGGGAGGAGAACATCACATAACTACTGGTCATGGACTCATGGTCCAAGGGAGACTACTCACAACTCATCCGGGAGGCGTCCATGGTGGTGGAGAGGCTCCCGATGGTGATCCTCCCCTTCGGCAGGGTGCCGGGAAGAGTTCTCCTGGTGCTCCCGATCTTGGAAGCGGCGGCGGCGGCGGAATAGAGATGAGATCGCGAAAAAGAGTTCCCGTCCCGAGGGTTTCGAAGGATGCTCTAAATATATGCCAAAGGGGGGCACCAGACGGGGCTCGGGGGGCCAAGGCGCCCCCCCGGCGCGGCCCGGGGGGGCGCGCCGCCAGGGCGCCTGGGGCCCTGGTGCCCCCCCGGGTGTCCTTCGGGCGCAAGGTAGGTTCTGGAACGCTGATTTTTTATATAATTTTTCTGGATTTTTCCTGGCAGTTCTCGTAATGTGAAAACCTGAAATACAAAAACAGCCGAAAACAGAAACTGGCACTTGGGTGCACTGGATTAGTAGGTTAGTCCAAATATGATCAAAAGTGTATGGAAGTGTATAAATATCATAGCAATATCACCCTAAAGTGGCATGGAGCAAGCAGAAATTATAGATACGTTTTGGACGTATCAGATTGTAGATTGATATGTTGAGAATAGACCCGGGGGCCATAGTTTTCTCTAGTGGCTTCTCTCATGATAGCGATATTCTACGGCGGGTAAACAAATTACTGTCGAGCAAATGATAGAAAAGCGAATACTTATGAGACTATCTAGGCATGATCATTATATATAGGAATCACGTCCCAGACAAGTAGACCGAAACGGTTATGCATCTACTACTATAACTCCACACATCGACCGCTATCCAGCATGCATCTAGAGTATTAAGTTCATAAGAACAGAGTAACGCCTTAAGCAAGATGACATGATGTAGAGGGATAAACTCAAACATAGTGATATAAACCCATCTTTTTATCCTCAATGGCAACAATACAATACAATACGTGCCTTGCTGCCCCTACTATCCCTGGGAAAGGACACCACAAGATTGAACCCAAAGCCAAGCACTTCTCCCATTGCAAGAACTATAGATCTAGTAGGCCAAACCAAACCAATAATTCGAAGAGACTTGCAAGGATATTATAATCATACATAAAGAGTTCAGAAAAGAACCAGATATTTCTCATAGATAATCTTGATCATAAACCCACAATTCATCGGATCTCGACAAACACACCGCAAAAAGAGATTACATCGAATAGATCTCCTCGAAGACCGAGGAGAACTTGGTATTGAGATCCAAAGAGAGAGAAGAAGCCATATAGATACTAGCTATGGACCCGAAGGTTTGTGGTAAACTACTCACAACTCATGGTGAGGTGATGATGATGATGTAGACGCACTCTGTGAAAGACCCCCCCTCCGGCGGAGCTCTGGAACAGGCCCCAAGATGGGATCTCACGAGAACAGAAGGTTGCGGCGGTGGAACTAGGGTTTTCTCTGTTGTTCTGATGGTTTCGGGGTACGTAGATATATATAGGAAGAAGGAGGGCACCAGGGGCCATACGTGGGGCCCACGAGGCAGGGGGCGCGCCCTGTAGGGCCCCCCCACCCTCGTGGACGCCACGTGTGCCCTACTCCATGGTTCTCAAGTCTCTCGTGCGTATTTTGCTCCAAAAATATCTCTCTCGAAGGTTTCATTCCGTTTGGACTCCGTTTGATATTCATTTTCTGTAAAACCGTGAAATAGGCAAAAAAACAACAATCTGGACTGGGCCTTTGGGTTAGTAGGTTAGTCCCAAAAATAATATAAAAGTGTATAACAAAGCCCATTAAACATCCAAAACATCTTAAATAATAGCATGGAACAATCAAAAATTATAGATACGTTGGAGACGTATCACTTGCTACTACACTGCTATAATTTTGTCTTGCAATTTATTTCAAATTTTATTCTTTCTAAGTATCCCTAGTTTTATTCCTGTTTTAGATAAAGCAAACACTATGTGTGCATAGAGTTGTATCGGTGGTCGATAGAACTTGAGGGAATATTTGTTCTACCTTTAGCTCCTCGTTGGGATTCAAAACTCTTAATTATCGCAAAAGATTTTATTTTCTGTTTTAAGTTGTTCTCTATTGTTAGTTATGGATATGGAACACGAAGCACCAAAAACATTAGTTGGACTTGCCACTCATGGAGATGGGGAACCTCCTAAAACCCTTGATGCTCTTTGTGTGGAAAAAATTAAACACTACTTTGATAGTTCTGAGAAAACCCTGAAAGGACCGATATGGTTGACCTAGAGGGGGGTGAATAGGCAACTAACAATTTTTAGCTTTTCTTAACCAAATTAAACTTAGCAAAAATATAGGTTTTCTAGATATGCAACTAGGTGGGTAACCTATATGATGCAACAATAATAAGCTCACAAGCAAGCTAGCTACGAAATACAACAAAAGCTTGCACGAGTAAAGGTAAGAGATAACCACAAGTGGAGCCGGTGAAGACGAGGATGTGTTACTGAAGTTCCTTCCCTCTGAGAGGAAGTATTTCTCCATTGGAGCGGTGTGGAGGCACAATGCTCCCCAAGAATCCACTAGGGCCGCCGTATTCTCCTCGCACCCTCACACAATGCGAGGTGCCGTTATTCCACTAGTGGTGCCCTTGTAGGCGGCGACCGAACCTTTACAAACAAGGTTGGGGCTATCTCCACAACTAAATTGGAGGCTCCCAACGAGACCACGAAGCTTCACCACAATGGACTATGGCTCCGAGGTGACCTCAACCGTCTAGGGTGCTCAAACACCCAAGAGTAACAAGATCCGCAAGGGATTAGTGGGGGGGGTCAAATTTCTCTTGGTGGAAGTGTAGATCGATGCCTTCTCAACCAATCCCTAGGAAATCAACAAGTTTGATTGGCTAGGGAGAGACATAGGGCGGAAATGGAGCTTTGAGCAACAATGGAGCTTAGGGAGGAAGAGGTGAGTCTTCTTGGGGAAGAAGACTCCCCTTATATAGTGGAAGAACAAATCCAACCGTTATCCACTAACTCTACCCGTGACATGCGGTACTACCGCACCAGACTTGCGGTACTACCGCAAGGCCATGCGGTACTACCGCTGGCGCGGCAGGATCCAGACCTAGCCCTGTTGCGTATAGCAACGAGCGGTAGTACTGCCGGAGCGGTACTATCGCAAGGCAGGGTACAGACTGGTCAGGGAAGAGCACAGACTAATAAAATTACATCTGTGGCTACTTCTGCAGAGTTTCGATCGATGCAAAAACCCGCCACGGTAGTACCGCTCGCATGGAGCGGTACTACTGCATAGGGTGCGGAAGTAAAAAAATTACTTTCGCTCCTACTTCCGAGCTAGCCACGACGCTGGGGCAGAGCTCACGGTACTACCACGACCCTAGCACGGTACTACCGCGATGTGTGGTGCTACCGTAGTCACAGAGCGGTACTACCGCTCCTTTGAACGGTACTACTGCATGCCACTGAGTAGTAGTAGTAGAAAGCCTCTATTTTTGCAATGACAAGGAAAACAGCCCGTGCTCCAAAGAAGCGAAGGAAAGGTTTTGCAAATGAATATATGTGTACGTTTTGATTCCACCCTAACCTTTCTGAAGCGGATCCCCTCTTAATAGTATGGTTTTCTTATGACTCAATTCCACCGAAAAGAAACAAAAGGAAACGACGTCTTCGATAGGTTCCGAGGGGCAATGAATCGTCTTGTGCCTAGACATGAGATTTCCGAAACGCTTAATGCACACGATTAGTCCGCAAATGCATTGCCATCAATCACCAAAACTACTCAGGGAGAAATATGCCCTTACAATCTCCCCCTTTTTGGTGGATTGATGACAATACGGGATTTGCACATAGATATGAATAAGAACATAGGCAAACCCAGCAAGTATATAAAATATAGGCAAGCTCCCCCTAGATGTGTGCATTCTTAGATCAATGCTTTGGACTGCATGACACACATACTAGGATCAACACTCCCCCTATATTTTATAAACCGCACAATCTTTGCAACTGATAAGATGGCGCTACACATGGATGCAAGGAGAAGACCGTGAGCATAAAAAAAAGAGGGCACAATAAGGCATAAGCTCACAACCTACTAAATAACCTAGACATAATGATAAGATAGGAAAGAGTAGAGTGCATATGTCTCACACCATATGATAGTCGTCAGAGCTCACACACGCGACGCAAACCAACACAAAGCAAACGAGGTTCAACAAAACGAAAGAAAATCAAATAACACGGCACAAGACTCACAAATCCTACACTCTCTCCCCCTTTGGCATCGAGACACCAAAAAGGCAGAGAGGACACCTACGACATAAGTGGTAGCTCAGGCTGAAGCAATCACACATCATGCTCCTCGTTGGTCGCCTCCTGCTCCTCCTCAGAATCAGTCCACTTGTAAACCTGCTTCGCTATCCATTCAGCCTCTCGAGTGATGTCCTTCTCAGATCCACTGGACACCTCCTCGCCGAACGTCCTCAAGATCTTCTTATCGTGCCGGCGAACCTCCTTCTTATCGTGACCTCAACTGCCCCTTGGCCTGCATGCAGAATAGAGCCTTCATCTTGTTCTTGTTGGGGAACGTAGCAGAATTCAAAAAAATTCCTACGCTTTACCAAGATCAATCTAAGGAGTCATCTAGCAATGAGCATAAAGGAGTGCATCTACATACCCTTTGTAGATCGCGTGCGGAAGCGTTCGAAGGAACGTGGATGATGGAGTCGTACTCTTCGTGATCTTCGTCACCGATGATCCCAGCGCCGAACGGACGACACCTCCGCGTTCAACACACGTACGGTACAGCGACGTCTCCTCCTTCTTGATCCAGCAAGGGTGGAGGAGAGGTTGATGGAGATCCAGCAGCACGACGGCGTGGTGGTGGATGCAACAGGAAAAGCTGCAGGGCTTCGCCGGCGCCCTGCGAGAGGAGTTGGAGGTGTGACGGGGGGG